>CM021104.1:602001831-602061545 GCA_007115665.2 Sequoiadendron giganteum
GAAGTTCCCTGTTGACATGAAATATTCATTGTTCACCATAGTGGTTTCAATCCTCTATCCTCCAAAGGATAATTTTCTTTGGAAACCTTTTGGCTTGCACCCATGGAACCCATCACTCCTAGACGATATTTCTATTTTCATTTCCTATAAAAAGTTTAAAGAAAAGAAAATCTCTAAAATTTCTCTCTACAACATACCCCCTTCTACTTCGAAATCACCAATCCTGGATGAAGCTATATTGCAACCAGACTCTGACATGCCTAATCAATCCACATCTAAAACCTCTTCCACATCATCCAAGAGGCCTGGGGATCATGGCAACAATTATATCCTTCCTCCTTGCATCAAACAAGTGTATAAAGCTAAGAAGAAATTGGATGAGCCACCTATACTTTCCCCTATTCCTCCCCTTAGGAATGATAAACAACCGATGGTGGAGCAGCCCACTACTTCCCCAATACAAGTTGACAAAAGAACAAAGAGGAATAAAGAAGCCAAAGAATTTAGGCATCACCGTCATGATCTTGCTTGCCAATCACGTGATAAATCCAACATTGAAAACCTTGATTTTACTTTACCTGAAATTGTGCCTGATGACCCTCCTCCCCGACCCTCGCAACTTGATGTTATACCTCCCTCACTACCAATTTTACATGCCACCACAGATACTTTCATTAGACCTACCATTGTCATCAACTTAGATGATGATGATGATGAGAATGCATCAATAGATGAAGAGTTACAACAAACTTTGAATTCACTATTCTCCTCTTCCATGAGAATTCATGAAAATTATCCTAGGAGAAGCATTGATCTTAATGCTAGTTCAACAATTGTTGTTGTTCCTCTCACTAGTCACCCTCCTGAGTTTTATACTGAACAAGATTGGGAGGCAAATAAATTGCTTGTAGAGTAATGCACATGCACCTTACTAGTCTTTTCTTTTCTTTTTACGTTTATGTGTCATGTGTTCCCCATATTGACATTTTTTATTTTTCTCACTCTTTGTGACATTATTCTATTTATATCTCTATTCTTCTATATGTCATGCATTCCTTTTCACTTTTCTCTTTTCCCTTTGCCTTTCCATTTTGGGATGATCAAGGAATTGAGACCACAATGTCTCCTTCATGTTGACCCAAATGGACTCTTGTCCTTTTCATTTCCTTTTTTCCTTTCATTTGGGTATGATGCAAGACATTGAGACCATAATGTCTCCTTTATGTTCACCCAAATGGACTCTTGTCCTTTTCATTTCATTTTTTCCTTTCATTTGGGGATGATGCAAGGAATTGAGACTGAAATGTCTCCTTCATGTTGACCCAAATGGACTCTTCTCCTTTTTGTTTCATTTTATCCTTTCATTTGAGGATGATTCAAGGCATTTATACCACAATGTCTCCTTCATGTTGAATCAAAAACACTTCTCTTTTTTTTGTTTATCTTTTTATTTTTCTTTTGTTGTCCTTTTGGGGATTATGCAAAGCATCGAGAAACCATGTCTCCTCCATTTTGACCCAAATTGACTCTCTTCTATTCATTTTATTTCACTCTCTTTGTGTCTTCTTCTAGTTCTATGTATTTGGGGGAATTATAATAGTTCCACGCTCTCTAAACAAACATTGCAGCAATGAACATATTGAGCCCAAATCCATAGAGCCTTATGTGGTTGTGGTTTTTAATTTTAGGGGAAACCCCATTTCCTTTAATTTCTTTCTCTTTGCATGACACAACCTTTCTTGGATTCCTATCACCTAACATAGGGCTTTTCAAGTTGATTCTCATGTCCTTCCTTTCCTTCCTTTTTTCATTTTTCCTTTCTCTACTTTAAACCAATTTCTCATAAAAAGGTGTGTAGAAAATCCTTTAAAGTGGTGGCATACACTGGCATTATTTACTTTGAATTTTCATTTTTATTTATTTGTCCTTGGTTCCTAGTGCAGCCTTGTCACTTCACATGACACATTTTCTCACTTAGTGGATGAAATTCGGTGTAATTCCCTTCATAAGTGTGACTTATCATAGCATATTACATTCCTCTTAGTGGCTTGATGCAAAATACTGCATCCCCTAAGTTTTGAATCTTCTATCCTTTGATAGGTCCTCTTTTGGAGACATTGGACACAATTTTACCTACGTCAAAGACCTCATATGGAGTAAACAATACTCCCAGAACACTCTTTTTACATTTTTACATTTTGCATTTTTACATGTTGCATTTTAGCATTGTACATACATGGCCACCTTGCATAACACAACTTGCAAGCTTGTGGTTTAATCTTTCATATTTTAATTTTTTCTAACAATCCAAGGATTTTATTGTCTCATGAACCGTACCCTTGTCTTTTGTCGCACCTTATCAAAGTTATTAGGAGGTATAACTTTGGTATGGTTGAGCGGGAAGCCCAACTAGCAGAATGAATTTCCCCATAGCCACCTTTGTGTGTGTGAGTGCATACCAATCATGTGTATGTATCTCACCTCCTTTTTGGCATTCTCACCTGGCGAACAACAAAAATTCGCATCAACCCAGAGTGAGTACACCCCTTTCCTTTCAGAAAAAACAACCTAGATCTGATCCACAACTAGCTGGACACATGGTCAAAGCTTGATCTGAATGTTTTTATCTCTCCACTCTTTCACATCACTTCTTGTGTGATATTTTTCACTTATGTTCATTTTTCCATGGGATCTTGATCTTGGGAGCTTGATCATCCCTCTTGATCATAGTCATCTCACCTTACTAGCATGATTACATTGGATCCTGCTCGACACGCATGATTCAACTACTTTAGTGTGAGTTTGAAGCAAGTTCATCCTCTTACTAAAGTGGGGGCTAAATGGGTTAGCAAAAAGTGTAGTCTTTGAAAAAATTTCACTCTTTTTTGCCTTTTTCCCTTGGATTTTGGCCTTGTTTTACCTTGATCTAGTCTTGAAAGCTTGCAATTCAACAATAATCTAATAGTGTTTTACTAAGGTGTTTTGTAGTGTTGTAACACATCTTCACACTTTTCTAAGACTCTTTCAAGAGAATTCACCTAAACAACACCCTTTTACCCCTTCCTCAGTCTTCTATCAAGGTGTTGTAAAGTGTTGTAAGAAATTCTCACACTTTCCTAGGCTTATCATCAACCAATTAACCTTTTTCTTATGTGACCAATTTTCCCCTTAATGTACTTTTAGGCTTGACATAAGTGTGTTTCAGGAGGCAAGCCTAACACACATCATTAATCACCATTTCATTCTCGACCACCACTTGAATTCGTCCATGTGGACTAGATTTCCACCTTGTGTGACCTAGTCCCTTTAGGCATAAAATTCAAAATTAAAATAATTTCTTATCGGGAATTTTCCTCCAAAACCCTAGTGTCGGCCTATCATGTGACATTTTCAGGAAATTAGGGCATATGTTGTATAAATAAGGGTTTTTACCTTCATTTTCATCTCTCCCAAGCTCATTTTTACATTTCTTCACAATCACACTTACACTCAAACATCCAAAGAAAGAAACCAAGCACAAAGGCATCATAAGGAACCTCCATTGAAGATGGTTCTTGCATGTTGTAGAATTCAACAACAAAGGATTTGGTGACCATTTACATTGTTTTATCATTCAAGCATCCTTTCCTTTCATTGTTTCTCATTTTGGTTTAAGTTACAATCAAAGGGGTTGGACTTAGGAAAACCTCTATTCCCTAACCCCAACATTCTCTTTGTCTTTGCATGTGTTTTGCAGGTTGTACTAAGATTTAGCAAGATTAAAAGTTTTGGAGAAAGTACAAACATTCCATTAAAGTCACATCAAGACATCAAACCCTAAGAGGAGAAAAATGATAGGTTGTAGGTCATTTTCGGGAGATTCAGATATGGGCTACTATAGAGAAGGAAAGTACCAACTAGGACCCACAAATTCAGACCTTCAGTCTTTATAAAGTACCAGGAGGAATAGGTCACCATTATTGGCAACTTTGTCCCTATACCAGACTTGAAACATGGTTTTGGCATTTTCGGGTACCCTTTTCCCTGAAACCCAATTCAATAAGTTTTCCGATAGAAGGAATAGCTCGCCCAACTTCGTGTAAGTGTCCCTCTGCTAATTTTAGAAAAAATACAAAACATTCTAGGGCCTCTCATTTAAAAATTTCTATTTCCAGGTGCACAAGTTCAGAACTCTCTAGTTTCCTTTCTATTTACATACATTTAGGGCTTAGCTTGCATTTAGTTACATTTTCTTTTATTTACATTTCATAGATAGCATTAGTTTCATTCACCCACACTTAACACACACATCACAACCTAATCAATCCATCCTTCATTTGAAATCAACCACCAAAAGTGCCATATCAAGAAAGTGGAAAGAGAGTCATTCCTACACCTAAGTGCTCCTAGGTGAAAAAACCTAGGGGCCTAGTAAAGGGAATCTTCTTTCCCTTGTTATACATATCCATATTTGGTAGTTCACTAACTATTATAGAAACCATGAGGAAATTTTTTAGAGCTCAAAGAGGTGTGTATGTTGCTGCAAGAAGCTTGCTTTAGGGCACAAAGGACTCATTCTCCTTTAGTAGTGAATGGGTTGATGTTAGGGTTCCTGAAACTGAGATCTAGGTTATTTTCCTTCATTTTTACACTCTCAGATTCATAGTTGTCGGCTCACAAGAAATTGTATTTAATTCTATAGCTTGAAGTCTTTTTTCTTGCACTATGAAGGTCAATCTTGTAACTTGACAACTTTGACAATTTTGCTCCAAACTTGTTCAACACTTCATCTTCAACTTGTGAATCTGCAAACACACATTCAAGGGAAGAAAATCTTGTTGATTTTTAGTGAATAGGGGTTTTACTTAGTCAAACCCCTTGTAGGTAATTAAACCAAATTATGAAATAATGAAATTGAAGCATGAAACATGAGATGATGCAATGTAGATACCTAGGATATTGTCTTGTAATGAAAATATATAATCTAACATATAGTGGCCATGAAGAATGTAGATCTTGATCCTTGAATTAAATGTGAAACAATTCTTGTAAATAGATCTTCAATACTACATCTAATTTCTTAGCTTAATAACATGTATGAATGCATTAAACCCTTGACATGATGATATGATCTTGAATTTCTGCAATTAACTATTGATAATCCACCTTAGAATTCCTTTGAATATACTCTTGAAGTGCTCTATAATGCTCTCTTGAAATTTATAGAATGTTTCATAAACTTGCTAGGTCTTTTTAGGAGAAACAATGTGAATTAACCCCATATCTATACTAAATTAGGGGATTAACCCCGAAATTCAAACAATTCAAGCTGACACCAGATCTAGAGATAAATATTATTAAATCCCCACCACAATGAAATTCCAAAGGAGGTCCTCATTAAGGGAGGAACCATTCACCACCTAGGACAAATGGGTCTTGACACTATTTTCTAGGATAATTCCTTCAGGGAATGAAAGAACACCAAAAACCCATTTAGAATCAACTGATAAAGGAGGGTCATATAGAGGGAGGACCCATTCACCACCAAGGGTGAATGACTCCTGGCACCATTTTCTAGGACCTTGAAATTTCCCAATTAAATTTTATGTAATTTGAATTGTGGGTGTCGAGTTAGATCTTCAAGAGGTGTCACAAATAAGGCTTAAATTTGAATTTAAATGGTTAATTAACTCCAATTAACCACAATTAAATAAGGAGACCCTAGATAAATGTGAAATTTTGTTACAACACTTTACAACACTTAAATAAGGTACACATTAAGTTTATTTTATTAAAACAGGGCCCAAGATAATATTAATGTGTTACAAAACATTATAACATTAAACCTAGGGTAAACTAGGTTAATTCAATGACAATTATTTCCAAATCAAGTAAGGAAAAATGATACTTTTTCTGTTACTACACCTATTTTGTATGTTTTTAATGGAGTGTCCATAATGTTCTGAGTGGAATTCAAGAATGACTTGTATACTTTGAGTAGATTTATATCCTTTGAGTTTTAAAAAATATTTAATTTTCCATTTTTATTATTTGTTTTAATATAGCATGCATCAATCTAGTAGTTCACATACACATTAAATTGGGGGGGAAATTTTATGGAAAAAATGACATACCCATTTCCTTTTTCTATTTATTTTTTGTCCCACTTTAATTAGAGTAATCTTTATGCAATAATAAGTCTTAAAGTGACTGTTGGTGTAATTAAATGTTTTGTACCTTGTCCTAGGTCATAATTACACCTTAGATAAATTTACTTAGGGACCACATATGAGTTGTTGGAGAATTTCCACCTTTGGTGGACTTATCCTCTTATTACTTTATCACTTCCACCTTTCATGGACATATCATATCATTAGGTTTCCACCTTTTGTGGGTGATCCACTATTTGTGGTGGTTATTACATTATCACTTTCCACTTTAGGTGGAGTGATAGATTTTGATTGTTGTCTCATGTCATAAGATTAAGACACTTGTCATAATCTTATGCACTCCTATGTTCGCACCTTGGCTATATAACCAAGGGGTCTCTACTACATTTGGACACACATTGAAGCATTCCATTATCAATGACAATGAATACAGTTTATTCTTGTCACATTATTTTCTCTCTTCTTGTGCTTTCCATTTGGTCCATAGATCTTGGCATCCATAGCCAATTCTAACATGGTATCAGAGTGGGTTGGGTGCCATTGGGGAGTCTATTTCTGAAGAGAGGTACTAGATTTGGGGAGGTTCCGTTTTTTGTTTTTGTTTTTATTGCAGGTTCATATTGGAGCTTGTTGGTGCAAATTTGAACTCACCATTGCATCCAGAAGGCTTGAGAAAGTCAGATTTGGCTTTTGGTTCATTCAATTTGATCACCATTTGCATTTTTGACAAACAAGGGTTTGTTGAAAATCGTTTTTTATTGGAGCTGTCATCATTTTTGCTTCAAAAATAAAGTTTTCACTCATTTGTAGGCAAAACGATTTCTGGGTTTTGTAGCCAACATCAAAATCTGAACTGCATATCTTTTAGATTTTGCATATCTTGCACAGATCTAGAGAAAATTGCAATCTAAAAAGCATGGAGCGTCATTTTTCTCCTCGTTGAAGGTCAATTTTTTTTTTATTGTTTTATCTTTTGCTTGTTGGATCAAAAAATGATTTATGAGTTTTGTTTTTAGCGTCAAAATATTTATCAGTTTTTATTTTTGTCTACAAAAAGTGAGTAGATTTTCCAGAAATCAAATTAGAAATAAACACTTTTGCTAGAAAGCTCGTTTCCTGCAAGCCAAATTCAGTTTTTTTGAAAAATTCATAACTTTTGGCCACGGAGTCCATTTTTGGCAAACAAGATATTGACGAAAATTTAGTTTCGAGCACTTCATAATGGTGTAGGCCATTTTTTTCCAGATTTGGTCATCTACACAAATTTGAGGTTATTTTTCATCATGGAGGAAGATGTGAACATTCATTAGTGCATGCACTATTTCCTCTTTTTTATGCATTAGGTTTGCATTTTCTATTTATTTTATGCGTGTTTTGCATGTTCTCCTTTTATAATCATGGGGTATTGTAATAAATGAACTTACATAAAGTTCCATCGGGGGGGCTTCTTGCATAATAATCTGATTAGAGTGTAGTTTCACTTTGATCTCATCTTCATATTGATGACAACTCGCATGAGTTGTATCTGGATTCTGTTGTTTCTTTTGGCCACATCTCGCTCATAGCTTGACACATTTTGGTTCGCATCGGTTCACATCTCTGATTGAGAGACTATGGCTAATTATCCTGAATCACATCAGATTCATATTGGGTCACATCTCAGTTTGAGGTCCATTCATTTTATGGTTAATGCTCTAGAATCTTCATGGTACTTTCTCCTATGGATCAGTTTTAGTCACAATTTGGCATCGACATCGAGATACACATAGCTTCCAAATTCTTTCATCATATTATTCCCTCTTATGGGGGGCATAATTTATTCATCTACTGTTGCTTCATGGATTCCACAGTTATTCCAGTTTGTGAGTTTTCTAGTGTTCCTTGGCATCAGGTCTGTTGTTGCTTTTTCATGATTCCACCTTGATTCAATCAGTGACTTGCATATGGTTTTAGTAGCAAACAAAAGTATCTTTCCTTGCTTGTCAGATTGAGGACTCCAGTGTTACTCCATAGTGTACTTCCAGTGTTTCTCTTGCAATAGGTTATCTCATTGAGGGGGGGCTACCTTGTCCCTCTTCTACTTCTCTCTTATGGGGGGGTCTTTTTCCTCACATGGGGTGTTTACCTTCTCATGCATCATTGAGAGCATTTCTCTATTGTATTTCATCTCTCTTTTGGGGATGAGTTTTGTCCCAGTGGGTTTTCTCCTTTTCTCCATTTGTGAGAGATTGCATTGCATTTGTACATGGGTACCTAACATGGCCTAGTTGTTGGGACCCATCTTGCATTGTTTGCATTTGTGTACATTCTCCCTAAGTTGCATTTAAGGGGGGTTGTTGGTGTAATTAAATATTTTGTACCTTGTCCTAGGTCATAATTACACATTAGTTAAGTTTACTTAGGGACCACATAAGAGTTGTTGGAGAATTTCCACCTTTGGTGGACTTATCCTCTTATTACTTTATCACTTCCACCTTTCATGGACATATCATGTGATTAGGTTTCCACCTTTTGTGGGTGATCCACTATTTGTGGTGGTTATCATATTATCACTTCCCACTTTAGGTGGAGTGATAACTTTTCATTGTTGTCTCATGTCATAAGATTACAACACTTGTCATAATCTTATGCACTCCTATGTTCTCACCTTGGCTAAATAACCAAGGGGTCTCTACTACATTTGGACACACATTGAAGAATTCCATTATCATTGACATTGAATACAGTTTATTCTTGTCACATTATTTTATCTCTTCTTGTGCTTTCCATTTGGTCCATAGATCTTGGCATCCATAACCAATTCTAACAGTGACATATTCTTACATGAATTAAGATAATGAGATTATTCATTCCCAAAGATTTATCATGGTTATTAGATCACCCTTTTGTCACCCTAGACAATATTCATAAATGAAAATGTGAGCCAAGTCATGTTGTAATTATGGATATGAACCTATATTATTCACCTTATTTTTACTAAAGGTAAAAAATGAGTTTTGAAGGGGCCCGAAACCCTTTACATCAAAAGTCGTTGAACCAAAAGAAAAAGGCAACTAAACCATACCATCCCAACCCCAAAAAGACCACAAAAAAAGGTCAGCAAAAAAGTAGAAACCCAGCCAACAACATTACATATTTTTCAGAATATCTACAGCCTCCATATCATAGGTTGCATCTTTAATGCCATGATCGCCAGCAGAAAAAAAATCTTAAGGAGCACCTGCCTTAGATTTTGTCTTGTTGTGAGTTCGAGCCCTAGGCCCACCTGAATTCACCTCACCAATCAAAATAGGACCCTTATTAACGTCCTTATCACCAAGCTTCTCCCCTTCCATCAACCTATCATCAACATCATCAACATCCTTACCATTTTTAACATTATCCATAGGGGGTGTTGGTGTTTAAAAACTACAACCCAGCTAGAATTTGCAATTCCCTAAGAGGTAGCCAACCTCCATTATAAAGAACCAAAAAGCCTAGTGGCCAACAAATAGGAAATGTAATGGATACACATTTCCCCTGCACTTCAGGCTCTGTAAGACCTAGGGGGTAACCCTTTAGCAATATCAAACAATCTAGAGACACAAGCAACAGGATATTGCTTAACAGATTATGCTCTAACAAAATTGTTGAGAAACCTAAAATATCACTCAATATTGGCAAACTATTGAATGAATTTCACTAATCAGCAAGGAGAACATGACAAACACAACTGTCCACACAATAAGACAAGAATGATTTTACATTTAAAATTTTCTTTCTGAGATGCATTAAGCTGCAAGATAAATCAGTGCCAATTCTGGGCCATGGAGTCAAATACATAAGACAACTTTATCAGCAAATGACATTTAACTAGTGGATCTAAAATTGTTGATGCTTTGCATCAACTGTTAGTGTCTTACACCAACAATCCCACTCCTATTATCCATCAAATTATCCTTATCAGATCCAACGTGCACACTTAAAATCACTATTATCTACTCACAGTATTTAACCATTTCTTTGAAAGAGACCCATAAACAAATAACACAATCTCATGAAATTTGAGATGACAAACTCAAAATACTTTGTATTATTGAATTCATATGATTTAACTATACAAGTATGGAGACAAATTGAAGATATTCATGAAAATGCAAAGACATTTCATGATTTATTTGCACAAACTATCTGTATTTGCTCATAAAATCAGAAATTACAGCTTCTAGACTCAAAAATAACTCAGACTTAACAAACCTCTATCTACCCAGCCAAATACAAAAATCTCAGAACCTTGTACAATGAGAAGAGAAGATATAGAAGAATGGAAGAAACAAAAGAAGCCCTAAATTCGAATCTGTTGCAGACACATGGCACCTCCATTCCCGTTGATCAAGTTGAAAAGAATATCTTTTCTTCTTCCTCTAACAAACTTTACCTCTCAAAACAACATTTCCTCATCATTGCCCAGCAACAAAAAATCTGCCCATGTGGAGATTTTCATTATTTCATCCAGCTGCTCAAAAAACTTCTTCCCATGAAAACCTGTTTCTATTTTCTTTGCTCTTCATTGCTGCAGTTTATATTTAAAACCAACTATTAAAGTTTCATAACTTTAATATTTTTGTCTTTTATTTGCTGCAGTTTAATTCCCAGCACATACTTTCCAATAAAATGAATAAAATTGACTTTATACAAAGTCTCACAACTCTCCCAGCAAATAAAATATTTTGCAAAGTGAATACTTACTCACTTTATAAATTTATCCCCATCTTGCATTTTACAATAAAATATGCCTGGCAAATAAACAATTTATCCATGCCTCATTTAAATATTTCATATTTGAAATATTTTACATTTTACTTTCTCAGGCAAATTATTTTACCCCCAAATGCCTGATCATTTAAAAAGAAAATAGTGGGCCCACCTCCGTTTTCAACCACAAACCATGTAACTTTTGAAAAATTAAAAATATTGCTCCTCCCATGCATTCTCGCGCACCTCACACTCCTTTTGGCAATGTCATTGAAATCTGGCGAGGCCTGTGAGATCACCCTCGTCTCGCGAGGTCCGTGAGGTTGCATTCTCGCCAAACTCGCACCTTTTTTATGGCATCACCAATAATCCTGTGAGGTTAGTGAGGTTGCGAGGCTGCAAGGCTGTGAGGTTGCGAGGTCGGTGAGGTTGGCCCAAATTTAGTTTTTGCAACTTCTGCAAAATGGTCAAAACAGGCCTGGTTGACTCAGGAATCAATCTGGGAAACCATTCAAACGACCTACGGGAGACATGTCTGTCAAAAATTAACATGGGAAGCTAAAATTTGACATGCCTACTCACATATGTCTACTAAGTATGTCTACAAATGGGTTTTGCATGAAAATCAACAGGCTTCAAAATACAAGCCTCCAAAGTGGGTCAGTCAGGATTGATTCTTCCGGTGTCTTCTGAAAGTGCAGAAGCAAAATTTTGAAATAGGCATCTCAAATTTGCAAAATTTGAGAGTGCCATCAGGGGGAATAATACCACGAGGCTCAACATTAAATCCAGTTTCATTCCCCTCCCTTCCTTTTCCTAGAGTGGCATAAATCCTTTCGATGTGATTCTCCAAGGTGAGGATTCTTCCTTCCAAATTCTGCTTCAATAGAAGCGTTTCCTCCTCCATAATCTTTAGGGAGTTTATTATTCACCTTTTTGACTGGTAATTGTGATTTCAATAGTGCATCTTTGTGTTGGTTTTTACTATATTGTTGTATTTAAATTTACATCCATTTGTTCGCATTAAAATATACTAGATTAACCTATTGTAGGAGATAAAAATAGAGAGAAGAATAATCAAATAACACTCATTTCAAAGAATTACATGTATCAACATACCTCATTATAGATCCATTGCATTTCTATTTGCTTCTAATGATCTTTATTCTAAAGTCATTATTTAGGTCTATTTTAAAGATCTAATAGAGGAGAACATTAACCTAAAATCTAGTATGTTCCCCAAAATTTTGTAGATATTGTTAATCCTTATTGAAGTTTCTTCTCTAAGATATTTTTCTTAAGGTATGATTCTCCTCTTAGAGTTGGATATGTTTATGGATAATTTTTTTAAAGATAAGATTTATGAAAATATAAGTTTATAAACTCTTGACTATTATTGAGAATAAATTATCCTCACAAAAATTAAAAATGAATATTTATGCATTTCTATGATTAATTTATCCCTAATAAATTTCTAAATTTTCTATTGAATAGTTCTTAATTTCTCATTTTTTAATTTATAGATTTATTTTATTTTTTTTAAATTGTTGAATAAAAGGATTTATTACTATTATGTATATATCCTAAACTTGTTCAACACTATGGCCTATATATTGACCATATATCAACTAAATATAATATGGAAGTGAATCTTGGTCAATACATCAAAATATACATGCAATTAAAATATTGAAAATGTACTTTGGAAGAAATCAATTTGGGCCATGTGAAAATACATTTGATCATTGTTTATGATACTTTACATTTATTTAATTATGAGAGTAGAATAATTTTATTTTGAATGAATTGGGATTTGAACAAAACAATGATTACTCATGAAATTAGCATCATCATGATGTTAGGCATGATAATATACTTATTTAGACATAAAATAACACCTACTCAATTGATATTCCTACAAACATTGGTATAAACACATACTCTCCTTGACTTGCAAATAAACCCTTTATCTATAGCACAATGTTTATACTATCTACATTTAAACATCTTGTCTAGTGCACATCCATCTCTCAAATCCTCAAAAAATTTGTCTCCAATTCCAAACAAGTTTTCCATCCAATCATTGGAAACAATCTCTTTGGACCAAACCTCAGTTTCACCTTCGAATATCCTTTGAAGTTCATCGTTAGTTTGACCAACCCTCTGAACTAGTGACCTTGATACTTTCCCAATGTAGTCTATTGGAACTCTCAAATTTTGCAAATTTGAGATGCCTATTTCAAAATTTTGCTTCTCCACTTTCAGAAGTGCACCTGAAGAATCTGTCCCGAGTAACCAACTTTAGAGGCTTATAATTTAAAGCCTATTGATTGTTGTGCAAAACCCATTTGCAGACATACTCAATTTACCTATGTGAATAGGCATGTCAAATTTTAGCTTCCCATGATAAGTTTTGATAGGGTTTCGAAAAGTGAAGCTGGAGAGTTTTGGCATTGTTATGCTATTTGCAGATTGTCTATTTTGTAAAACAACTTTCTGTTTGAGCTTGGTTTTCACTGCCAGTTAACTGTCATGTCAGAACAAATGTTGTTCTATATTCTCCATACCTAAATTATCTCACATGTCTGTTTTCAGAGCCTCATGATCTGATTTACTATTTTTAGTAGATGAAAACCAAATGCAGGTTGTTTTGTTTTGCATCTGCATTCTTGACAGCCTTTCTGAGTGGTCAACTTCGATTGTTAATATCTTTTGATTAATGATGTTTCAAGAAAATTCCTTTTGCACATGTGCTCAGGGTACCTTAATGAACTTATGTGTTTGATGGCAGCTTGCCAGGAGTTGATTTGTTATTTTTACAAATTGGCAGTTGGATCAGTTTTAATTGGTGTAGAACAACTGTTGTTTCAGAAAAGCTTGATTGGGAAAATTTTCCAATTAATATTTTGCTCCTCATGATTTGTTTCTCTGAGCCATCTTTTGCACTATAATTTTGGGTCAAATGACTATATGCTTGCAAGTTTTTATGTCTCCCGGAGGTCCTTTGACCAGTTTCCTAGATTGATTCCTGAGGCAACTTGACATGTTTTGACCATTTTGCAAAAGTGCTAGAGAACATATTTTGATCATGACTCAGTTCATTTTTTAACTACATAAGTATTCAAAAGAGTTTTTTGGTCAATTTGAGCATAAAAATTGTTTGAAAAACATTTTTTTGTTTAGTCGGGCCACATGGTGCCTGACATGCTTTGCACTGTTATGATGTTGTAAATGGATCAATGGGTTGAGTGGGGTATAGGTCTTTGTCAGTGAATTCTTAAAATAATTTCTAGCTTGTAATGCATCATGCAAGACAAACTCTTGAGGACAGTACCCAACCATCTAAATATAGGGATAAAGTCCCAATGCCATTTGAGCTTGTTGGGATATTTGAACAACAATGTGATATGGAAAAAGACAAAACTCTAAGTTGTCACCACAAAATTATTAGAAAAGGTCGGGAACTTATGTGCCTTGTTGTGATAAATTTTGACAAGGACAATAGTCCATGCAAACATTAAATGTGATGCATCTCTTGTTAGTCTCCCTCCTATAGTTAACTAAGTTGATATGAAATATGGTAAAGAATGTCATGGCATGAGCCTTTTTTGAATCGAATGACAATATGTATGTTGGTGCTAAAAGTTTACAAGCTGGTGTAAACTCAGATTCTCATTTTAATTACATGTGGGTGGCTGATCGTATATGGACCTACTAAGGAAGTATTGTATATGATTAAAGGCAAAAGGGAAAATCTTGTTACACAATCATTTGCTTGAGAAACAACACCAATTCATGACAATGGAAACACAATGCGCATTCAACTTGTGTACTGTTGGAGGAGGCACGAGCCTGGGGAACCTTTGTGTGGCACGGTGGAGGGAGTCAAATGGGGCTCAAGTCATGCATGAGTGATGGAGCCGCCATCACACAGGGTGCATGAAGAACTTGTAGAGATTTGTGTCATCATTTAAGGCTACGAGAGAAGTGGAGCTGCTGAAAAGGCTTCGGTAACTTTTAAACATGAGACTAGAGAGGGCGTCTTTGAACCATTTTTTATGCTACATCCTTATTAGCTAACTGGGGTACCAACACATGGATGATAGCTATTGTATATTCTAATTGATATAGAGGCGAGTGGCTTCTATGGCGCAATAAATAAGTTACATTTTTACACTAACATTGTGCGGCTCTTTGCAAGGAATAATGGAGAATGCACTGGTCGCATGGAGCAGTACGCATGAAGTTAAGAGCAGGCCATGCATTTATAAAAGCATGGTAGATGGGTAAATGGTGCCCAACTAGACATGTATGCAAAAATGGAGTAGCATATACATGGTGTGTAAATTGTGCGGGTGCCTCAAACAAATGTGGTTTCACTATGCACCATTATAAAGTGTGAACATCCATCAGAATTGGTAGGGGCACAATCTAGAACAGGCAATGTGCATCCATCAAGGAGAAGACTAGGTAAGAGGCATAGCCAGAGAGAGGTGCGTTGGTCATGGGTTTGGGGCCTGCGCTCCAAGTGTGGAGGGAGTGCATAGGTGCACTGACCAATAGATGAGGAGGCCACACATCCACCAAAGAAAAGGCTTGAACATCTAGCAAATGAGGAGAAATTAGGGCATACCTGGCTGACCTCATGGGATTTTGATGACGCCATCAAAATCCTTGCTAGGTGCGCGAGGTTGAGCGAGGTCAAGACATGGTGGGCCCAAGAGAATGTTCAAAGCATGGGTATAGTTTAAGGAAATATTAAAATATTTGTTGCCTTCCCGCTGTCTCGGGGGTTTTAAAATGGAAGATCATTTTTCTTCCAGGGTCAGCGAAATTTTTCCACATGGATGGTGGTCCCAGCAGAAGTAATTTGCCCTTGGAGGAATGTGTCTTAATATTTTAAATGTCTGGTGAATCTTTTAAAATTTTAAGTTTCAATTATCAGGTAAAATATTTTAAAAGGACAAAAAATTCATTAAAGTGAAAACACGGGAAATGTTTGGGAATTATTTTATTGGCTGGTGAATAACACTGCACAAAAATGGTAAACAAGGGAGAATGAAGTAAAATGTAAATGGCATGGTGATTTTTGGAGATGAGGTAAGGGTAAATATTTTACTTTGCTGGGTTAAAATGCAAAGTGAAATAAAATGGAATAGGAAAATATTTTCACATGGTGAGTGCCCGTGAATTCTTTTTAATTATTTTTTTTACCTGTGAGTGAAATATTTAATATTTCACTAAAGAGTGAATGGGAAGAAAATACGGAGTAGAAATATAAAGTGCAAAGCCATTGAAAGTGGAAGTGCACAGGAATATTTTATGAAGAGAGTAAGTATTCACTATGTTGAATATTTTATTGGCTCAAACAAATATAACATGCTGGACAATAAAGTAAACTTGGAGCCAAAGTATTAAAATTTTAAAACTTCAATAATTATTGGGAAATAAAATACAACAGAATTGTTAAATGAAGAGAATAAAAGGTTGAAACAAAATTTGCACATGAAGAGATATTTTCCAGCTGGGTGAATTTGAAGATTCTCCACATGGGCATGTTTTCAGTTATTGGGCAATGATGAGCTGATGTTATTTTTGAGGGAATAAGTTTGTTGTTGCAAAGGAAGAGAGATGAGAGATTCTTTTACAGAATTGATGATCAAAGGTGAATGAAGTTTCCAGATGGCATTTCTAGATCAATTTTAGGGCTGCTTCATTCTTCTATATCTTGTCTTCTTTTCTCATTTGTACAGGGTTCTGAGTTTTTGTATTGGGCTGGGTAGATAGAGAATTGTAATTTCCGAGTCATTGTTTGAGTCTGTAAGCTGTAATTTTATGAATTCATGGGTAAATACAACTAGTTTATGCAATTAACATCATGAAGGTGTTTCCACATTCATGAATGTCTTCAGATTGTCTCAATATTTGTACACTTTGAGTCATGTAAATTCAATAATATAAGGTCTTGTTTGAGTTTATCATCTCAAGTTTCATGAGATTGTTTTGTTTGTTCATTGTTTTGTTTCCAGGAAATGGTTAGAATTCTTTGAGCAGGTGCTTGTGATTTCAGGTGTGCGGATGGGATTTGATAATGAGAATCTGATTGACAATAAGAGAAGGATCATTGGTGCAAGACACTAATAGTTAATGCAAAGCATTAGCAAGTGAAATCCATTGGTTGAAGTCTTTTTGCCAGGGAATTTGTTTTATGTGTTTGACTCCATGGCCCAAAATTAACATTGATCTACTTTTAAGTTTGTGCATCTTAGGAACATTTTATAATTGTAAAATCATTCTTAATCTTACTGTGTTGTTGTATGTCCTACTTTCCAATGGATGAGAGAGGGTTGAGTTACTGAGAATTTAGCCAAGTTTAAAGTTGTCAATGCTTCCCTTAGTGTATTTGCATTGGGAGTTATCTGCTTTATAAAGGAATGTTAGTGTGTATGGTTGACTTAAGTTTTAAACATTGTGTAGGTTTACCCACCTTGGTCTTGAAGAGCCAGAAGTGTAGGAGATTTCAGTCTTTGACTAAATCTTGTTAGTTGGCCACTAGCCTTTGTGGTTCTTTAATAAAGAGGTTGGCTACCTCTTAGAGAATTACAAATCCTAGCTGGGTTACATTTTTAAACACCAACATAGTCCTTGATGGCGCTCTCAAATTTTTTAAATTTGAGATGCCCATATTGTGAATTTTGCCTCTACACTTTCAAAAGTGCACCTGATGAATTTGCCTGAGTGACCTACTTTGGAGGGTCAGAATTTGAAACCTATTTATTTTCAAGCCGAACCCCTTGGTGGACCTAGTCATATGACATATGTGAATGTGTGTGTCAATTTTCATTTTTTGATGATAAGTTTTGTTAGGATTTTGAAAAGTGAAGCTTGAGGGTTTTGACATATTCTGTTGTTTGCAAACTTTTAGTTTTGCAAAGTTGCCTCCTATTTGAGCTTGCATTTTACAACCAAATGACTCTCAAGTCAAAATGACCATTTCTCTGCATTTTCATTGCCAAAATGAACTCCCATGTTAGGTCTCAGATCCTCATGAATTTATTTATTATTTTTTCAATGCCAAAACCAAATGCAATTTGTTTAGTTTTGCACTTACATTTTCAAAAACCTTTATGGGTGGTCAAATTTGACACCTAATATCTTTTGATGGGAGATGATTAAAGCTAAGCCCTTTTGCACACGTGCTCAGTGCACCAAAGTGATCTAATGTGCCCTGTAGCAGCTTGCCAAGAGTTGATTTGATATTTTTTTCTACGAGGTGTCTCTTGAGTTTTAATTAGTTCAGAATACTTGTTTGTTGCAGAAGGTTCAAGTAACTTTGACAGTTAATAATTTTCACCTTCGAAGTCCTGTTTCTGAGCTATTTGTTTCACTGCATTCTTGGGTCAAATGAATATGTGCCTAAAAAAATTCATAGCTCTAGGTGGTCGTTTGGTTGGTTTACAAAGGTGATTCTAGAGCCAACTTGGGCAGTCTTTCCAAGTTTTTAAATGTGCTCGAAACTAGATTTTAATGGCAACCCAATTCATTTTTTCACTCCAAATGCATTCAAAAGGCAATGCTAGGTCAATTAAGCATACAATTTGTTTGAAAATGATTATTTTTTTAGCCAAACTCACATGGGGCCTGACATGCTCTGCATGGTCATAAACTTGCAATTGTTGCAATGTTGCAACCACATCAAGTAAATGTCTTTGATATGGTCATAAAGTGAAAAGGTTTCCTTTAAATGTGATTGCATATTGCCAAGATGGATCGGGAATACATTCAAGGAGGATAGAGACATGTTAAGTCCTTTATGTATGATGACATAAGATTACAAACAAATAATTGTTCTAAGGAAAAAGAGACATTAAAGGTGCACAATGTGAATTAGATGTGAAGGGATTCCACCCATACCATACTCAACTAAAGCAATCCAGGATATTCCTCTAGAACTAGTCAAAAGTGACTAAGTTCTTTCATCTTATTGCATTTTATTAAGGCATTTGAAACATATGAGGCAAATTTACGTTTCCATGCATATAGTTCCATTAAAATTTGTTTGACAAGATGCCTCACTAAAATTTCAGCAATGGACATTAAATACTGTTGAAAATGAGCCCAATGGACTATTGGGAATGATATTATTGTTGAAGGCCGTGTAGTGGATGAGGGCACAATTTGCGCCAAATGAAAGTAAAGGATGAGTTCTTCACCGGCCAGTGCATAAATGTATCTGTTGAAAAGGCTTTGAATTTTTTTATGTGAATGTAATGGAGGTGCATGACCTGGGGAGCATGGATATTTATCAAAGCATAGAGAGTAGGGGCATGCCAGCACTTTGAGATGGCATGTGAGTTGTTTGCAGATGAATGCCCAAATAAATGTGATCTCAAGGAACACAATAAGATGATGAATGGAGGGGTATGCATCGAGCAATAGAAAATAGATCAAACGTGGTTGTTTAAAATACTTTAGTAACTTTCAAGCAAATGCAATTAGCATATGCAATGATGAAATTTCCAAGAGGAGGCATTGGAGACTCTCAAGAAAATGCAACTAGCTTCTATATGGCCGATTTTCCCTCAACGTCCCTCATGCCTATGCCAATATATGGGAGCTTTGGAATAGGTTATATATGTCCATTAGAGCATGAAAGGAGTAGGCTCAAACCAGCAACATGGGGTGCCATCATGCTAGGAGGAGAAATGCATGGGATAGTAATTACTATGTATCAATTTCTTTTGAAGAAATTCTATTTGAGAAGGTTAGAGATCATATTGTGTGAAATAGATGTAGTCAATGCAAGTGGAGGAGCCAGTAAAAGAAACACCAAATGATATGGAATCAGGTAAAATGTCAATTGATAAGCACTAAGAGGGGACATAAATGTTGCGCAACAAGGAAGTTAGAGCTCCTGTGTTATATGGTGAGGCACTAGGAGAGAATGGAAGATTTGTAGAACATAAATGTTGTCGAGTAGCCGAAACGTGAATAAGTTGTCGAGACAGTGAACTAGGGCAAACTGTGATCGCCGACCGAGAAAGGAGGTGGCCACATAGGTGCATATCGTAGACCCCGTGGGAGAAAGGTGATGCCATAAATAATTGTGTGAGGTGTGTGAGGAGTGCTAAAAGGGGGCAATTTTTTTTTTATAATGTGTGAGGGGTGTGCGGAATTAAAGAAAATGGTGGGCCCTTGGAGAAAAAAAAGAAGCCTGATAAATATTTGCAGATTTTCCAATGTTTTGAATAAATTTTTTGAGTGGGGTGAATATTTTACTCGGTGAGTAAAATAAAGGGTGAAACAAATGAGTAAAATGATAAATTTTCCCGATGAAGTGAAGGATTTAAATACTTTAAGAAATTTTCTTTCTTAAATATTTAAATGTGAATGCACGGGTAATTGCCCCATTAAATAGTTGAAGGCCTCTAATATTTAGAAGTAATTTTTTAGAATGTAAAAGATATTTAATATTTGTGAGGTGAGTAAATATCCACTATTTGGGAGACCATCATTTTGTTGGAGATAAATGCATAGTGTAAAGAGTGGGAATGGGTAAAATATTTTACCCAATGAAGTTAAAAGCCTTATTTCCATTTATAATGGCTAACATTTTGAATGCTAGAGGGGATAATTTGAGAGAGTGAATAAGTATTCACTATGTGGAATATTTTCTCTTGCCGAAGGTATTCTCTTTGGGGAATATATTTCATTGGCTACAAAATATAAATTGGATGTAATGTGAAGTGCACGTGGGAATATGCAATGTAAAGTGAATTTAATATTCACTTTGTGGCCAAACTTTAATATTTGTTGAGGTGAAATATACAGTGCAACAAAGAGAAAAATATGAAACTTTCATGGGAAAACTGAGATGTTTTCAACTGCTAGGTGAATGAAGATGATTTTCATGGAGTAAATTTGTTGTGGAGAGATGAGAGAGGCTTTGCAAATCAATGATCAATAGTGAGTGGATTTTCTAGATGGCATCTCCAGATCAACTTTAGGGCTGTTGTTGTTTTCTTTTATTCTCTTCCTCTCTCATTTGTAAGGGGTTCCAATTTTCTGAAAGCTCTACAAGTCAAGAAAAATCTTTGGGTAGAATTGAAAATCTAGGATGAATTGTAATTAAGTCATTAAATTTGAGGTGTCTTTGTTTTGAATTGTGCTTCTCTGTTTATTTTGGCTGATAATTGTCTCCATGGCTGAACTGTAATGCTCTTTCAGATTCAATAATAAAATCGTTTGAGTCTTTTCATGCACATTTGTTGCATTTGAGTTACATTTGTTGTTGCCTTATGTTCTATGAATGATGTAGTTTCTTTAATAACGTACAAGCTACATTTATTATTGCCTATTGTTTAGGGATAGTGTAATTTCTTTAATAAATGTGATAGCAGTGTTATGTTTCAGGTGGATTTATAAGAAGGGTATGTGCAGGATCATGATGGGCCAAAAAGTGGCAATATGTAAGTGATATGATGACCCATGTGGCTGACGACCATTTTTTAACCCAAAATTGATGAAATGAAAAGGGTTTTAAAAGGAGATTCTCAAATTTCCACCAATATAAATTATTCTTTACTTTGAATTTAATAAATAATTATTATTCATTTTCTATTTGAATTACGACTAATGTCCTTATTGGTAGACTGATTGAAAAACATCTATAGCTTTCAAACGGTATCACATTTTTTGAATCTGAAACATGCATCACATTCTATGCTTCACATATTGTAAGATTAAAAAAAAAGAATTGAATTTCATGAATTTTTGACCAAGTTAAGGTGGTCAGACATACAAGTTTTTATATTTTTTTAAAGTTGTAATAAAAATTTCATAATTAATTATTTAGTTGGAAAAAAATTACAAAAAAATATGCATCACATCGGGACATGAGTCTTCTACTTATATCTAAAATATTATAAAAAATAATTATCATTTTATTGTGGTTAGGGTGGTTAGACAGACACCTACTTCTTATTTTTTCCCTGAAATTTAAGTACTACTGCATTGAAATTTAAAATTTTCACCAAATATTTTATTTTATTTTTTAAATAAACCTAGTAGTTTAGAAACTACATTCAATATGCTACAAATTCTATTGTTACATATTTTTTAAATAATATAGATAACTTATTCAAATTTTTATGTCAAGTTGCCTAACTCTGATTTTTCTTAATTTTATTACCACTTAAGGGGCTATTTTTTCCATGATGATCCTGCACATACCCAGAAGAGTTATCAAATAAAGCTTCAGTGTTCTGGTTGGAATAATGCGATAAAATTTGCAAGGATCCTCAAAACATTCTTAGCACTATAAGATGAGGTGTTGGTTATATGACTCCATAGCCCTTTCTTTTGGTACTAGTGAATCTTCATGCTTCTGTTGTTTTCAGTTTGGTACCAACTCTTTAAATCAAAAACCATTTCAAATCTGTTTTGTTGAGTTGTGTTTGTCATGTTCTCCATGATAGTTCCTGAAATTCAATCAAAATCTTGCCAATGTTGAGTGATATTTATTTTTCTCAGCATAATTTTGTGATAGTATTATCTGTTAAGCAATATCATGTTACTTGTGTGTCTAGATTTGTAGATGTTGCTAAAGGGTTTCCCCCCTAGGTCTTATAGAGCCTGAAGTGCACGGGAAATGTGTGTCAATTCCATTTTCATATCAGTTTTCTTCTAGCCTTTATGGTTCTTGAATATAGAGGTTGGCTACCTCTTAGAAAGTTTTTAAGCCTAGTTGGAAAAAACACCAACAAAATGGTGACTTTGTTGGGGAAGAATTTGTGAAAATTATGATTGTAGAATCTAGCCTTAAGAGTCATTGCATAGAGTCAAATGATTTTTCATTCTGAATTTAGTTCAAATAGTGAAGGACTTCAACCCTGGAGGAATAAGTTGTTGTAGTGAACCTGAAAGTTTGATAATCTATGGTGCTCTGCTGGTGGAAGGAACTCAGAAGAAAATTTACATGTGAAGGAACTTCATAATGCTTTAACTTCAATCCTCTTTGAAGAGAGGTTGTGACTCTATTAACAGAACCTGTTGAAAATTTGAAGAAAGTTCTAGATCTACAAATATTTCCACTCAAGAAGACAATTTGTAGTAGCTGCAACGTTTCTAGGTATTCTTCACTCTTGGTTTTCAAGAAACTCTTGTATGATTTGAACATTTTAGGAAAAATTTGGTTCCCTATTTAGTGATTTAGCACTGTTAAAGGGAAAGGATAGTAATTTTAAGTTTGCACACTTCCATTTGTTAGATCCGTTGAATGTAATTGTAGTCCATTGAAAGAGTTTAGTGCTCAAATATTTGCTTATATGAATGGTTAGATTGAATTTGTGTATCTTAGGGTTTTCCATCCATTTGTATTGTCATAATTTTCAAGCCTAGGTTGTCATTATGCCAGCCATTTTCATAGCAATCCTTTATTTGGTCATGGTTGTAATTATGCACAATTAGTGAGCCTTAATTTGTAATATCCATGGATCATTAAGGTAAAGTAGCTATACCAGTGAAAATTTTGATTCAACTTGTCAAGAAGTTGCAAAATTTTGATAATCCTCAAATATTTGATACTAAAAAGTACAAGAACACAAGACTACATAAGCCTAAGATAAGGCCATAATCGAAAGTTGTATTTGAAAGAGGACTTAGAGAAATGTATGAAAGACACTGGATGTTTCAACAAGCTTGATTAAGAGATAGTCATATTGTGTCTACTTGTCAAATAATTGCACCAATTGTAAATTCGTTTGACGACATTGTATTATCAATTAGATTTTTCATGGGTTGATTACACAATTGAAAGTATGCCAACTCAAGTCTATAAGAAGATGCCTATATTTGATGGATACAGTGTATGTGAAGTAGATGCACATGTCAAAAGGTTTTCTAGATTCATGGAGAAACATTCATTTGAATATCAAGATATGTGGATGAGGTTATTTGTTAGATTCCTTGAAGCAAGAGCTCGAGATTGGTATTTAAGTTTTCCTAATAATTCATTTGCTTGCTGGGATAAGTTAGTGGCTGATTATAGAGAAGAGTTTTCAAGACAACCTTCTGATCTTGTCACAAGATTAAAGGATATTAGAAAGAAAAATGAAGAGTCAAGTATTGATTTCAGTCATAGATTTGTTGTTGCTCTTTCACTAACCCCAGAAAATTTCAGACCTAACACTCTAGATTGTATTCATCTATAATTTGAAGCTTATGAAGAAGGATCTAGTGCATTGTTCAAAGATTTTGAAATACTGAGCATGCAGATGGCCTACACAGTTTTGGATAATTTGGAGAAACAGAGGAATGAATATGTGCAAAAAAATTTGTCTTCAATTATGGGAAAACATGTTGATGGAATCAACAGTTGTGTGAATGTAAACGATCAAATCTCTTCAAACAAGTGCATACTTGAGAAGGTAAAATATGATAAGAATGCATCACCGGATAATGAGGAAGGTGTCTTTGACCAACCTACAAGAGAAGTTTACCCTGCTGAAAATCGCAGCCATGATGATGAAGGACATGGTGAGAGAGATGAAACATTTGAAGTTTCTTCTATGTCCTCTGAAGATGCAAAAATAGAGAGAAGATTTTCTATAGTAATTGAGGGCTGCAATGATGCAAACAATTTCTTAAATGGTCAGCTTAGTTCAAAATGTGTTGATAATGCTTCCCCTTCAAGTGATGAATGTGATGTTGCAAGGAATAATGGGATTCCAAGTCTTCTGATCCAAGAACTTGATGAAGAATATGTGTTGGATTTACACTTTGAAGAAGAGATATGTGATCAGAAATATGATGATACAATTGATTATGTCAAGCCTAAATATGTTGAGTGTAGCTTTGATGTAGGTCTTCATGATGAGATATTTGGATTTTATAATTTAGGGAATGATCTTGAGAACATCAGTATATCAGCTGCAAATGAAGAGGTATGCGAGGAATTTTAGTTTGAAAGACAAGCCACAGGCAGCTGCAATGAGGAAAGCATTGATGGTTTTCAGTTTGAAAGTGAAGATATTTGTGTTTATCCTCAAGAGGATTGAAGTGACAAGCTCAGTGAAGACACCCAATCTGATGTTGAAATGCAAAGTAATGTGGATTGTTGTTATGACAACCCAAAAGTGAGTAAGAATGAAAAAGTGGATAGTCTGTTCTTTATGATGGATGGTGACCATGTTTTTGACAATGTTGTTGGCAATCCAATTTCTTATGATTAGGGAGATTCTATTTATGATCAGCCCATTGAATTCTCAGACTTTGAAGATGATGATATCATGGGATATCCCGATTCACAATTTGATAATGCATCCAATTCAAGTGAAGGTCAAAAAGAGGAAGTGTTTGAAAGAATATAAATCAAAGTAATGATCTACTAAGTGGTGAAAAAATTTCAGATCTATTTACCATTGAATATCAGAAATGTGCACATATGAATGATTTTCAGTTGTTGTGTGCAACCCCTATTGACTTTGACAGTGATGATGACCTTCGAGATGCAAGGTGTGATGCATGTGTCTTTGATTTTCCTTCTAATGATGAACCCATTGATCATGATGATGATGATGTGTATGAAGACAAGAAATTCTTTGATGACAATGATGCATTGTATGATGAATATGACAATGTGCATGCTGATGCAAACTCAGAAATCTATTTTGATGAATTTGAAGAAACAAATCACCTTGATGTTTGCACATCAAATGAGCCAAGTTTTGAAAAATTTAATGCAGATTTGAACAAGTCTTCATTTGATGACTTGATGGAGCCTATTCATGAATCTTTCAATGTGGATATGAATGCAAATTTAAATGAGAAATTAGATTATGCTTCTGAACTAGAATTGCTTGTTGTCGAGAAAGCTTGTGACATTGAAAAGGTTGACATGTCATGTTCAGAGGATGAAAATATGAATACAGATGATGATGAGTCAGAAATCTCTAATGACTCTCAATACCAACATGCTGAAGAAAATTACAAAGTGTGCTAATGCATGAGTGTATTTATTTACATACAATCAAAGATAGTTTGCATGATGATCTAGGTCCTCTAGTAAGTTCTTGTGATGGTTTAAATTTTGATATGCAAACTAGTAATCAAATTGAACCTAATTGTACTAGCCATGTAGCATATTGTGAGTGCTATTTTTGTCAGCTAGAAGGAGTTTTCATAAAATGTGGTAATGTGCAAGATATTGAAGTAAGTTGTTCTCAACTTGAGATGGGTTTATATGATGAGTTGTTGTCACATGGTAATCAAAATTTTGAAAGTGTGTCTGAATTTCAGATGCATAGTGATAGTGAACATGTTGATAATATTGTGAATGATGGCCTGTTGAGAGGTACCAACATATTTAATCAAGCAAATGGTTGTGATCAAATTATGTTTTCATGTGATCTTGATCACCATTTTTAAATGTTGCCACTCAATACAAAATCGGATGATGAAGAGAGTGGTAGTGGAGTGGCCTATGTGACTTGGTTTCCATGTGATAAAAATTCCAAACAAAGAGCAAGTTTCAACTTGCATAAAGGGAGCCTAATACTTGTGTTTGCACAAATGAAGTCACTCATATTGTTGTACTGTGATAGAGGAAAACATGGGCTGAGGGAGATCAACTCTTTTAACAGAATCGTTTTTGACAGAGGTAAGAGTTGATTCCCCTTTTCCAATTTGGTGACCTAGGGTCACCAAGTGAAGTTGAAAAAGAAGGTTGAATAAATGAGCAATTTCAGAGCACCTGGCAAACTCAATTTTTGGTCTACTCTCTAGAGATCTATATTCTTGCTATGCCCATAGGGGGAATACATCCCTAGTTGGAGCCACTTATGGCGCTCTCAAATTTTGCAAATTTGAGATGCCCATATTGTCAATTTTGCCTCTGCACTTTCAAAAGTGCACATGACGAATCTACCTGAGTGACCTACTTTGGAGGGTCAGAATTCAAAAGTTATTTATTTTCAAGACAAACCCCTTGGTGGACCCACTCATATGTCATATGTGAACATGTGTGTCAATTTTCAGGTTCCCATGATAAGTTTTGTCGGGGTTTTGAAAAGTGAAGCTGGAGGGTTTTGAAATTTTTGTGTTGTTTGCAAACTTTCAGTTTTGCAAAGTTGCCTCCTATTTGAGCTTGCATTTTACAACCAACTGACTGTCAAGTCAAAATTATTGTTGCTCTATATTCTCCATGCAAAAATGAACTCCCATGTCAGGTTTAAGAGCCTCATGACTTTATTTGTTATTTTTTTCAGGCTAAAAGCATATGCAATTTGTTCAGTTCTACACTGACATTTTCAAAAACCTTTATGGGTGGTCACCTTTGATACCTAATATATTTTGATGGGAGATGGTTCAAGCTAAGCCATTTTTCACACATGATCAATGCACCAAAGTGATCTACTGTGTCCTATGTCAGCTCCCCAGGAGTTGATTTGGTATTTTTTCTACAAGGTGATCTCTTGTGTTTTAATTAGTTCAAAATAGTTGTTTGTTGCAGTTCTAGGTTCAAGTAACTTTGACAGTTAATAAATTTCACCTCAGGAGTCCTTTTTTTGAGCCGTTTATTGAATTGCATTCTTGGGTCAAATGACTATGTGCCTACAAGATTTCATAGCTCCAAGAGGTCGTTTGACTAGTTTTCAAAGGCGATTCCAGAGCCTTCTTGGCCAGTCTTGCTCATTTTTCAAATGTGCCCAAAACCATATTTTAATGGCAACCTAGTTCGTTTTTTCACTCCAGATGCATTCAAAAGGCAATGTTGGGTCAATTAATCATCAAATTTGATTGAAAATGATATTTTTTTAGCCAAACTCACATGGGGCCCAACATGCTCTACATGGTCATAAACTTGCAATTGTTGCAATGTTGCAACCACATCAAGTAAATGTCCCTGAGACGGTCAGAAAGTGAAAAGGTTTCCTTTAAATTTGATTGCATATTGCCAAGATGGATCGAGAATACATTCAAGGAGGATAAAGACATGCTAAGTCCTTTATGTATGATGAAATAAGATTACAAACAAATGATTGTTCTAAGGAAGAAGAGACATTAAAGGTGCATTGTACAAATCAAATGTGAAGGGCTTCCACCCATAGCATACTCAACTAAAGCAATGCAGGAATGCCTCTAGCACTAGTCAAAAGTGACTAAGTGTTTTCATCTTACTGCATTTGGTTAAGGCGTTTGAAACATATGAGGCAGATTTACATTTCCATGCATATAGTTCCATTGAAATTTGTTTGACAAGATGCCTCACTAAAATGTCATCAATGGACATTAAATACTGCTAAAAATGAGCAGAATGGATTGCTGGGAATGCTATGATTGCTAAATGCCACATAGTGGATGAGGGCACAATTCACACCAAATGAAAGTATAGGACAAGTTTTTCACCAACTAGTGCATAAATGTATCTGTTGAAAAGGCTTTTAAAACTTTTACACAAATGCAATGGAGGTGCATGGCCTGGGGGACGTAGATATTTATCAAAGCATAGAGAGTAGGAGTGTGTCAGCATTTAGAGATGGCATGTGAACTGTTTGTAGATGAATGCCCAAATAAATGTGATCTCAGAGAACACCATAAGATGATGAATGGAGGGGTACACATCAAGTTGTAGAAAATAGATCAAACGTGGTTGTTGAAAATACCTTAGTAACTTTCAAGAAATGCAATTAGCATATGCAATGATGAAATTTCCAAGAGGAGGCGTTGGATACTCTCAAGCAAATGCAACTAGCCTGTATATGGCTAATTTTCCCTCAACGTCCCTCATTCTTGTACCAATATATGGGAGATTTGGAACAAGTTATATATGTCCATTAGAGCATGAAAGAAGCAGGCTCGAACCAGCAACATGGGGCCCCATCATGCTAGGAGGGGAAAGGCATGGGATAGAAATTACTATGCATCAAAATTATTTGAGGCAATTCTATTTGAGAAGGTTAAATATCATATTGTTGGAAATCGATGCAGTGAATGCGAGTGGAGGAGCCAATAAAAGAAACACCAAATTATATGGATTCAGGTAAAATGTGAATTGATAAGTAGTACAAGGGGACACAAATGCTGCGCAACAAGGAAGTTAGAGCTTATGTGTTATATGGTGAGGGGCCAGGAGAGAATGGAAGATTTGTAGAACAAAGATGTCGTCGAGTAGCTGAAACGTGAAGAAGTTGTAGAGGCAGTGAACTAGGGAAAACTATGATCGACAACCAAGAAAGGAGGTGGCCACGTGGGTGCATCTCACAGACCTCGCAAGAGAAAGGTGACACCATCAAGAATGGTGTGAGGTGTGCGAGGAGTGCTAAAAGGGGGCAATTTTTTTTTATAATGTGTGAGGGGTGTGCAGAATTAAAGAAAATGGTGGGCCCTCAGAGAAAATAAAGAAGCCCGATAAATATTTACAGATTTACCAATGTTTTGAATATATTTTTTGAGTGGAGTGAATATTTTACTCGGTGAGTAAAATAAAGGGTGAAACAAATGAGTAAAATGATAAATTTTCCTGATAAAGTGAAGGATTTAAATACTTTAAGAAACATGATTTCTTAAATATTTAAATGTAAATGCACAGGTAATTTCCCCATCAAATAGTCGAAGGCCTCTAATATTTATAAGTAATGTTTTAGAATGTAAAAGCAATTTAATATTTGTGAGGCGAGTAAATATCCACTATTCAGGAGGCGATCATTTTGCTGGAGATAAATGTAGAGTGTAAAGATTGGGAATGGGTAAAATATTTTACCAAGTGAAGTTAAAAGACTTCTTTCCATTTATAAAGGCTAAAATTTTGAATGCCAAAGGGGATAATTTGAGAGAGTGAATAAGTATTCACTATGTGGAATATTTTCTCTTGCCGAAGGTATTCTCTTTGGGGAATATATTTCATTGGCTGCAAAATATAAACTGGATGTAATGTGAACTGCACGTGGGAATATGAATGTAAGGTGAATTTAATATTCACTTTGTGGACAAAATTTAATATTTGTTCAGAGGTGAAATATACAGTGCAGCAAAGAGAAAAATGTGAAATTTTCATGGGAAAACTAAGATGTTTTCAACTACTGGGTGAATGAAGATTTTCAGAGAGTAAATTTGTTGTTGCAAATTGGAGGCAAAGTTTCTTGCAGACAGATGAGAGAGGATTTGCAAATTGATGATCAACGGTGAGTGGAGTTTCCAGATGACATTTCCGAATCAGCTTTAGGGCTGCTACTATTTTATTTTATTCTCTTCTTCTCTCATTTGTAAGGGATTTCAATTTTTTGAAAGCTCTGCAAGTCAAGCAGAAGCTCTGGGTAGAATTGAAAAGATGGAATGAATTGCAATTAAGTCATTAAATCTGAGGTTTCTGTGTTTTGAATTGTGCTTCTATGTTTATTTTAGCTGATAATTGTCTCCATGGCTAAACTGTAATGCTCTTTTGGATTCAATAATAAAATTGTTTGAGTATTTTCATGCACATTTTCTGCATTTGAGTTACATCTATTGTTGCCTTTTGTTCTATGAATGATGTAATTGATTTAATAAAGCACAAGTTACATTTATTATTTCCTATTGTTCAGGGATAGTGTAATTGCTTTAAAAAATGTGACAGGATTGTCATGTTTCAGGTGGATTTATAAGAAGAGTTATCAGATAAATCTTCAGTGGTCTGGTTGTCATAATGTGATAACATTTGCAAGGATCTTCAAAACATGCTTAACACTATAAGATGAGGTGTTGGTTATATGACTCCATAGCCCTTTCTTTTGGCACTAGTCAATCTTAACGCTTCTGTTGTTTTCAGTTTGGTCCCAACTCTTTAAATCAAAAAACATTTCAAATCTGTTTTGTTGAGTTGTGTTTGTCATGTTCTCCATGCTAGTTCCTGAAATTCAATCAATGTGTTGCAAATGTTGAGTGATATTTTATGTTTCTCAGCATAATTCAGTGAGAGCCTTATCTATTAAGAAATATCCTGTTACTTTTGTGTCTAGATTTGTAGATATTGCTAAAGGGTTTCCCCCATAGGTCTTATAGAGCCTGAAGTGCAGAGGAAATTTGTGTCAATTCCATTTCCTGTCAGTTGGCCACTAGCCTTTGTGGTTCTTGAATATAGAGGTTGGCTACCTCTTAGAGAGTTTCAAAGCCTAGCTGGAAAAAACACCAATAGTCCCCATCCATAATTCTTGATCACCATATGTTCAATCTCTTGAAACACATTCATTCAACTTGGGCACATCGGCTTCCCTATGTTTATAAGTTAGGAGCTCCATCATCACATGATCCTGAGTGGGTCTCGGATACACCTTATCGAATAAATATTAGACCTTGGTCACACATTAATTTGAGATTCAAATCTCTTGTTTTATTTACATCCTCCATAGCTTCTCATAATCGAAACAAAGACCAACTCAATTGATATTCCTACAAACATGAGTATAAACCCATATTCTCCTTGACTTGCAAAGAAACCCTTTATAACACAATGTTTATCCTCTCTACATTTACACATCTTATCTAGTGCACATCCATCTCTCATCTCCTCAAGAACTTTCCCTCCAATATCAAACAAGTCATCCATGCAATAATTGGAAAACAGTCCCTTTCGACCAAACCTCTCTTTCACCTTCAAATATCCTTCGAAATTCACCGTTAGTTTGACCAATCCTCCGAACAAGTGATTTCAAGACTTTCCCAATGTAGTCCCCATCTGTTCTGAGCTTCTTGATCACCATATGTTCAATCTCTTGAAACAAATTACCTTTGTTTATAAGTTAGGAGCTCCATCGTCACATGATCCAAAGTGGGTCCCAGGTACACCTTATTGAATAAATATTAGACCTTGGTCACACATTATTTGGGTATTCAAGTCTCTTATTTTATTTAAATCCTCCATAGCTTCTCATAATCCAGACAAAGACACTCACATCCATCGCTTCAGGATTGCAGTGATGAAGCGGGCAGGCACGCATTTACTTTTACGCCTATGCTCAACACTGGGCTGAAAAACAAGATAAATGCAACCAAAATGCGAATCATCGTGTTTATTTCGCACTTTTCCAAATAGGAGACAGGTTACGTTTATTGAATATTTGCTTGTTATACATAAATTAGGCATCGTGAATGCTCGATAGAAACAGTCTCCAAAATTGCCCATGAATGAATGCAGAATAAATTTAAATGCCTTCCTTTTAAAACACTCTCCTTCCTCAAATCACGTGTGGAGATAAAAGTCTTTCAAAATTGCCTTGTCAAACACACTTCTTCCTTAAGCCACTCAAATCATGTGTGGAGAGAAAAGTCTTACAATGTGTTTTGAACGTTATGCACGTCTTCTTTAGCTAACGTATGCATACTGTTGGAGCACATACAAAAATAACAGAGTAGAGCAATAACACATGAAAGAATATCATTACTTTTCATCGCTACCTTGCCATCCTGCTGGGTGGAGATTTGTTTCGTTTATAGCAAAAAGGGGACCTAAAGAAACATGAAATTTGGATTTATGCAAAGTCACCATACCTATTTACTTTGACAAATGTGAAATAGTCGATCAGAGGTGAATTTTACAAAGAACTTAGAAATAAGGTAAGGGATTCTATTTTAAAGTTGGATACTACATAGATAGAAAATATTCTAACGAAGATTCTAACAAATTTTAAAATGTTTGAAGGAAGATTCTAACAGCTTGTTATGTCAACTTTCAAATGAATGGATTTAAGGGTTCATAATTATTCATTTATTTACATGTTTTTAATGGTAATCATCTATAAGAGAATGATTTTACTAAAATATAATGACTTTTTGGTTGTATCAATGTTTTAGACATGGTTCAAGGTATCTTTCTTATGCGATTTCTAAAAAATAGGCAATTCAATGACACAATAACTACTCTATGAGTTAGACTTTGGATAACACATGCATTACACTCTCATTGTTAGTTGAATCAAATCACTAATTGGTAGTGTGCAAGGTCAATAGGCTAGCAACCATAGCTTTCAATGATTTCCTTTCTTAAATTAAAAATTAAACAAAATATAATTGGTATTGATAATTTTCTACCAACCTTAGTTGTGAAATGCCAAACAAGAAGCAATATCACTTGGCTATCGATATTCCATCACTTCTAAACTACCACATATCCACCACCACCGTTGGCGACAAAGCCCATAGGCCACCTTCAAGCCACCAAAATTCACCTTTGAGGACTAATGGAGCAATTAGTTTTTTTAGAGGGCATAAATTCCACTCATGGTATAAGATTTTTACTTCTTATAGTCATTAAAAACCTCTCTAGATGCTATGTAGTGGGATAGGTTTAGTTTCCATATTATTTTATTTGTATCATAATCTAGTTTCATGAATTTTACATTGTTGTAAAATGGTTAACATGACATATATTTTTCATACATAATCAATAATTTTATATTGAATAGGTGATGGAGAGTTTTTGTAGTGTGCTACATAGTGGATTACAATAATTTTCACTTGGATGAAAAGAGATATGATTACACTTCTTTGAGCACTTGTAGGAGCTCAACACTGGAGGTGTGATTATGTGTGCATCTAGTGGAATTGGAAGGAAAAATATGGAAGTGCAAGTTTTTATGAGATTAATATGATGGTACATCTAATTAATAGATTTGCTTCTTTGTGATATAGGTTTAAAAATATCTTTAGATTTTAGACTTTTATAGTCCCAAGTATGTTGGTAGTCTTCTAGCTTGAGCACATGGTTGATACATATGTGACACATCAAGTCCTAATTTAGTGAGAGTTGGGTATGAGTCAAAAAGTGGTGATGATTATGGTATCATGGATGTTCATATATATTTGAGCATTGGAATTGCATGATCATGTATGCGATTGATAGGTGGTGGTGTGGGTCAATGCTAGGAGATTGCTCTTAACTTCTTATCTTTTAGATGCTTTCTTGGTTCATTGACTATGATTACTCTATTATGGATTTATTTGAAAAATTGAATTGAAAGGTGATCTAGTGTTTGAGTCTTGAGATCTACATGTTATTTTATGAGTTATCTCACTTTGTAGATTATTAATGTGATGTTGGTTTTGCATGTAGCATCAGTTTGAGATATATTTGGGAAGTAATTATGTGGGTTGGACATCCATTTGATTGTATCAAGATGAATTGGTTGTGACTATCTAGATCCATAGGTCTTTTAATGTTCATATATATTCAATTAGTCGACCTTGTTTATGACCATTTGGGCATTGTTATGTTCCATTGAGATCAGAGGAAGAATGATAAGAGTGGACGAATAGTTATTTTTTAGGAATTGTAGCATGATGTTTACCATTATGTCATGGATAACTTGGTTAAACCATTCAATGTGATATTTTGACAATGCTACTTTGGTGATTTTTAATCTTCATGTGTTAGAGTTCTGCTTTATTCCCTAGAGTTGTTGGTATTGCAGTTGAGCATGTGGACAATGAGTGATCTAAATTTAGGAGATGGTTATCACGATTCCATGAAGACCTAAAAATCATGGTTCAAAAGGAGCTATAGTAGTGATGTAGATTCACCACTTAGTGATGCATGATCTTTTGTAATGGTTGTTGATTTCAGGGAGGAGCTCTTAGTTCTTATTTGCTATAATCAAATTTATTTGACATCTTCATTTTCATTGATAACAGATGGTTATCTTCATGTGAATAGATATATTGACATCTTGGTTATCTAAGGAGGACACTTTGGTCTTTGGTAGAGGTGTCAATTTATTACTTGTCAATGTTTATAAGAGATCCTTGGTTGAGAGTATAGTCTAGTGTTGTGCCATGGTGGACTCTTAAATGCACATTAGAATAATGACATGATATATTTATATCATGATTCCATGATATGTTCCTAATTTCGTGCTTGGAGTTTTGATAGTGGTTTGAATTGTTCTCCTTGTATTTAATATATTGGTCATTTTCTTATGAGCTTTATAATGATAGTGTTATGTTGTATTTAGAGCTTAACATGAATTCATTAGTTGAAGGTGCTCATGGATACTTACAGACATAGGCGAGTCTATCTAGTTTTGTTGAGTTTAGAGACATTTATTGAGGTGCTTACTCTTTGCATGTTTCAATAAGAACTTTGAGGAGTCTTCACCTAGTTATAGACATGAGTTCATGATGGACAGATAGAGGAAATTGTTCTTGGAGAAAGTAATTGTCACTTGGTGTATTGTGGAGGAGCATTCTCATTGCCCACACTTGGTCTACTATATATAGATAATCATCTAAGAGGTATTTCCCATCTTGGCTTTAGAGATATTATGTTTTATTATTTGTCATCTCATGGATATTGATTTTGATCTACAGGTTCATTTGAGGGTTGTTTGGCATGTTTATATTGTACATATAATTATGGTTTATGACATCATTTATGAGGGTTTTAGGAGATTTCCTTGAGCTTATTTTTGGTTGCGGGAATTGATTTGAATTTGACCTTCCTTAGTTAGAGAGGAATACATCCATGTTGGTTAGATGAAATACATATGTTTTGTTTGATCTATGAGATTAAAAAATTCGATGTTGTTATAGATTTTTAATTGGGGTTGTGAAGGAGATTTTAGTTGACACAACTTAGCACTTTGATATGTTGTTAAAATGATATATAATGTGATCGGATTTACATGTTTTCTCTCTTTATTCTATGACTACGTTTTGGAGGTTCATGTTCACATGATCTGGTGTGTTGGATCTAAGAGAGTTACGATGAATTGTCAAGTTTGAGATTATACAATAGTCATTGTTGTATGCATGGATCATTGTGATTGTTTTTCATTACTACATGGTTTGTTAATGAGCCACATGTTGGTATAAGTGTGTATTGGTAGATTTACTATGCTAATCTATTTTGTATAGATTAAATTATACATATAATTAAAATACTAAAAATATATGCTTTGAAAGAAATAAATTCAAACCATGAGAGAATAATTTTCGTGATTATTTGCGACATTCAAATTATTTCATTATCGAAGTAGAATAATTTTATTTTGAATGGACCAAGGTTGGAAGTAAGCACTACTTCCTCATTTATTCGGACATAAAACAACACCTTCTCAGTTGATGTTCCTACAAACACGAGCATAATCCCATACTTTCCCTGGCTTGCAGAGAAAACCTTTGTTTGGAGCACAATGCCTATCCTCTCTACATTTACACATCTTGTCCAGTGCACATCCATCTCTCAACTCCTCCACACCCTTCCCTCCAATTCCAAACAAACCATCCGTCCAATCATTGGAAAATACTCCTTGCGGATCAAGCCTCTCCTTCACCTTCAAAAATCCTTCCAAATTCACTGTCCGTTTGGCCAGCCCTCCGAACAAGTGACCTCCAGATTTTCCCCAGTGCAATCCCCCTCCATACTTCTCGATCACCATCTGCTCTATCTCTTGGTACACATCTTCATTCCACTTGGGCGTACCGGCTTCCCTTGGTCTATAAGTTATGAGCTCTAACGTCACCTGATCCTCAGTAGGTCCCAGGTATGCCTCGGACTTCTTAATAGACCTCAAAGCTATTACAGTTTGGTCACACATCCTTTGGGGATCCAAATCTCTTATTTTCTTTACATCCTTCATGGCTTCTCGGAGTCGAGACAAAGGCACTCTCAATTCCACGTCAAAGAACAAAGAGCTGTGCACGCGGCGGTCCCAGTTACATGTAGTCTCATTTTTATCTAAAATCTGGGTAGGAGTACAGCTCTTATCCTTTTGCTTAGGGACTTGTTCGCATTTACCAGATGTCTGCATGCGATGATTGAAACCGACTACTGGATAACCTGTGAAGATTTTTCCGTCATTCAAAAACCCGAAGCCATTCGCCGCAGCTTGAATTGTTCCATTTCCAACAAGGTTGCAAATTGCATCCACGTCTGCTTCTGCCTGGATTGAATCGACTAAAAGACAATGGCAAACCAAATAAGATAATAAATATGTATTATATAAATGCATTTGTATAATAAAACATCTGCCGTGGAAACGAATAATTAGTATATTTTAAAAGAAGATTGAAATGTTAAAAAACTCACATTGATAAGCACTTGTTTCAATTACAGCGACTGTGGTGGGAGTACCAAGAAATGAGTTGCTGCCGTCTCCCGCAACATCAATAGAAACGCGATCGTTGGCTCCAAAAAGCGCCTTCCGGTGTGAAGGAAGCCAATATATGTCGGCAAATCTGTGAGCTCTGAGGAAACGTTCCGCTTCGTTTTCCAGATCGTAATCATCTTTGACTGAGAAGGAAACCGAACGTTTATACATGGGCTGCAAAGCGAACGTTATCTCTGAAATTGCTCCGAGTGTTCCCAGCGACAATTTTGCGGCCTTCAGATCTTCGTCTGCTTCTGTCAAACATATGATCTTTGCGTAGCCTTCAGAAGGAGATGCAGGCACTATCATTCTCATTCCTACCACATATTCATAAACTGCGCTGCCTTTGTCGGCGAAGCTGCTGCCGTGGGCTCCCGTGGAAACAACGCCAGCTGCAGAAACTCCCTTGATGTAAGTCATGGCAGGCAGAGCGAGGCCGTGCTTTGCAGCTGCGTCAATCACGTCACTCATGATCGTTCCGGCTTGGACAGTGATTGTCATGGCCTTCCTATCCACTTCAATGACGGAGTCATAATATTGGGTTGAAATGATGAGTCCTTCGCTCTCCACACAGACGAGCTTTGATATGCTGTGAGCATGTCTGCTCACAACTCTGATCTTCTGGTTGCTCTGTACAGCGTGGGCAACAGCGCGCAGGAGTTGAGCCTCTGAATTGGGCCATGCCACGCTGGCTGCCTGGCAAATGGAACGGTCCTCCCATATGCCCTGGTAATTGAAGATTTCACATCCATCGCTTCGGCATTGCAGGGCTGGAGCAGGCCGGCACGCTTTTAGTTTTGCGTCTGTGCACAACGCTGGCGTGAAATATAAGATAAACACAAGCAAAATTGTAAGAATACGATTCATCATTTTCATTTCGCACTTTTCTTAATGGGAAACAAGCTAGTTATGTTCCGAGAGAGCATACCAATGTGTATATATACAAATCATTCTTGAATTCTAGTCATTCAATAAAAACTGAGGTGCTAAATAATTAACAGTGAATTTATATTTCAATCATATAAAAATAAGATAAATATTTATTTTATTTTTAGAAGTCAATATTTCTGTTTTGAGTTGGTTGATGATTAAAAATAGCCTGTAATGAGTATCATATTTCATACGAAAATTTATTAAATTTTTTATAAAACGAATAACATCATTTGACATTTTAAAAGGATAAAAATTAATTTAATTAGAAATAATTATTTTCAAATATAGTAAAAGTTAGAAGGAAAAAGATATCAAATTTTACTTGATAAACATCTAAAAATAAACAGAATATAGATTAGAAAAAAACTCAATCAACATAAAAATTGAAAAAGACTCTCTTACACATTACTATGTATATAAAACTTTTAATCTTTGATTGTCATTTCTTATTAATCTAATATTCCAAAATTTTAATAGAAAATCAAAGGTGCATGAATTTCCCCACCTAAACAAGGTTGGAGAGATGCAGGATTTTTTTTTGTTATCCAATCCAAATGGATATCAATAGTAGGATACACACATATTCTATTCCTAAACAATGTGAAAAGAGTTAGTTTTAGATAAGGATATTATATAGTTGACAATGCCATTAAAATGAATGAAGAAGAGGAAAAGATAAATTATTTCAAATTGTTTATTATAAATCACATAAGAAATTAAAGATAAAGAAGATGCTATGTGGCATATAAAAATATTATCAACTTTAGAATATAAATATTAAATATTAAATTTGTAATACTTTTTATTTAATTATGAAATTTAAAAATAAATAAATACTGAATATAAGTTTTTTCTCAAATATAAGGGTCTACATTTGATGCATGTGGAAGAATCAGAAAAGGTACAAGTTTTTTCTATGAAATATTTATTTACTTCATATCGATGTCTTTTCTTTAAATAAATAATAATGATTTTTTTAATATACAAAAAAATTATATATTATCCCTATTTATGAGGATTTGAGTATTAATCTTCCTTCTAACACCAAAGAAGATGGAAGGTGGATCCCTTGAGATGAGGGGTGACAATTTTTTTTTTTTTGTGGAGTGATGAGACAAAACCTAGGTCGATCAGGGACTGGTTGCATCTTAAGGAATAGTGAGGGGTAATTAGTAGTATGCATCGAAGATAACTAGAAGTGAATACAATTAATGAAGCTAAATTCCATGCTATCTTATATACTAGTAGTTTTATGCATGTGCAAGAATGTAAAAATTAAAATTTTATATATAAAGGGGGACTTTCTCATCACTATTAATGCCTTGCATGGTCAAAGAACCCTGAACTAAAAAAATTTATATTAATAAGGTAGTTTAGTGAGATACTTGACACATTTGATGGTTATAAGGTTGGCCACATGTATTGAGAGGCAACTACTATAGTTGACAAGCTAGAAAATGGGTATGTGCAGGATCATCATGGAAAAAATAGGCCCTTAAGTGGCAATAAAATGCAGAAAAATCAGAGCTAGGCAACTTGACGTAAAAATTTGAATAAGTTATCTATATTATTTCAAAAATATGTAAGAATAGAATCTGTAGAAAATTTAAGGTAGTTTCTAAACTACTAGTTTTATTTAAAAAAATAAAAAATATATTTGGTGAAAATTTGAAATTTCAATCAAGTAGTACTTAAATTTCATGGAAAAAATAAGTAGGTGTCTATCTAACCACCCTAACCACAAAAAAATGATAATATTTTTTTTATAATATTTGAGATATAAGTAGAGGACTCATGTCTCGATGTGATGCATATTCTTTTGTAATTTTTTTCCAAGTAAATAATTAATTATGATTTTTTATTACAACTTTTAAAATATATAAAAACTCGTATGTCTGACCACCTTAACTTGGTCAAAACTTCATGAAATTCATTTTTTTTTTTAATCCTATAGTTTGTGAACCATAGCATGTGACGCATATTTCACATTCAGAGAATGTGAAACCGTTTGAAAGCTATAGATGTTTTTCAATCAGCCTATCAATCAGGACTTTACTCATAATTCAAATATAAAATGAATAATAATAATTTATTAAATTGAAAGTAAAGCATAATTTATATTGGTGGAAAGCTGAGAATCTCCTTTAAAAACTCTTTTCATTTCATCAATTTTGGGTAAAAAAAAAGTCGTCCGCCACATGGGTCATCATATCACTTACATATCGCCACTTTTTGGCCCATCATGATCCCACACATACCCAAATGTGTCATTTGAAATTTATAAGGATTATCATTTTTTAAGCTTGATGAGTGCATGGTACAATATTTCCTCTAATTACATATATCATGTGTGCATTTTATGTCAAAAATATATAGGGGATTTTGTATTTGTTGATAAAATTCTTGTGTACGCCCTTGAACACTGACATTTTTGAAGGTATTTACCTAATTGATGACCTTTTATCTTGCACCTTGTTTTTGGTTGATGAATGTAAATGTGTCTTTAATGTCCTCTTTTTTGGTCTTTGAAATAATTATAGACTCATTATTAAATGCACGCCCTTGAATCCTATGACAACCAATTTGAGGAGGGCTTCTAGACAAATGTAAATATTTTTTAAAAATCCATCTAACTTCTTCTATATCACTACCCTCAAGTGATGTAGAGGATACACCAAATGAAAATGACAACGGTTTTAGATTCCTATTGACTCTCCTGAAGGTGTTGTAACTCTATCTTGGAAGATTTCTACAAACTTGCCTCTCTACGCTCAAACCCTTAAATAAGGTCCTAATTGGTGTTTATTGAAACCACACTTACTCCTAGGAATTTTTAGTCTTATAAAACCTTCAATGTACTCGAGAAGACCTCACAAAAACTTGTAGTGCTATGGTGAACATAAAAAATGAATCTTGCACTAAGCCTTCAACACTGTAGGGTTTTGATAGTTTTGTTGACCATGCATACAAATAGATCTACACAACTCACTCATATGATTAAATTAAGACTTTTCCTTTGGTGGGAACATAGGTAGAAACCTAAGGAAGGGTTCCACCAAGTTTCAAGAATATTCAATAGTGGAAACAAAAGTTATAATTTATTTTTTCTCGTTGGAAACCCTAGATCATGAACAGGGTAGCTAATAGCAATTTTTCCATATCTTGCTCGAAACCTCCTGAAATTTTATGAAACCAAAATAATTTGAACTTGAAAAAAAATAAAAAAATTCTATTGATTTACAAATCTGACATATCATTGTCGAAGGCTATAGAAACTATTTTTGAGGTAAAACTATACAAAATTGTCAAAAATTGTGAACGAACAAAGGTATTTTCATCAAAAATCTCATTCAACTGTTTCTTGGAGCACCCTTCTTCATTTATTTGATGTGAATGATTATAAAACAATAGTTACATTTGAAATTACATTCTTTTCATCAAAACCTAAAGTCCCAATTGTTAGAGTAAAAGGTTTATGTCACTTAATTAGTTTAATTAAGTCACCTTTTATTCCTTTCTTAAGATTCACTTAGTTATGCATTGCAGGTTTTTAATAATTATTTTAATTATTAAATACATTTTGCCTTTAGGGTTTCTTTAGGGTTGCACAATCTCCTTTTATAAGGATTGATCACTACATTTTATTAACTTTCTCAATAATAATATCTTTCATATTATAGAGCTTCAAACCCTCTCTTTCTTTTTTCTCCATTCTCTTCCCTATGACAGGTATCTCTTTGCATGTAGGTGTTCTTGGACTCTGAATTTTGTTTTGACAACTTCTACATGGTATTAGAGTGTGGACCTGCTGCATCCTACTCTTGTTTTGAAGAATTTGGAGCTATAAGGGTTTGATCTAGCTTTCATAGGTTTTTAGTTTGATTTTTGTGGATCTAGCATACTTCATTTGTTGGGTTCATTTTGGGCCCAAACAAACCTCACCATTGAGTCCGCTACACCCAAAAACCCCTAAATCGACTGTTCATTCATCCATTTTGCACACAATCGATCGGAGAGCCAAAATTATTTTGCCCTAAGGTCGTACAGCCCTAGGGCATGCCTTCTAAGGGATTTTTTTTCAAAAAAAATATGGTTTTAAAAAACCGTGACCAGTTGAAAAGAATTTTGCCGCTCATCCCCCACCAAGCGGCCACCTCTTGCACCACCCACCTGCCACCCATCAAGTGGTGCCGCTTCATTTCGCTGCTGGCCTAATCCTCCATCCCCCGAGGGCTTGTCTCCATCGGGCTAGTGGTCACAAGGGGATCAGGAGCCAGCCCCCAGCCCCCGTCAGTGACCTAAGCCCCTACAACTAGTTATATCCGTGACCAGGGGCTTCGTTGAAGGACCCAGATGCCAACCCCTTGGTCCTACATGCGACCAAGGGCTCTAATTTTTTTAGCCCCTAACGACTCTGGAGGCTTATTGGGTAGATTTGGAGCATTTTTATAGAATTAGCTATAAATTTTTCATACGGTGTCCATTTTTCAAAAAATGAGATATCACCGGAAAGCAGGTTTCATGCACTATCCAGTGGTGCTGGTTTTTTCTTTTGGGTTTTCCATTTTGATGCTTTCTTTTCTAGTCAAAGTCAGATGAATTTCCATAGGTTGCATTTCAGGATCCTATCATGGCACACATCTTGAGACAGATTGGTTCATCACTCTTCATAGAGTTTCTTTGACATCGTCCTTTGGATCCATTTCTTCCTAAGGGGAGGAATACCATTTTCTGCTTCAAGATCTCTTTTTGGATTCTACATTAGGCATCTACCATTGTGACATGAGTTTCTACATTGTGGGGGGGCCTTCTTGTCTTTTTCTATCTATCCTATGGAGACCATTGTGTATGTAATTATATGATAAAAGCTATCTATGGGGGGTATCATGTAATCCACCTCCTATCCTTCTTTCATTAGTGCATTGCATTCCTTTCTTTGCATTCTATTTTGGGGAGGACTTTTGTTCCCACTAGGTTTTCTCCTTTACCCCTTTTCCTTTAGTTTGAATTGCATTTGTAAATGGGTACCTGATCAGACCTAGTTGTTAGGACCCATTTTTTCTTTCTAGCTTGTAGTTGCATTTCTTTCACGTATTTAGTTCGTAGCTACTCCCTAAGTTCATATTAAGGGGGGGTGTTAGAATAAAAAGTTTATTTAACTTAATTAGTTTAATGAAGTCACCTTTTATTCCTTTCTTAAGATTCACTTAGTTATGCATTGTAGGTATTTAATAATTATTTTAATTATTAAATACATTTTCCCTTTAGGGTTTCTTTAGGGTTGCCCAATCTCCTTTTATAAGGATTGCTCATTGTATTTTAGTAACTCTTTGAATAATAATATCTTTCATATTATAGATCTTCAAACCCTCTCTTGCTTTTTCTCCATTCTCTTCCCTGTGATAGGTATCTCTTTGCATGCAGGTGTTCTTGGAATTTGAAGTTGGTTTTAACAACTTCTACACCAATGTCCTTTTTTAGCACTTAAATTTGCAAAATATGCACTTTTATTTACATAACATAAACTAAAAGGAACATGTAAAGTGACCTTACAAGGTTACTCATGGTCTTCTAAGACCTTGTTAGACTTAGAAAAAACAAAAAAGATCTAAGGAACAAACCCAAACCTTGAAACAAGCTAGAAAGACCCTAGAAATTCAAGTTGGCATTTTGGTGGGAAAACCAATATTTGAATTTATACGTCTATTTAAGCTAGCCAAACCATTGTAAATTATCCCAATGGACCTCCTAAGACTTGCACCAAATCAAATAAGACTCCTACCATCAAAATAAAGCATAAAAATATCATGAGAGTGATGCTCCTGCATCATACTCCCAAGGAAAAGAAAAATAAACTTAGGTTCCACCTAAGAGGAGGTCTAAAATAGCAATTCCATGCTTGAGAATATTTGACTCTGTCATCCATGTGGAATCCTTATTTGGGATTCCTTTCCAGTTGACCAAATACTAAAAGTATTTTTGGCCTCTAGTCATCTTGCTCTCTTTTTGTGTCAAGAATGCACTCTAAATTTTTTGGTTTGGTGGTTGGTAAATTCTTTATCCAATTAGCATCCAATATCTTCTATAGACCAGCTCCTTAATCAACAATGGAATCCCCTTTTTAAGGGTATAAGTCAACAACACTTAAAATTGATGAGAATCCTACTCTACTATTCTTCCTAAGATGTCCTAAGACAAGATCTCCAACCTTAAAACTAACCCTTATTCTCTTCAAATCTTCCTTTTTTTTGTATTTTTCCACACTATCTTGGAGATTCTCTTTCACTTGTTGATGAATCTCTTGCATGTAAATTGAATATTTTTCACCCTCTATAATTTTCATAGGATATTTTGGCACACAACATTGTGCTCCCTTAAACAATAAACCACCTTGTATAAGACAATCTACCCACTTCTCCCTGTTAGTGCTTATAGGCTACTTGCAAACCTCATAAACTTCTATGAAATCCTCACCATCCTTATACACCTCCTTGAGTGCTTCAATACCAAAACTTTTAAACTTAATATCCTGGACCATTAATTCTCTTCTCCTCAAAACATCAGCCACCTTATTACTCTACCCCATCTGGTGTGTGATTGTGAAAGTGTAGCTTTGTAGGCCCACTCAACCCACTTAATGTGCCTCGTATTTGACATAATTTTACACCTCTTGGATGATATTCTACTTTGTGTTCATTTGGTCTAAACTACTCTCATCAGTTTCTTTCATACCAACCTTGTTAAGTTTTTAGTATCAAAATCATTGTCATCTACAACTTTCATCTGCTGCTCCATTGGTAGTTTCAACTTTTAATTTTTCATCTCCTATCTTCAGTTGTGTTTGAAAATGTTGTTGCTTTGAAATTCATTTCTTCATTAGGAATTTCTCATTAGCTTTGTAATTTCCTTTGTATCAATCCTGTTGCTTTTAGTATGCAAATTCTTGTCATTTTAACCTTCCAAACAAGATTGTTTGTATCACTTTTGTTGACATCATCCCTTTCTTTAGATATCTTATATTCTTCATTTTGTTGGGGTGATATCTTATAGGCTACTTTGTTTGGTAGACTAGCCCTTGGTATAAAGTCTATATGGTGAATAATATCTCTCATTGGAGGCAAGGAGTTAGGAAGTTCATCAAAAACTATATCTACATAACCCTTCAACATGTATTTAATCTCCCATGGAAACTCATCAATTCTTGTTGTTGTTATGACTATCCTAGGTTTGATCATAACTACACAACCTATCTCTTCCTCTTCCATTATCTTTAGAAACTCTCTTTTACCCACTAACATCACACTTGATCCAACCTTTTTCTCTTTATCTTCCTCTTTCAAAGGTGTTAAGGTATAGGAAACTCCATCATTTTCTAAAACATAGACATTCTTCCTACCATCATGCATTTTTTTTTATCATATTGCTAAGGCCTACCAAATAAAACATGACATACATCCATAGGGATGATATCACATAACACCTTGTATTTATACTTTCCTATTTAAATCTCTACCCAACATTAATCATTGACAAGTACTTGTTGCCCCTTATTCAACCATTAGACTTTATATGGTGTGGGTTGAGGTAATCTCTTCAAATTTAGTTTCTCTACCATCTCAACAACAACTAAATTATTAGTACTACTTGAATCTATAACAACTTTCCAATGTTCGCTTACCATGGAACATGAAAATAGTCCTAAATAATGAATCCCTTTGTGGTGCCTCCTTCTCCATTTTGGTGGCTCCTTCTCCATTGGAACCTATCTCAACAACAACTAAACTATTAGTACTACCAGAATCTATAACAACTTTACATTGTTCACTTACCTTGGCACATGTAAATAGTCCTAAATAATGACTTCCTTTGTTGTGACTCCTCCATTGGAACCTTGATCAATGTCCTTCTCATAAGAAAGGATTTTCCTATCTCAAGTTCTTCTTGTTGTGGTGAGGAGTTAACACTTTCTTCATCTCCTCCTTGAGCAACATAAGTCCTTTCATTCCTAAAGGTTGTAGTTGATTAATCTTTTGGAAACTCCCAAGCTTGATGGCCTACAAACTTGTCTCACTTGTAGCATTTTCCTATGAAGCCATTGAATCCTCCTCTTTGTCCAAATCTGCTCCAAAAGTTGAGCCTTTTTCCTCTAAGACCTTCTCTTGAACTTCGTGCTTGTTCTTGAGAGGTGCTTCACTCACATTGACTTTATTGTGACTATCCTCTACCCATATATGGACCTCTACATATGTAATTCCTTCCTCTACCTCTATTCTTCTTTTGTTGCTTTTTATTCAACTTCTCCTCGACCTTTAAGGCCAACTGATAACACTCTTCAAGTGTCCTAGGGCTTGTAAGGCTGAACTCATCTTGCAAGCTATACTTCAATCCATTAAGGTATCTTGCAACCTTTTATCTATCATACTCCATGTCTCTTGATCAGATACTCAACTTATAAAACTCCTCAATGCACTCTTTGACTCCCATATCCTTTTATTTCAAGTTTTGCAACTTCCTATACAACCGAGTCATGTAGTCACTAGGCATGAATTTTCCCTTCAACTATGCAGCCATCCTATCCCAGGAATTAATCTTGGAATTTATTTATCTTTCCTATCTTCCTGAACATAATCCCACCATAGGGCTGCATGACCTTTCAGCTTGATCCTGGCCAAATTTACTTCTTACTCTTCAAGTACCTCATCAATCTCAAAGTACTTGTCCAATTCCCCTATCCAATCAAGGATTTATTCACCATTAAAACTACCTACATATACTTTAAGTTCCATCTTCACCTTGGTTCCTTCACCCTTAACTACCTTTAACAATATTTTCATCATCAAATCATCAACATCCCTCTCTTCTTGAGTTTCATCTTGACGTTCTCCATATACCATGTATTCTTAGTCACTCATATCCCCTCTAGCCACTCTTCTTTGGTTAGATTCCATTGTAGAGAGTCTTTCATCCAAAATTACTCTCATTTCTCTCATTTCTCTAGCAAGGGCTCTCCCAATTGGGTTTCTATTCTCTCAACCACCCTTTTTGAGTTCTTTGGAGGCATCTTTCCCTTTTTGGATTGTTAACACTTATACTAGTTTTCTTTCTTAATCTAGCTTTGATACCAATAATGATGCAGAGGATAAAAAATATTTAAATGAAAATGATTTTAGATTCCTATTGACTCTTTGGAAGGTGTTATAATCCTATTTGGGAAGATTTCTACAATGTTGCCTTTCTAGGCTCAAACCCTTAAACAATTTCCTAATTAGTGTTTATTGAAACCACACTCACTCTTAGGCCTTTTTAGGATTATAAAAACTTCAATTTACTCTAGGGGACCTCACCAAACCTTACAGTGAAATGGTGAACACAAAACAAATGAATCTTGCACTAAACCCTCAACACCCTAGGGTTTTGACAATTTTGTTAACAATGAATACAAAAAAATCTACACAACTCATTCATATAATTGAATTCAGAATTTTACTTTGGTGGGAACCTGAATGCCAACCTAATGAATGGTTACACTAAGTTTGAAGAATTTTCAACAATGGGAACAAAATTTATGATGTTTTTTTCTCTAGAAACCCTATATTAACAACAGCGTAGTCAATAGTAATTTTGCCATATCTTGCTCAAAACATCCTGAAATTTAATGAAACCAAAAGAATTTGAACTTGAAAACAAAAAAAATTCATTATGTACATTTATAGATCTGACATGGTGTCATATAAGGCCTTACAAAACTATTTTTAGATTGAAACTACGAAAAATGGTCAAAAATTATGAAGAAATAGGGGTATTTTCATCAAAAAGCTCCTTCAACCATTTTTTGGAGATCTCTTCTTCATTGATTTAATTTTAATGATGATCAAGAATAGTTACATCCAAAATTACATGCTTTTCATCAAAACCTAAAGTCCCAATGTACTTTTTTAGCACTTAAACTTACAAAATATGCACTTTTACATAACCTAAAATAGAAGAAACATGTAAAGTTACCTTAAAAGGTCACTCATCGTATTCTAAGATCTTATTAGACTTTGAAAAACAAAAAAATAATTTGAGGAACAAACACTAACCTTGCAAGAAGCCAAAAATATCTTAGAAATTCAAGTTGGCATTTTGGCAAGAAAACCAATATTTGAATTCCAAGGTCTATTTAAGCTACCTAAACCACTGTACATGATCCCAATGGACCTCCTAAGACCTGGACCAACTCAAATAATACTCTTGTCATCAAAATAAAGCATACAAGTATCATGAGAGTGACTCTCTTGCGTCATCTAGTCCTCATTAGAGATGTAAACATTGTAAGGTTTCTAGGTCTATAATGTGTGCAAGAAGCTCCTTAATCTAGTACTCATGTTTTCTAAGAAAAATAAGATTTTTCTACCAAGCATAAATTCCCTATCAAAAATGCATTGGAGCACACATGGATTAATAAATTTTTTAAATTCTCTTAAAAAAAAAGATTATATGAAAAGTGAAATTATTACCATCGATTAGCTTTTTAATCGAATGGCTACAAGTTAATTTCATGACTTTATATGCATGTGCCTTTTAAAAAGGTTGTTTTGTTTTGGGCCTCATGATCAAACCTAATCGTGTGGCCCAAAATAAATTACAGGCCTCAACAACCTTTTTAAAAGGTACATACATATAAAGTCATAGAATTAACTTGCAGCCATTCGATTAAAAAGCTAATCGATGACAATGAATAAAAAACCTATTCAAGGCTAAAATATCCCTAAAATGAAATGGTAAATTATTATTAGTGGTGATATTTCTCAAAAATTAATTGTATGAATATAAAATTACTCGCGAATATAATTAATATTTGTAATTATAGTATAAACTACTGGCGAGTCAGTTCCAATGACGCATCATTTAAAAAATAATGCATTGATGAATTAATCGAGACAAGCTATTTTTTGTAAAAACCTGGCGATTCAGCATCCTTTCTAGCTTGTATTATTCACCATTTTTGGAGGTCCCGATTTCAAATATTCACCAATTAGTGAAGATTAACCACTAAAGTTTTCCCTGCTTTCATACTAATCTAGGGGTTTTATTAATTAATTGGGCTTTTTTATGCCATATTTGGCCTTATTTTTCATTCACAAGCCTTAATTGATGCATCTTTCCTAGATTAATCTCGACATCTACCAACATCAAATCATAATTCATGTGTTTTTTATTATATGGCCCAGATTTAGTGATCTGGGACTCATATGCCACCTTGGGTATATGGGTCCCACCTATGTTTCGGGGCCCTGATCTAGAATTCACATGAATCTAAGAATTTCTTGAAAAATGTGTCCTAAGCTTAGCCTAATGGGACTTATATGCCACTTTTGGCATATGAGTCCTGCTTAGCTTAGACCTAAATTAAATTCATATTCTTGGTAGGATTTTATTCTCCTATATTTGATGTTAGCTTGTAGTGTTGTAATTTCAAGAAATTTGGCATAAACAAGTATAAATATAAGGTTATTTCATTCATTGTTTACCTAACAAGCAATCAAGTCATGTAACATGTTGAATAAGAATTCCTAAGGAAAATTGGTGATTATAAGAGCACTCAAGAGCTTACAAGAGAATTCAAGAGTTGATTATCAAGCATTTTGGAGCATTATTCAAGTATCAAGCATCATGTCAAAGTCATCATGCATCATTTTTTTTTTGAGCTAACATTTGTGATGTAGGGTTTTATGATTCAAGAAAGAATTCAAGTCAAGATCCATATCATTCAAGAAAGAGTCAAGATCCACACCCATTGTAACTATTGCATACAAGTTTGTATCCTTTTTTTCCTAAGATTTGGTGAGTTGCAACATATCATTTTGTTCATTCATCATTCCTCCTTTCTATTTAATTTCATTTCAAGGTTTGATTACCAAAATAGGGTTTGACCAAGGAAAACCCCTATCCGCTAATAAAATATACTTTTCCCCTCTTTAGTATGTGATTTGAAGATCTAAGTTGAAGATACATTGAAGAGAAAGATTGGAATAATTTTTTTAAGTTGTCACTTTGTTTACAAAATCACTAAAAGACACCTATATAGTAGAATTGAGCATTTCAGATCCAGAAATCAGGATTGGAATAAAGAGAAGAGATTGAAGATTAGATTCAGATCTTGATCCTCTAAAAAAGTTAAATAGGGCTGATACACCACTTTCGGTGTATGAGTGCCAGTACAGTCAAATTTATAGATTCGAAGAGTTCCAAACTTGTCAGTATCAGTTTTTTGTTCTTGCCAAGAAATTCTAATGTAGGACTAAAACACCCAGCCTAACATATGATTCCTAGTGTGCATTAAATTCAATATTTTCAACATTTCAGATCTTCATTCAAGCTTCTATAGGTTTCTAGGTGAACCTATTTGATTTATTAGTTTATTTTTATATTTTGCATTCATTTCTAGGTCATTTACATAAGGTCTATAAAGCATTAGGTTTTATCATTAGGTCTTGCATGTTACTAGTCTTTCCAAGCCCTAGGTTGGTGGTGAACCCCCTTTTAGTCTTTGATAATACCCTAAGACAACCTTTAGCAAATCTCTTTCCTTCATTCCATCATTGGATTGAGATCTATAGGGTTTCCTTGAGTCAAAGTTGAAGAAAATAGGACACTCATTCCTCATCATCCTTATTTCTTTAATTTTCTTTGTTTTAGTATTAATGTGGAATTTTTAATTTAGTATTCCCTCATTTAGAATGGGTACCACTATATTTCTTCATTCAAATAAGTGAGATATCATTTAAAGGGGAGGTGATAAATTTTAGGTTGAGAAAAGGCCTATAAAGTATTTTTTGTGATTGTGTTACATGCAATTAGGTTGGTCTTATGAAATTCAACTATATCTCCTCCTCTCATAAATAAAAGGTTAATATAGGCATATATTCTATTTTTATTGTTCTATTAGATGTAAGGGAGATAGAAAAAGAGAATTGGGTAACTATACAAACATGATCATTAAACCTTGATGTTGTTGTGGTATTAAGAAGTGAAACAAATATTTTTTTGCTTTTACACTAAGGAGATAGAATAGGAAACTTCAAAAACTCTCATTCAAGGATAAACCCTAGAGATCTCAACCTCAAGTATGCAAAGGAGAAAGAGATCATGCAATAGGGTTTCCCTAGGGTCTGATTGTAAACTAATGGGGGGTTCACCATCAAGCTAGGGCTTGGAAAGACGAATGAAATGAAAGATGTAATTTTTAAACCTAATGCAATACAATTTTTCACTAAATGACCTAAAAATACATGTAAGACAAAATATAAAGAGCGAAAAACTCTTTAAAAGAACATTCACAATTACTTTAAATAAGATGCATTATATTCAAATATACTCGTCATCTCAATCATTCAGACATCAAAGAACTAGTTGATTGCATACAACGACTTAAAAGTCGATAAGATAATTTCATAACAATTCAATCTAAATCATACAAGTGTCGAATTACACAATTCCAGTTATAAATACAATGAATGATAATATATCCAGTTTACAATTTGAGACTTAGGCATTCAGTCGCCATAAGCTTGTCATTACATATATCATGAATAATAAAGCATAAAAGAAGATACAGTCTATCAATCTTCCATCCAAAAGAAAATCTTCAATAAGAAGACAAGAACAAGGATCAGGCGTTTGTTCCGCCCAACCTTGAAGCTTACACTTCCATGGAATTTCTTAGTCAATCAAGAAATACCTGACCTTGCACGAATCGCTTAGCAAAAAGTAGTGTACGAGCAAGATGGAATCTAGTGCATGCCTAGTATAACTAGTAATACCACAAGCATTTTCATTTTTATAATTCATTTAAGAAATAAGCAAGTTCGATACTAGGACATGGTAGAGAGTTCAATAAATCCATCTGTTTCAATGCTCCTTGAATTACTTGGCCAAGTAAAATGTCATGCACGATAAATAAAGCAGTTTTGGAAAAGAAAAAACAACACTCTCTATTAACCCATATTCGGCACCCGTCCCGGAAGGTAACTTTCCCAAAAACATAACATGTGAATTCATTATCAAGCATGCATGTTTCCATTCAAATAAAATAATCAATCTTTCACAAACACATGAAATGCACTTTCATTTTTAAGCAACATGGTTTTCAATGCAATTTAACTCACAGTTTTACATCATAACTATGTTATGTTCATATTCAATATTTAATTGAATTAATGTAATTTTAAAAGAAGGTGTATCTCAAGTATGTAATTAAAACATAATAAAACAAGAATAAACAAGCACAGATTATTTTGGTTCAATCACTCATAAAATTCAAGTTTATTTCAATTAGAACCTTCTCTAAAGTTTGTTTCATTTTGGATTAAATATTAATTTAATTCCAATATAAATACTTTTATGGTTTTCACATTTGCATTCAAATATAATGTTTATCTAATTCATAATCGTTTCTAGTTTACACTTCAATTTTATAACTGTTTGATATTATCTCAAAAATTGTCAAATTTTCACTATAGTTTTCGGCAATTTTAAATACTAAAAGAAAAATATTAAATCTTATCATTTACAATCTGATTTTTAATCCATAATCTTCCATTTGTATAATTCTGCAATTTGTTTTCCTAAATCTCGGTTTCGTTTCATTTGAAATTTCATCTTTTTCTTAAGGGTTTTGATTTTTGGAGCGTTTCCAGATCTAGTTTAAATATAAGATTTTTTGTGGGAATCCTTTCCTAAATATGAATATTCCTAATAATAAATCAACTTTCTTGATTATTTTCTATTCATTTTATTCTACAAAATTTTGTTTCAAATTGTTCAACGGTTTTCTGGTAAAATCATAATTTGATGTTGATCTTTTTCCTAAAATTTGATAAAAATAGTGATTTTCTTTCCTATTTTTTCAATAGATTTAAATACTAGAAATTAAGAAAATGATTCCAATTATCATACCATGATCATGAATTTGTTAAAATAAAGCATTTCTTTGATTTTACCTGGTAATTTCTCTCTTCCCTTTCTTATTGTTTGAGTTCCTTCTGTCAATTGGTCGCACCTCTGCTCTCCTCTATTCTTTAATATTTTTATTTTCCTATCTATACTGGCTGCGCTTTACCCATGAGAGCAGATTTATTTTCTTTTGAAAAATTTCTCTTTGCTGTGTTGCCTTCCCTCCTTCTGGCCACACCTCCTCTATTCTCTCTACATTTGTTTACTTGCTTCCTTGTCCTCCTGTTGGATTTTGGCGCATGGGGTGAAGAATTTATGGAGGCTGGGGATGAAGAAGCTAGCTGCATATTCTCCTCTATCTTGAGCCTTCCAAATAGGTTGTGTGCTGCCAATTAGCGAAGGCCACCACATAAACAATTTAGGAATCCGATACGGGCCCACACGTGCACCTCTTCAGCTTAGAGCCAAGGACTGAGGGGCATCCACACTGCCAAATTCGCCTAGGACATGATCCTGGCCTCATCCCTTATGATGTCGGAGCTATGGGGAGTGTCTTATGCTGCTGTGAGTTGGAGGGTGTCTTTAATTGTTGCATTCTCTGCCCCCTCTTCATTATGCCTCCTTGTTGCAGGAACTCCCTTATACCTGGCATGTGGTATGAGAGGGGAGGTCTTCCCTGTGCGTGGAATAGAGGATCATTTCCTCTTGCTGCATGGAGAGTAGGAGCTGGCCACGCCCTTTCCTAGGCTCTCCCTTACAGTTGCGTTAGTCTTGGTGGATTTTGTGTGGGATGAAAGGAGCTTCCAAACTGGCGTCTCCTTGCCTCTAGCAGTAATTCTCTCTTTCTTTTGATAATTTGCTCAAGATCAAATAATGAAAAATGAATATTTCTGCCTTTCTCAAAGTCGAATTTTCTGTCCCCATTTCTGATTTTTCCACTCTATATCATTCCTTTTTCATGCATTGTTTTCATCAAGAAATGAGATCCATGAATAAAGCGATTGATCTCCAGTTAAGAATTCCATCTGCAAGTCTCTAAAATCTGATTGCTTCCTTAATCAATTAAAGATATTTTTCTTCAGCTTGTTTAACTGAAGTTTGTTTTTGAATGTCAATTCTATTTTTGAATGGATGTTTGTTTTCTAATTCTTTTCAATTTCCCATTTAGCTATATTTATATTTTTAATTCAATTTCGGAATTAAAAATACATTCATTTCATAATTTCAATTTTTAAAAAGCATTTAATTTCAAAAACACTTTATTTAATCATAGTTTAATCAAATTTCTAAATTTCAAACTTATTATTTCCAAATAATAATAAAATATTTAAACAATCAATCTAATCATTTTAATTTAAGTCAAATTCATCAATTTTAACTAAATCATCTTTTAAATCACATGCATATTTTAAAATTTTGAGAAATTTCATTAAAACTAGATTTTCAATTCGCAAGCATGATAAACGCAAAATACATTAAAATATTCATCTATGTGAGTATGTGAGATCCCATCTATTCGTAAACGTCAATCGGCTAAACAACTCTACCTGATCGTTGTTCTCGCCTTCCATCACGTTCACCTGTTCCTGCGTTCACTTGCACTCAATTTATCATCAGTAATGACAAACCCCAAAATAAATATAAATACAATTCAAATCATAATAATTGCATTTCGAATTAAATTTCATTTAGATTTCAATTTCAATTCAATTTCAACTTCATTTGAATTTGAATTTGAATTTAACTATCATTAAATAATAATTTAATTTCCATCTAAATTTTGACATAATGATTAATACTTGCATTAAATAAGTCAAAGAAATCCAAACATGACATCCTTCCCCTCTTGGAAGAGACATCATCTTGATGTCTTATTAGTCACTCAATAAGCATAACATCATCATTATCATTATAACATACTATCTCAATCAATAAACATAGTATCTCAGTAGGTAAAGCATAGTATCTCAACCAAGCATAATGAAATAGTAACTAACAACATAGTTCTCCAACATAAGCATAAGCAAATATAGTTGCATTCACACTATCAAAGTTCACAACATGTGAATAAAAAACCAGAGTATCAAGTATCTCGTGCATTAAGCAAATACTACTCTAAGAAAGCAAATGAGGAAAAATGACAATCAATCATCATAGAATCCTCCCATGTAGCACTATCCTCAGTCTACTGGTTCCATTCAATAACACTAGTCTATAAGTGACAAAATTCATAACTTCCAATACGTCAAAGGGTCTCACAAATCTCAAAGCCAACTTTGATGATTTATCAAGATACATAAGATTAACAAAACATTTATTCTACTCAGTAATCTTGTCTTTTCTAGACCTTACTTCAAGTATCCTTATTATCATATAGGGAAATTTCATATGCTTCACACATACTTACTCTCCTTAAGAACTTTATTCTATAATTACATTCAATATATAATAACTATACTTAGTGATTGAAATTCATTGGTTCATGCCTTTGTCCTTAGTATAACCCAAATGGAAAAGGAATTTTGATGCATTGTACACTACATCGTGGGTCCAATCCTTTCCTTTGTACTTACACTTTTAGAAAACTCATAATCCAAGTCCATTCGCCACTTACACATTCATTATCCTTACCATAAAGTACTTTACCTTAATTACTTGTCTATCTCGAGCATAATCCTACTCCTAGACACTTACCAATTAAGTCTAATCAATCACTTCTATCTATTATTTCCTTTTTAACATTTTATCAAGTTTATGATTATATTCACGCCTTTTTCAACTTTAATAGAATTTTCTTTCTTTCCTTTCTTTTCATATAGTAGTCAAAATGTCAATTTTAGAGTTTACAATTCATTCAAGATTTGGTCCACCATTTTACTTATTTGATTAGAATAATATATTGCACATTTATTCAAATCGCTGTCTCATGGTAAGAATTCGGTTTATACAACCCTATCATTATTTGCTAAACTGAAATAACTTTTCAGATTTACTAAGCAACTTCTTACCCTCAATATATTACTTAGGATCAAAATCTTATAAGTTGAGTTTTCAAAACCTGATGGTTTCTTTGATGAGTCCATCCACTAGATCATTATGTTAATTCTACTTAATTAAAGACAAATCAATTTGTCTCACATTTTACCATTTTCCTTTTTGAATCTCAGGTGGTTTACATGTCCTACCAAAGAGGACTTCCAATCTTCATTTCCCGACATACTAGACATTACCTTGCTACATTCTGAGCAGCTTCTTACTCTATCTTCTTCCAGATGATAGTGGATCCCTATCTGACAGTTCCTTTTGTCAATCCGATGTCCTAACCCTGACATTATTATCCTCATTCCATTCGCGTATATTCCAAATTTTGGACACATAGGTTCTTTTACATCCAACAATAGTCTATCCTTCGACTAAGTGATAACCTATTTGATCTTATGCCGTCATTAATCTTCATGTAAATAGTTATGGGTTTAACGAAGATAATTCTCATTTATCTCAGGATATTGATACCATAGATTTTCTTTTGTCTTTAGATCATTTCCATAGATTCAATTTATCTTTTATCTCAATCCAATTTTCTTGATTTAATCTGGTACTAATTTTGGGTATTAATCCTCTTTCTATAACATTGATCTCCAGATAATAACAAATTTAATTGCTTATCCAATCAACAAGCATAAAAATTCAACTCCCTGATTCCTTAATTATAAAGGCAAGTCTTAATTCAATAATCTATTCTGATCACCAGTAACAATTCTGATGTTCTTCTCAGTAAGATCTTCAACATTTCCTACTAAGTGAAAATTTCTATAATGTTCTATCACGACAATAGATGCTTTCTTTTTAAAGTGTTTCCCTTTTTATAAGCACTACTTAGAGTAAAGTCTTGTCAATAATACAACTTTCTTTAACTTATTATGCATCCCTCCTATGCTTCTATCCTTTTAGAGTCTCATTAATTCCAATGACATTCAATCGCATGGGCAAATCCTTAAACCCAAAATTCCCTTTCAATTTTTTTTTTGGAAGAAATCCTTAATTGTTAACTAGTCCAATGGTTTATAGATTTCTCCACTTTATATGGCTATAGTCAAGATCCAATATACAACTCAATCAAGCTTAATTCCTACTTATAGGTGTTAAGGAGTAATTCCAATATGTAATCCAACTTAATAGGTTTAAGTCTCATCTTAAGGTATCCCTCTTCATTAAATGGACTTCTTGTCACAATTAGGTTATCTTTAACCCAAGGTTTCATTCAAGAGTGTGTAGTAATTAAGTGATCTAATGATTCTTAGTAGGAGATTTCGGTCTGGTTCACATAACATAACATCTTACTTTATTATACACTTTATCTCAATGGTTTTAGATAACCAACCTCTCGTCCGTAGGTTTCTAGCATAGTAAACTTCCGTGTCAACTCATTTCATGACATGAATATATTTCATATCCAATAACGTCATTATTCAAATTCTCTATATAAAATATATAGAAGTTTTGAGACACTTTCCTCTGATCACGAGTCTCTCAGATCTTTTCTTATCAATCTGATAAATGATCATCTTCCCTATCATAATCAAGTTATCTGCCTATCCTTTTCTAATGCACTGATAATAATATTCTTTAATCTTTAGATCAGATAATCATAAGGTATAAAGATCATAGTTCTTAACCTTTCCATTTGTCATTTTCCCCCTTGAGGTCATAAAATGTAAGAATTAATTGTCCTTACGATTTGCAAAGAAGTCATAACCGAATTTCGTTGGGTGGGGTACTTAACTTGAGTCAATCCACTCTCTTCATTTCTACCTCTTAATGCTTCTGCAACTTTCATTCTTCTCACGTTGAACTTTTTACTAATGTTACTTTCATCTCTGGAAAGGTTTGTCATTCCTTCAGGTTGACTTTTCATTGCCATTTTCTTTCTAATATCCCTTTTAATGAAGGAATACCCATACTTACTAACCTCTTTTGTTGATGTACTTCTTAACTCAAAGTGTTTCTTTCCTTGCAACTTCCAGTGTCCTGAAACATACAGCCATGTTGCATTTCTATTCCCTTTTGGAACCATTATTCATAGGTTGTTTGATTACATGACTTCAATAACCTCACTGGTTGTTTCTTCTGACTATTCTGGTCTTTTCTCAATTCCTCGATACTATCTCTTTTCTAACAAGATCTTTGTCTTAACACAAACATTCTAGTCATGAATTCCCCAATCCTTGATGATACTTCCTTTGTTCATATCCTTCTTTGAACAATCTAATATATTCTTACTTGCATATTTAGATTCAGAGTGATTACACTAATCCAAGAGCTTCTGACTCACTGACAATTGTAGGTTGCTACAATTCAATTTTTATCAAATTCCTACTCATTCTCTTTTTCTTAGTCATGTATGCACAGGTTATTCTTCCTAACCTTCCTACATAACCTGATCGCATAATATTTTGCAATCCTAGGCTTCATGAAAGTTGTTGGTTTAGGAATTCTGATTCCAGGGATGATTCTTTAACTAGCCCCAATTACCAAAGTTACTAATACATCTTCCTTTTTACTTCCTTAAGTTCTCTTCTCTTGCCGTTCTGGCACAAGAACTTTTCAACCTTTATCTTCTGATAAGGTTTACACATTTTTGCATAATGAGCTCATAGGTTGTAGTGCAAAACCTGGCTGCTCTGATACCAAATGTAAAGAGCAGAAAAATCTTTAAAAGAACATCGACAATTACTTTAAATAAGATCCATTATATTCAAAATAAAGTCGTCATCTCAATCATTTAGACATCAAAGAACTAGTCGATTACATACAACGACTTAAAAGTCGATAAGATAATTTCATAACAATTCAGTCTAAATCATACAAGTGTCGAATTACACAATTCCAGTTATAAATACAATGAATGATAATATATCCAGTTTACAATTCGAGACTTAGGCATTTAGTCGCCATAAGCTCGTCATTACATTTATCATGAATAATAAAGCATAAAAGAAGATACAGTCTGTCGATCTTCCATCCAAAATAAAATCTTCAATAAGAAGATGAGAACAAGGATCAGGCACTTTTTCTGCCCAACCTCGAAGCTGACGCTTCCTCGGAATTTCTTAGTCAATCAAGAAATACCCGACCCTGCACGAATCGCTTAGCAAAAAGCAGTCTACGAGCAAGATGGAATCTGGTGCATGCCTAGTATAACTAGTAATACCACAAGCATTTTCATTTTTCTAATTCATTTAAGAAATAAGCAAGTTCGATACTAGGATATGGTAGAGAGTTCAATAAATCCATCTATTTCAATGGTCCTTGAATTACTTGGCCAAGTAAAATGTCATGCACGACAAATAAAACAGTTTTGGAAAAGCAAAACTACACTCTCTATTAACCCATATTCGGCACCCATCCCGGAAGGTAACTTTCCCAAAAACATAACATGCGAATTCATTATGAAGCATGCATGTTTCCATTCAAATAAAATAATCAATCTTTCACAAACACATGAAATGCACTTTCATTTTTAAGCAACATGGTTTCCAATGCAATTTAACTCACAGTTTTAAATCATAACTATGTTATGTTCATATTCAATATTTAATTGAATTAATGTAATTTTAAAATAAGGTGTATCTCAAGTATGTAATTAAAACATAATAAAACAAGAATAAATGAGCACATGTTCTTTTGGTTCAATCACTCATAAAATTCAAGTTTACTTGAATTAAAACCTTCTTTAAAGTTCGTTTCATTTTGGATTAAATATTAATTTAATTCCAATATAAATAATTTTCTGGTTTTCATATTTGCATTAAAATATAATGTTTATCTAATTCATAATCGTTTC
>CM021104.1:602063549-602103836 GCA_007115665.2 Sequoiadendron giganteum
TAATAATTGCATTTCAATTTAAATTTCATTTAGATTTCAATTTCAATTCAATTTCAACTTCATTTGAATTTGAATTTGAATTTAACTGTCATTAAATAATAATTTAATTTCCATCTAAATTTTGACATAATGATTAATACTTGCATTAAATAAGTCAAAGAAATCCAAACTTGACACAAAATAACAAACTGAGTGATAAATGGTGTTCACATGGAAATATTAACAGGACTGGATGAAGCTTTGAAATGATAAAAACAATGATTTTAATGTAGACTAGGACTCATACACTAGTATGGGTGAATTACTACAAGACTAGGGTTTCTGGATAGAAACTAAAATCTAGCAAAAGGGTGTCTAAACTGCAAAGATCTCTAAAATGACCTATATTGGGACTCATACACCAAAACTGGTGTATCACTCTAGTTAGGGTTTTCTAGAAATTCCAAGTTTGAATTTTCTCTTCAATGTCTACTTTATAATTCCCAATTGATTTTCGAATCCAAAACCCTAATTTGCAACCTATAGAAGTTCTCCAATTATCTCAAATGGAAAGTGGCAACTTTGATAATTTTGAACACTTTGACAACTTTCTCCAAACTTACTCTTCAATATGTTTTCAATCTAAACTTGAAAATCACACACTAAAGACAATGACTTTTTTTGTTTCGTTAGTAGAGAGGGGTTTTCCTTGGTCAAACCCCATTTTGGTAATCCAACCTTAAGATGAAATGAAATAGGAATGGAGAATTATGAATGAACAAAATATGATGTTCAAACTCACTAAACCCTAGCAATAATGTGTTGCAAACATGTATGAAGTGGACCCAATGGATATAGATCTTAACTTTTTCTTGATTAGGATAGATCTTGAATTGAATTTTAGCTAATCCAATGGATGTAGATCTTAATCATAAAACCCTACATTACAATTATTAGCTCAAAAAAAAACATGATGCATGATGACTTTGACATGATGCTTGATGCTTGAATAATGCTCTAAATCACTTGATAATCTACCCTTGAATGCTCTTGAATAATCTTGTAAACACTTAAATTATCTTGTGAACTCAAAATTTCTATAAGGATGAATACATGAATGCTTGGGGTGAAAAGGAGTGAAAGAAATCTCTATTTATACTTGTTTATACAAAAATTCCCAAAAATGCAACACTAAAAGCCAACATCAGATCTACAAGGATAAAATCTCGCCAATAATTTGAATTAATTTTGATTTTGGGCCACATAGGACTCATACACCCAAGGTGGCGTATGAGTCCCATTAGTCATAAATTATGAGACCAATTTCAAAAATGCTTATAAAGGAGTAAAATTAGGATCAACACCCTAAACCCTAGGTGGTACTCACATGCCCTAGGTGGCGTATGAGTCCCATTAGTCATAAATTATGAGACCAATTTCAAAAATTCTTAGAAAGGAGTAAAATTAGGATCAACACCCAAAACCCTAGGTGGGACTCACATGCCCAAGGTGGCGTATGAGTCCCAAACCATCAAATCTTGCCACACAACCTAAAAACACCTGAATTATAATTAGATGTTGATTTGTGTTGAGATAATCCTCAAAAAGATGCATTAAATGAGGCTTGTGGATGCAAAATAAGGCCAATTAAAGCTTAAAGAAGCCCAATTATTAATGAAAACCCTAGAAAAGGGTGAAAGTGTGTTACAACACTTATTTTTTTTTTAAATAAGGTTTGATTAGGTTAATTTAGTTTACAAGGGCCCAGGACCTAATGTGAGTGTGTTAAACACATTACAACACTAATTCAAGGCATCGTTAAGCTTAATTTTATGAGGGCCCAAACAAGTGAAAATGTCAACGATGACATTTTTTGACACTACATTTAGCCCCCACTTCAGTGAGACGATGAACTTGCTTCAAACTCACACTAAAGTAGACGAAATCAAATCAAGAGGGGTCCAAATGCATCAATGTTGGTAAGATAGGATGATAATGATCAAGAGGGGTGATCAAGCCTGCAGCATCAAGATCCCATGGAAAACCAACATAGGCACAAAATAAGACACGTGAAAATAATATAAAGAGCATCATCAAGGCACAAGCATACACTGCCAAAGACAAAGAGAAATAAAAGGGATGGATGGATGGATCAAGCTTTGATCATTTTTCCAACAAGATGTGGATTAGATCTAGGTTGTTTGTCAGAAAATAAACACTCACTTTGAGGTAACATAACTTTAGGTTGTCCATTGGGTGAGGATTTGAAAAATATGAGACACTTACACACATGGTTGCTATACACTCACACAAATGTGAGTGGCTATGGTAAAGTCATTCCTTGGTTGGGCTTCTCATTAAACCATACCAAAGTTATACCTCATGATAAATTTGATAATGTTCCATGAAAAAATGAACTTTGAGCTTCATGAGGCAAGAAAAGCTTTGTATGTTTGGAACTCATGAATAAAAAAGATGGCTCCACATGCATGCAAACTGTATTATGCAAGGTGGCCATATAACCAAAACTTTTTAAATACAAAATGTAAATAATGTTCAAAGGAGTCTTTCTTAGTTTATGTAAGGTCTTTAACTTAGGGAACATTGGGCGTAATGTTTCCAAGAGAAGACCAATAAAAAAATAAAGGATTCAAAACTTAGGGGATGTAGTGTGTTGTATCAAGCCACTAAGAGGATTATAATATGCTTAGAGAGATCACACTCTTGAAGGAAATTACACCCAATTTCACCACAAAGTGAAAGACACATCACATGAAGTAAGAAGACCACACCATGGAACATGAAAAATGGCAAGAGAATAATGCCAATGTGTGCAACCACATTAAATAAATTACTTTAAATTAGAAAATGATAAATGCGAACAATAAAGCAAGAGATAACTTGGAAAGCCCTATGCAAAGTCATATGTTTCCAAATAAAGCTACGACATTCAAAAGAAAGAGAAAAGGTGGTTTCCCCCAAAATGAAAAAACCAAACACATAAGGGATCTATGGATTTAGGGTCAGTATGTTCTTGTTAAAATGTTTCTAAGAGAGCTCGGAACTATCAGCATTCCCAAATACACATAGAACTAGAAGAATGACATGAAGAGAGTGAAAACAAAGAAAAAACTTTTGGGTCAACATGGAAGAGACATAGATGTCTTGACGCCTTGCATCATTCCCAAAATGAAAACACAATACAATTGAAAAAGATAAAAGGAAAAGAATAAATATGTACAACATAAAGAAGAATGACTTGGTACAAATAGAGGAATGCCAAAAATAGAGAAAGACACATTAAACAAAACACCATGGGGGATCACATCACACACATGGAATCACACAAAAGAAAAAGAAATACTGTGAAAGACTAGTAAGGCACATGTGATTCAATTGATTAGTAGGCTGTTCACATCCCAATCATGTTCATTGTATGTAGAAGGTAGACAACTAGCCAAAGGGATAATAGCAAGTATCGAACTAGGGTCATTACTAAGGTCAACACTCTTCCTAGGATAATTTTTGTGTAAGCTCACAGAAGAGGAAAATAATGAGTTCAATTCATTATTCTCTTGTTCATCAATCTTTTAAATCTCATCATCGTCTTCTAAATTAATCAAAATAGGAGGTCAAATGATAATTTCCAAAGAAGGCCTCAACTCTTATTGTGATTGCACTATAGGATCTTTCGGCAGTGAGGGAGATTCATTTTGCATTGCTTCAATCAAGTTTGGATTTTGATTTTCTTTGTTTATTTCTTCATTTAGCTTTCAAGAAAGCACATGATGTCTATGCCTATGCTCTATAGAACCTCTATTTCTTTTAATTCTATTTTCAAGTTGAATTTGTGTAGGAACAGGATGATCGATCATAGGTTTATTTTCTTCCCTAAGGGGAAGAATAAAAGGAACCATGGAAGGTTGTTCAACTACTTTTTCTTTAACTTTGTAAACTTTCTTTATTCTAGGAGGCATGATAGGATTGTTTTCATTATTTCTTGGTCTTTTGTAGGTGGTAGGTGAATGTTTTGTCTTAGGTTGGTCTTGGTTACTTAGAATTTATTTAGGTTCAATCTGTAATGCCCCGCCACACAACCCTAGAGGAAGTTGCATTTAACTACTTAAACATAATATTTTTCTTTTTAAAAAGAATAATTAATAAGCAAGTTCACTAACAAATTCCAACAACCTCTAAGGTTACGAGACAGAGGTTATATAGAACCTAAACAAAAAACATGATTTAACCCATGTCAATAATTAACCAATTATATAAACACATACATTCCAATAAGATGAGCTTCATCAAACATAAAGATAACTTTCCATTTCAATAAATTCATTTAAACAATAAGATTACAACTCTCATTCCCTGAATGAGGCAAGATCAAAAAAATAAGGTTACAGTTACAACTTCTACCTCGATAACAAAGAGGGATAAAATAATACAAGAGCAATTGAAATGAAATAATGCAAGAATTGAAACTGAATCCAGTGAGCTCTCCAATTGGAAGTCTCATCCACATGAACATGAAGAAAGAACCCAATGGATTTAGGTGCACGCCACCCAACCAAGTGGAACCCAAAGGCCCACCCCCCATGCTAGGAGATAGTAACAAGGAATCCTAGCCAAGACCATCTACCTCTAGACAAAGGTTAACATAAATTGAACCAAACTGAAACAACCAATCACATGAACCTCACAAGTACATCCCAAAGTACAAATCAAATACCATGCAAGTACAACATAAGTACAACACTACATGATCACATTGCTTCTAGAGACAAAGCGAATGAAGTATGCTAAGAGAACCATACACATAATAATCAAACACTAACCATGGTCACATCAGGTATGTTACAGAAACCATACCCACAATAAACAAGTACCAACTATGGTCACACAAAGTGCCATCACACAACACATCATGAGTTACCCACTGTGGATCATCAAGATGGTAACCTCAACTGATCCTCAGCCCTCATACATACTAATACAAAATCAAAACCCAATTGTTTACCTAGACAGAGTGTCATCGCACAACTCGTCATGAGTTACCCAGTGGATCGTCATGATGGTGGCCACAAACCGACCCTCGACCCTCACACTTACTAATGCAGAGCCAAATACCCTTCGTACAGACAAGATACATGACCTTGCCATCCCATGGCCTTCTCACTCATCCCAAGTCTAAACAAGCCCTTGTGCCAATGAGTGAGGAATACTTATCTTTTTAGTGTGAAGTACTACCCAAACTCTAAGTATATTAATTAAGTTATCACTTAATTATACCACTTCTGAAGGTTACCCAATCTTACCTCTTTCGGGCTCTAGCCCCTACAGAAGCCACTCTTCTACTAGACAACACACATATAACATCCAAACATCAAGGGTACAAAGTGCAACAAACAAGGTATTACAGCCACTCCTTTCTCAGGAGGCAACCTAAGTTCAAAACCCTCTCCAGACACTAGAGGAAACAAGGTAACAAAACTGCTCCTGAGAGCTCCTGACTGCTCTTGACAAGGAGACACACATAACAAAATCCACTCCTTTCTCAGGAGGCGACAAAGATTAAACCACTCCAAACACAAGAGGCACTAACCACATAACAAGGTCACTCCATACAAGGAGACACGAATCCCATAATCCACTCCTAAACCAAGGAGATACCAAACATCTCCATTCGAAGAAACCGGGTACTAACATAGACACAACCCTCATACACTATCCAAGGGATACAACCCAGGTTGACGGCATGACACGACAACCCACATATTTAAAAGACCTCATCTAGAAGACTTGTCGAACAGTATGACTCACATTTCCCAAATGGTACCACGAACAGATCAAATTCAAAGCAAGAATTAAATTCTACTTTGGATATTCTAAATCCATGTCCTCATGCTAACATTCAGGAATTTACTGCATTATATAACCAATAGAAAATACATCTTTTCCAGACAAGGGAGAAAGTTAATACTTAATCCTTAATCTCCTACTTGCATTTCATTAATAATAAAATAACCAATTGATTCTACTAATCAAAACACCATAATATGAAGTAATCATTTCCACATTTCAATATAACCATATAAAAATAATTAACTTGACTTGCATATATATAATATTTTAAATCAACGCTATTCCCATTAAAATATTGTTTACCAAAAAACAATGGTTTAACTAGAGTCAATATATTCTTCATTTATCCAATTAAACTTAAGTCATGCCAATAAAAAAAAATATAATTTTTGCACAATAAATTTATTCCACAACTATACATAAATCCATTTAAACTAGAAAAAGAAATCTTCAATATAATATTATAATATTATGCAATATAATATTAACAATTAATAATATATATTATTCTTAAAATAATACATATTATTATGTTAATATAATATTATAATATTAATATTATATATATAAAAATATTAATATATATATATCAATATTATAATATAATAATATAAAGATTATATATATTATAATATTAAAATATATATTAGTATCTATATATTTCTTTTTTTTTATCTTTGAAAAAAAATGGAGTTTCTTTTTGTTTCGGCGACCGCCTCAGATTGCGGGCCGCGGTTTGCATCGGGGAGCCACGCACCCCACAGGGTCGGCCAGCTGTGTTCACACACAATCGAAGCCCATTAATGGGGGCAGCGACTATGTGTGAGCACAGTCGTCTGCACCCATGTGGGTGGCGACGGCCGATGAAAGGAAGGGGGTGGGGAGGGACGCGTTGGGCGTGGCTCCCTCCGCTCGCCTCTCATGGGGCACGGTGGGGGTTGAGCACCTAGCGGCCTCCCCATTTTTTTATTTCAATTTAAAAAAAAAAAAACCCTACACCCAAAACGCGACTGTGTTTTTTATAAAATGAGATTTTTTTTCTTTTTTGTTTTTTTTAAAAACAAAGAAACACAGGCCCATTTTAATTCGGGTTTTATCCAATAATAACCCCTTTTAAATTAAATAAAGAAAAATTATGTATATATATATATTTATATATATATATATATATAAACACATATATAATATTTTGATTTCTTTTGGACAGATTAGCTTGAAGAACCAGAAAATAAAAGGATAAATCAAACAAGCAAATGCACCCAAAGCATCATTTTTAAAGTATATGTTTTCCTTTCTTTCCTTTTTGAGGGGTTCTCTTGCTAATTTGGAGAATAAGATTTCATCTTAGTTTCAAAAGCATACAAATAACAGAATTCAAGAATCCTTCCCACATGAACTTCTATCATTGCCATTTAAAATTCTAAAATAACTCAAAAGCAAACATTTAAAAGACAAGAACCTAGTTTTTTTCTGAGTTTGAGGAGGTCCAGATGATGCCTAGCTTCCCACCTTGCTTCCAATTCCAACCCCACAAATTTTCACAATCCCAATCCAAAAACCCACAAAATTGAAGAATTCTTCCATTCACTAATTCAATCTTTTTCAAAAACTGCAAGATCCCCAAAAATTGAGAGCAAAAATTCAAACATAAGGATTTTACCCTAAAATCCTACAACCACCCTAATAACTTCCTGAAAACAGAAAATAGAAAATATCTAATTTTTAAATAATTTGAATTCTCAAATTCCAAATTGACTTTTTATGCATTTTCTTTGTTTTCAATTTTAACAATTTCAACAATAACTTCAACAAAATAAATTAACTTTTTTTCAACCCCACAAATTTAATTAATTAATAAATAGATTTAATCAATGATTAAATTATTTATTAATTAAATTAAATTAATAAATAGATTTAATCAATGATTAAATTATTTATTAATTAAATTAAATTAATAATAAAATAAATTATATTTCAACATAATTCTAGATTAAATCAATCAGAATCTTAAATGCACTAAGCCATTTAAATCACCCATTTAATTTGCAATTAAATAACGAAAAGGGGGAACGATAAACAAAACAACACAACACAACCCGACAAACAACTGACGACATACAAAGGCTAGGGTGATGACTTGGCACAGAAACCTAGCTACTATCTCCCAGTCGAATACCATTGGATATTGAACACGCTCTCACCTGTGAAACCAAGTGGAGTCGATGTCCTGTACCTGTCAACCTGCAAATTAAGTAAACCACAACATATAATATGAACAACATAAAATACACACCGTGAAGAGGAAATCTCGGAATCGTAGGGCACTCGCAAGAGAGTGATATTATACCATCCCCTTCACCAATACACTACAAATAACTGATAATTCTAACATGCTAGTATAATCCAAGGCATAATCATCATTAATTCAAATATCCATTTTGTTAATCCAAAACATGCCATAAGATAACATCATATTAAAATATCATCACAACAAAGGTTACATTAGCGTCGCTTTATAGATAGTGATCAAATAAGAGTTGGATACCAAAGTCAAGGTACAAATAGAAAGTACAACACAATAGGGTAGAGCACTGTTCAACTAGAAGGAAAAACGGAGGGGTATTACACAATCATGGTTTTGTCAAGAATGGTAGGCTCTATGGTGGGAGGAAGCATGTTTCAGAGCGATAATTCTTCTATTTTCTTTGCCTTAAACTTTTGGTAGGATTTGAAAAGGATGTCTTCTCGTGGTTTTATAGGTTCCATAGGCTTGGGCCAAAAGAAATCTAATGAAAAGTTCATTGTCAACTTGGGAAACTGTAAGAATTTACGTACAATTGAAGGGACTGCATTAATGGAGTGAAGCCATGGATAGCCTAGCTTCACATGAAATTTGTCTAACTACAGGATGATGGAGAATGAGATATCTACTATTTTTTATCCTATTTGTAAAGGAATGGTGATTGATTCCATTGTAGTGCAAGTGAAACCGTTATGCATTTTGATCCATGCTTTTGGTTTATCATATATATCTTGATAGATTTCATGCAAAAGTAAGAATTCCTTGATGATCACACTCTCTTCATAGATGATATCTATTATCATCCCATTAGTGGGCTTATCATAGATATGACCATCTATGTAAAGATGACCATTGAGTGCATGTTTAAGTATATATTTAGAGGAGAAAGCAATATCAAGAGGATTTTGAGTTCGACCCTTATGATGTTGAATTTCGACCAATGCAACCAAACCATTGATATGATTTTTTTCTTGTTGATCAATATCCATAGGACTTGGTTGAATTGTATCTATTTTCTCATCATTCATGTCAACATTCATCACATTAGTATTTGTAGTTTTACTAGCTTTGATAAATGAAATATTATGTTTTGGCATGGGGTTGGTAAAGATTTGTAAGTTTTGGTTAGGAGGGGAGACATACTTATTTCTTTAATCATTAACATCTCCAACGGAAAGCCGACTAGAATCAATGAGGTCTTGCAAAAGATGTTTAAAATGCTTACAATGTTATGTATCATGTTTTTTTTGTCAGTGATAATGGAAATAAGCATTTGATCTAAAATTTAGACGTAGGGGCTTATTAGAATCAGGTATTTTAACGAGAGGCAAGGTAATCATTTATTGTCCTAAAAGTTGAGTCATTATGTTATGAAGGGTATCAAGTAAGGGAGTGAATTACCTTTTTGAGTCCTCATAGCTAAAAGGTAGCACTGCTTTAACAAAAACTACTTAGGTATTGGTATTTTGAATTTTTTTTTGAGGGGGATTGAGTTGAAGGAATCCTTTATTATATTTTATAAATGGTTGGTAATAGTCTTGGTTTGCAGACTCAAAATTCTTAGTTTGGCTAGAAGTGGAATTTTTGACATGACTACTAATTGAGTTTTGACAATCACAAAGGGTAGTACACAAGTGCATGAAGGAGGTAAATTTCATCATGGTAAGATTATTTGGTATCTTACTTTGCAAAATTTCTATGAACATATTTTGAAGGTGAGGATCGGGAACCTTGACATCAATTTGGGAATAAAGTGATTGATAGTGTGAAATAAAGTCAGTAATCTTTTCTGCTTCTTTTTTCTTACATTTCATTAGATTGGCCAAGGTCATCTTAGGAGTCATATGCACTTGGTGTAATGTCAGTTTTCCTCCAAAATTATGTACATGTTAGCAGCAGATTTAGTAGATTAAATATTAGGAAGGAATCACATTACTAGTTAGTTGTATTGTTGATTTAACTTGAGGGTTGGTATAGGTAGGAATAGAGGTAATTTTTGTGGGATGAGGAATTTTAATTCCTCCTTGGATTGTGACAGTTCTTGTAGGTAAAGGAAAACTAGTGGTTGAGGGGAAGTGTTATCCAAATATTTGAACTATGTTATGCACAAGGTCAAGTCTGTCTTCACTTTCTAGCATATGATGAATGTAATCTATAGTAGGGATAGTAGTGGTTGAAATATTGTCATTTTGCACTTGATGTTGTACATTTGCTAAATCATTATGAATTTGAAGTATGTTTTCTTATGGAACACTATCAATCCTTGTTTCAACAGGCATCACACTACTTGAACGCAAAGAGTTTTTAAGGGTATGGTCCATACCTAGTGTACTATTGTCAATACTAGGAGTGAAAGATCTAGACAAACCAAGATCCATAATGATTGTGCTATCATAGGATTAAATAAGTCTTGAACATCATCTCACTATAGTATTAGCAATATGAAACCAAATACTCATGCAATGTATACTAAATGCAAATGAATGCAAATACAATTTAAGCTAAGCATAATGAAATAAATATAATAGAAACTCTATAAATTGAAACAAAAAGTTATGAACAGTAAATAAGAGCACATAAACAGTGATTTAAATTTTGGAAAATGCAGTTCAAAATCTGCACTAGGACTAAATCACCTAGAGGGGCGTATGAGTCCTAGTGAGGGTTTTTTCAACAATTTCAAAAAAGAAGTAATTTTTATGCTTTTTAGTTTGTATGATCTATAAAATAAATGCAAATGAAAATTTCATATTCGTTTCAATTATATAAGATGCAAAAATGCAATGTATATGCACTTTCACTAATGAAAAATTTAGAAACCCTAGAATGACAATTACCTAATACAAACCCTAAAGAAATGTTAATGCAAGCAAGATATAAGATGATGATGGGATCTAAATCAAAATTATGATGTTCTAAATATAGGTTCACCAAAATGAAAGGAATAATTTTTTTGCTTCTATGCTAGGGAGATAGAATAACAAACTTCAAACATTCTCATCCATGGACAAGCCCTAGAGATCTCAACCTTAAGTATGTAAAGTAGAAAGAGATCTTGCAATAGGGTTGTCCTAAGGTCTAATTGTAAACTAATGGAGGGGTTCACCAAAAATATATCTTCAAAAGATTAATGAAATGGAATATGTAATTGTAACATCAGAAAAATGATCCTTAGCCTTTTTCACACTTGGTTAGCTCCTTGCAGATTTTGGCTCAGTTTGGCCTTAATTTAGTGTTGTAGTGTGGATAACACACTCACATTAGAACTTGGGCCCTTGTGAACTAATGTACTTTAATGATGCCTTGTAAAGGTGTTTTAGTGTTGTGATACACTTTCACTTTTCTAGGATTTCTAAGCATAATTAACATTCTTTTCATCATAATTTCTCTTAGCCCTGCCTTATTTGGTGTGTTGTAAAGTGTTGTAGCACACTTTCACATTCATCTAAATTATTAATTTAACATAATTGGAATCTCTTATGCTTTAATTGGCCCCTTTTTTCATCCACAAGCCTTATTTTGGTGTATATTTTAGGATAATCTTGACAAATAGCATTTAAAACATCAAATCCCCAAAAATCCACCTGAAAAATCCTAAGGTGGGACTCATTCACCATTCTGGGCGAATGACTCCCCTTAGGTGGGACCCATTCACCTAAGGTGGTGAATGAGTCCCCCTCAACTCAAAAATCAAATTTAATTTCAATCTTTGGTGGGATTTTATTCTCCAAGATCCAATGTCAACTTATAGTGTTGTAATTTTGGGAATTCTTGCATAATTGGGTACAAATACAAGGTTCTTTAACTCATTTTAATCCCAAGCAATCTAATACTTTTGTGAGAGCATTCATAATAGAAAATTGAGTTCACAAGAGCATTCAAGGTATTCAAGGGAAAATTATCCAACTTTCAAGAGCATTCTTCAAGCATCAATCATCATGTAAAAGATCAAATTCTCCATATTTGTTATTGTGCTCACAATTGAGGTGTAGAGTTCATGATACAAGAAATATTTACATTCAAGATCTATCTTCATGAAGCAAGAATCAAGAACCACACCCATTGTGGCCATTTCAAGCACATTTGCAGAGCTTTATTACAAAGTTTTGGTGAGGTGCAACATCACCTTTTGTTCATTCATAAATATCCTTTACATTTTTTTTCTATTTCAAGGTTTAATTACCAACAAGGGATTTGACCAAGGAAAACCCCCATTCTTTGACCCCAGGACCATTTTTCTCTCTCTTTGCATGTGATTTGCAGGTCTAGGTTGTAGATTCATCAAAGAGAAAGATTGGAAAAGTTGTCAACAAACCTTGGAGGAGCTTGGGGAAAACTTACAGGTTGAATTTAGTAGTTTCAGACTCAGATCTGAATTAGGAACAACAGAGCAGACCGACAACTATAGAATACCACTTTGAATTTCAAGAAATCTTGAAGTGGACTGATTCACCACTAGTGGAAAATGAGTCCCACTATTGCTTTATGTCAGATATTTTTGCAGATTTGAGTACCCTTTTGTCCAAAACCTATCATGGCATAGATTTCCTAACACTCGACTGATTTGACCAGCTTGGTAATTGAGTCTGAATGGGATTCAATAGTTAATTTTTTAGGGTTTCAAACCTCCACTCTTCCTTCTCCAATTTCCTAGGTGTACCTCTTCATTTTTATAGTTTTCTGTTGCTATTTGTTTACATTTCTAAATGATTCTTTGAAGCAATACATCAAGTTAGGGTTTTTTCATTTCATCATTCATTTCATTGTCTTTCCATGTTCATACTTGGTGGTGAACCCCTTATTTACATCATTCCATCCCCTAGAACACTCCCTTTTCTAGATTTCAATCACTTTTACATTGGAATCTCAAGGGTTCATTCTTGAATGTGAATGAGGAAGTTTGTTTCCATAGGTCCTAAAACCCTAGTTGAGCACACCAAATTCTTCATTTCATTTTGGTGAGCCTACATTTAGACCATCTTTAGTTTTTATTTAGAGTGCATTTACATCCTAGATTTAGCTTACATTAACATTGCATTAGATTTTGCATTAGTTAATTTGCATTCTAGGGTTTCAATTTTTGCATTAGTGAAAAGCTCATTTAGCTTGCATTTTACACTTGATTTCATTAAAAAATAGTAAAATTTTACATTTTCATCTTAGGATTTCATTAGAAAACATAAAAGTCATAAAAATTCAATTATCTTTTTTTTGAAAATTTTCAAAAAAATCCATACCTGGACTCATTCACCACCTTGGGTGAATCAGTCTCTTTGCATAGTTTGCATTACATCTTTAATCATTTACACTTCACATTCTAATTTTTGGTTTGCTACTTCCTCATTTCAATTTTACTTTCCATAATTTTAGTTACAAGCATTCCATTCTTATTAGTTTACATTGCATTTGCACCCACCTTGCATTTAGTAGCTTTTGCATAAGTGTTTGGTGTCTTATTGCTAATACCATAATGATAATAATTTTGAGACTCATGTCATCTTGCGATAGCACAATCATTGTGGATATTTGGTTATCTAGAGCTTCAACTTCTAGTATTGAAACTAGTACACTGGGCATGGATAACACCATAGGTAACTCTTTGCCTTCAAGTGGCATGCAAGCTGAACTAAACAATGATAGAATTCTGCAAGAAAAAATAATTCACATTCAAGAAGATCTAGTGAACTTACAACATCAAGTTAGCCTTGAAAACATTTCAACCATTGAATTTCCTACAATTGAAGACATTCACCATATGCTTGACACTAAAGATGGCCTTGATCTTGTGATAAAAATAGTGCAAATCTTTAGCAAACATCTCCCCTCAACTACTAGTTTCCCCTTGCCCACAAACAATGATTCAATCCAAGGAGGAACTCAAATTCCTCCTCTTGCAACAATACCCTCAATACCTACATTCACCCCTCCTCAAGTCAGGACAATGCAACAATTTAGTAATGTGATTCCTTCCCTAGGTATTCCAGCTAGCATCTCTAATTCCCATGTGGAATCACATGGTATAGCTCCTACTATCTTACCACCTATAATAATTCCATTCACTTGTTCCACAAACACATACACTCCATCACCACTTTCATTTCCATCTCATAAGACAAGAAATGACCCTCTCATACAACAAATTTTCCAAACCATGTCATCTCTTCAAAAACATGTTTCCACCATCAACAAAAATCAAAATTGTCCACCTACATATTATGTCAAGACTAGTCCATTATCCTTGGAGATAATATGTACACCAATACCACAAGGTGTAGAGATGCCTAGATTCAAGAAATATGGAGGGAAGGGAGATCCTTCTAACCATGTTAATGAATACACTCCACTATGTAGTGACTTTGTCCTTAATGATAGAATTTTGCTAAGGCTCTTTCCTAGGACCTTAAAATACACTACCTTGGATTGGTTCTCTTCTTTACCAAATAACTCGATTAGTTCATTTCATGAACTTTTTGAGGAATTTAGAAATCATTTCCAAGTGCAGATGACTCCTAAGCTGACCTTAGCTTACTTGATGAGATATAAGCAAAAAGAGGAAGAAAAGATAACTAAATTTATCTCCTGCTATCAATTGCTTTATTCCCAATTTGATGTCAAGATCCCTGACACACACCTTCAAAAGATGTTCATAAAAAACTTGCAAAAAAAAATCCAAGACAAATTGACCATGATGAAATTCCAATCCTTCATGCACTTGTGTACTACTCTTTGTGATTACCAAAATTTTGTTTCTAGATTCAAAATTCACTTCTAGCCAAGGTGAAAGATCCAAGAATGTACACCAAAACAATGTCCAACCCTTTATAAAAAAAAAAGATTTCCTTCAGTTAAAAAAAAACTCAAAATATCCATAACCAAGTTGTTGTTGTCAAAGCCTCAGTGACCTTTAGTTATGGAGATCCAAAAAGACAATTCACTCCCCTAGCCAACAGCCTTCATAATACCATGTCCCAACTTATAAACCAACAAATTATTACCTTACCTCTTGTTAGACAACTTGACCCCAACAAGCCTTTGCCTCCAAGCTTTAAAAAAAATTCTTATAGCCATTTTGATTGACAAAATGGACATGACACAAAATAGTGTAAGAATCTTAAACATCTTGTGCAAGACCTTATTGATTTTGGTTGTCTATCTATTGTGGGTACTAATGATCAAGGCAATAAGTTCATTGCCCCTCCGAACCAAAATTTGCAAATTTTTACCATTCCTATGCCAAAACATAGTATCTCATTTGTTAAAGCTAGCAACACACCTAAGAATGATGTGATGAATGTCAATACAAATGATGAACACATTGATTTATTTACAAATAATGCTATTAATGTCAATACTATTGATGAAATGATAGGGGTGATAGATTTCATCCCTCGTAAGGGCCAATCTAAGAGTCCTCTTGATATTGCTTTCTCCTCTAAGGATATACTTAAACATTTTCCTGATGGTCCTCTTTACATAGCTGATCGTATCTATGATAAGCCCACTAATGGGATATTAATAGATCCTACCTGTGAAGAGAATAAGATCACCAAGGAATTCTTACTCTTGCATGAGCTTTCTTAACATGATTATGACAAACCGAGAGCATGGATCAAGACACATAATGGTTTTGTGTACCCTACAATTGGATCAATCACCCTACCATGACAAATAGGACCAAAAATATTAGATGTTACATTCTCCATCATCCTATAGTCAGACCAATTTTGTGTAAAGCTAGGCCAGCCATGGCTTCGCTCCATGAAAGTTATCCCTTCAGTTGTGCATAAATGCCCAAATTTCCTCTTTGAAAATAAGATATTTACTGTTCACCATAGTGGCTTTAACCCCTTGTCATCTAAATGAAACTTTTCCCTAGATTCCTTTTAGCTCAACCCCATGGAACCTATTTAGCCACAAGAAGACTTCTTTTTCTTGTCCTATCCAAATTTGAAGGCAAAGAAGATAACAGAGCTATCTCTTTGAAACATGTCCCCATCCACCTACAAGCCTACTATCCTTGAAAAAACCATTCTTGAACCTAAACAAGATCAAAACAACCAAAACCAACCTAAAATAGAAACCTTACCTACCTAATACAAGCGACCAAGAAACAATGAAACAAACTCTACCAAACCCCCCAAATTAAAAAAAAGTTTACAAAGTCAAAGAGAAAGAGGTTGAACAACCCCCCATGGTTCCTTCTATTCCTTCCCCTAGGTAAGAATAGAAACCTATGGTTGATCAACCCGCTCCTATACAACTTGAAAAAAAAAACCAAAAGAAACATATATGCTAGAGAGTGTAGACATAGATGTCGTGCCCTTGCTCATAAGTTCCATGATGAGTTAAACGAAAATCAGGATCTAAACTTGACTGAAGAAACACATGATGTTCATCCTCCCTAGTTCTAGAAATAAATTTTCATGCATCCTCCACAACATGAGTTGAACTCTTCCATGGATATTATCCTTCGACCTCCTATCGTGATCAACTTAGATGATGATGAAAAGGATGCCAAAATTGATGAAGAGGTGCATAATGAATTGAACACATTGTTTTCTTCTTCCATGAGCTTAAATGAAAAATATTCCAAACCTCATGCTTCTCCTAGTTTGACACTTTCTCTTGTCCCTTTGGCTAGCCACCCACCTTTAATTTACATGGAACATGATTGGGAGGCAGATGACTTGCTCATAGGTTGACTCGTATCTTCTTTACTAGTCTTTTGCATGATTTACTTTTCCTTATTTTTTCTTTGTATGATTGCATGTGCTTAATGTGATCCCCCATAACGTTCTATTTTCTCCCTCTTTGTGAAATTTGTCTATTTTTACCTTCATTCTTCTCTATTTCATTCATCGCTTTCACTTTTTTATCTTTATCTTTTTCTTGTTTTTTCCTTTTGGGGATGATGCAAGACATTGAGACATTCATGTCTCCTTCATGTTGACCCAAAAGGATTTCTTTTCTTTTTCCTTTTTATTTCATCTTTATCTTTTTCTAGTGTTCTCCTTCTAGGGATGACACAAGGCATTGAGACATTCATGTCTTCTTCATGTTGATCCAAAAGGTTTTCTCTTTATTTTCACTCTCTTTGTGTCAATCTTCTAGTTCTATGTGTATTTGGGGGATGATGAAAGTTCCGAGCTCTCCTTACAAATCACGACAAAAAAGATCATGCTAACCCCAAATCCATAAATCCCTTGTGTTTTTGGTGTTTTCCTTTTGGGAGCAACCCCTCTCTGGCTTTTCTTTTCTCTCACATTATGCAACCTTACTCGGAAACATATGACTTGTTATAAGAATTTCTAAGTTGGCTCTCATGTCTTTCTTCTTGTTAGAATTTTTCATTTTCTACTTTAAAGTAATTGATTAGAGCATGGGGCTTAGCGATTTCTTTAAAGTGGGGGCATACATTAGCATTATTTGTTTTGCATTTTTCCTTTTCATGGTTCTTAGTGTAGCCTTCTTGCTTCATATGATGTGTTTTTGGCTTTATGGATGACATTAGCTATGATTTCCTTCATGAGAATGCTCTTTGTTAGCATATTACATTCCTTTTAGTGGCTTGATATGACACACTACATCCCCTAAGTTGCAAATCTTTTATTCTTTGATTGGTTCCCTAAGTTAAAGACCTCGCATGAACTAAGAAAGAATCCTTTTAACATTTCCTATGTTGCATTTATGGCCAGCTTGCATATCATAGCTTGTGTTCCCATTGACCCATCCTTTTTTTTCATGAGCTCCAATAATACAAAGTTTTTCTTTTCTCATGAAGCTCGAAAACCAAATCATTTATTTTTGTGTGGTGCCTTTATTAGGAGGTATAAATTTGGTATGGTTTGAGTGGGAAGCCTAGCCAATGACATGCATTTATCCATAGCCACCTACATGCGTGTGTGAGTACATACCAGCCATGAGTGTATGTTTCATACCCTTTTAGGACTTCTCACTCGGTGGACATCCATGAGTTTCGTCATCTCAGATTGAGTATGTATTTTTCTTGGAAAAACAACCTAGATCTAATCCATATCACGTTTGAAAAATGGTCGAAGCTCATTTTGTATTTCTTCTTCATTTCTCTTTCTCATCTTTGGCATTGTATTCTTGGCCTTATCATTGCTCTTTATATCATTTTCATGTGTGTTCCTTTTTACTTATGTTGGTTTCCCATGAGATCTTGATCCTGGGGGCTTGATCATCCCTCTTAATTGTTGTCATCTCATCTTGCTAGCTTGAGTACATTGGAACCCCCCTTGATGTGTGTTTCACTACTTTAGTGTGAGTTTGAACCAGGTTTATCCTCTCACTAAAGTGGGGGCTAAATGTAATGTCAAAAAGAGGGTCCTTAGTCTTTTTTGCACTTGTTTAGCTCCTTCTTGTATATTTTGGCTCATTTTTGCCTTGATTTAGTGTTGTAGTGTGGATAACACACTCACATTAGGTCTTGGACCCTTGTGAAATAATGTACTGAAATGATGCCTTGTAAAGGTGTTGGAATACACTTTCACACTTTTCCAAGATTTTTAAGCATAAATAACACTCTTTTCAACATAATTTCTCCTAGCCTTGACTTATTTGGTGTGTTGTAAAGTGTTGTAGAACACTGTCACATTCATCTACATTTTTTATTAATAATTGGGCTCTCTTATGCTTTAATTGGGCCCTTTTTGCATCAACAAGCCTTATTTTGGTGTATTTTTTAGGATAATCTCGACAAACGACATTTAAAACATTAAATCCTTGAAAGCCCACCTCAAATTCCTAAGGTGGGACTCAGTTTCCATTCTGGGCAAATGATTTCCCTTAGGTGGGACCCATTCACCCAAGGTGGTGAATGAGTACCTCTCAACTCTAAAATCAAATTTAATTTAAATCTTTAGCAGGATTTTATTCTCCAAGATCCAATGTCAGCTTTTAGTGTTGTAATTTTAGGAATTCTTGCATAATTGGTATAAATACAAGGTTCCTTCACTCATTTTAATCCTAAGAAATCTAAGACTTTTGTGAGAGAATTCCTAATAGAAAATTGAGTTCACAAGAGCATTCAAGGTCTTGAAGGGTAGATTATCAAGCTTTCAAGAGCATTCTTCAAGCATCAATCTTCATGTCAAAGATTACATTCTCTATGTTTATTATTGTGCTCACAATTGAGGTTTAGATTTCACGAATCAAGAAATATTTCATTCAAGATCTATCTTCATTAAGAAAGAATCAACAACCACATCCATTGTGGCCATTTCGAGCATATTTGCAACAATTTACTACAAGGGTTCGGTGAGTTGCAACATCACTTAATTTTGTTCATTCATCAATCTCCTTTACATTTGATTTCTATTTCAAGGTTTAATTACCAACAAGGGGTTTGACCAAGGTTAAAACCTATTCTCTAACCCCACAACCATTTTCCCTCTCTTTGCATGTGATTTGTAGGTCTAGGTTGCATATTTATCAAGAAGAAAGATTGGAAAATTTGGACCCTCAAGTTGTCAAAGAAAATTCAAGTTATCAAAAAACCTTGGAGGAGCTTGGAGAAAACTTATAGGTTGAATTTAGCAATTTCAAACCCAGATCTAAATAAAGAACAACAGAGAAGACCAAGGGCTATATAATACCACTTTGAATTTCTATATTTATCTAGAAGCGAACTAATTCACCACTAGTGGTGAATGAGTCCCACTACTGCTATCTATTAGAGATTTTTGCATATCTAGGTACCCTTTTGTCCCAAACTTATTATGGCACAAGTTTCTTGACACTAGACTGATTTACCCAGCTTGGAAAATGAGCCCCAATGGGCTTGAACAATGATTTTTTAGGTTTTTAGACCTCCATTCTGCCTTCTCAAGTTTCCTAGGTGCACCTCTTTAGTTTGACAATTTTCTATTGTTGTTTTCTTACATTTTTAAATCATTCTTTGAAGCAATACATCAAATTAGGGATTTTTTATTTCATCATTCATTTCATTGTCTTTCCAAGTTCATAATTAGTGGTGAACTCCTTATTTACATCATTCCATCCCCTAGAACACTCCCTTTGCCAGATTTCATTCACTTTTGCATTGGAATCTCAAGGGTTGTTCTTGAGTGAAAGGTTAAAAATAGTCTCTAGCCTTTTAGGTCCAAAACCCTAGAAGAAAAAAGAGAGCCCCCCTATTTCATTGTTTTAGTAATGTTCAAACCTAATGTAATGCAATCTTTCACTGAATGACCTAAAAATTTATGTAAAATAGAATAACAAACTAATATATAAAGGGTGTGCACCAAGAAATCTGAAGAGGACTAGATGACGCTATGAAATGCTAAAACCACTAATTTTAATGTTGATTGGGACTCATAAGCTAGTCTAGGTGATTTAGTCCCATACTAGGTTTTCTGGATAAGAAACTAAAATCTAGGAAAAGGGTGTTTGAAACTGCAATGATTTGAAAAATGACATATACTGGGACTCATACACTAGAACTAGTGTATCAGTCTAGTTAGGGTTTTCTGGAATTCCAAGTCTGAATCTAGTCTTCAATGTCTACTATGTAATTCCCAATTGATTTCCAAATTTGAAACCTTGATTTGCAACCTGTAGAAGTTCTACAATGATCTCCTATGCAAGGTGTCCACTTTGAAAATTTTGAACACTTTGACAACTTTCTCCAAATATACTCTTCAATATGTCTCCAATCTAAACCTGCAAATCAAACAATAAAGAGAGGGGAAAATGTTGTTTTGTTAGTAGAAAGGGGTTTGGCTTGGTCAAACCTTATTTTGGTAATCAAACCTTAAGATGAAATGAAATAGGAATGGAGAATGATGAATGAACAAAATATGATGTTACAACTCACCAAACCCTAGCAATAAGGTGTTGCAAACATGTATGAAGTGAGTCAAATTATTGTTGATCTTGAATCTTGCTTGAATAGGATAGATCTTGAATTGAATGCTAGCTTGAATCATAAAACCCTATAGATGTCACAATTGTTAGCTCAAAAACAAACATGATGTATGGTGACTTTGACATGATGCTTGATGCTTGAATAATTCTCTAAATCACTTGCTAATCTTCCCTTGAATGCTCTTGAATTGTCTTGTAAACAAAAAATTACTATAAGGATGAGTACTTGAATGCTTGGGGTGAAAATGAGTGAAATAAACTTGTATTTATACTTTTTTATGAAAAAATTCTTCAAATTACAACACTACAAGCCAACATCAGATCTAAGAGGATAAAATCCTACCAAGAATTTGATATAATTTTGATTTTGGGCCACATAATATTCATATGCCCAAGGTGGTGTATGAGTCCTAGACCACCAAATCTAGCCCACACAACCTAAAAGTACCTGAATTACAATTATATGTTGATTTATGTCAGGATCATCCTCAAAAAGATGCATTGAATGAGGCTTGTGGATGGAAAATAAGGCCAATTAAAGCATAAAGAAGGCCAATATTAATTAAAACCCTAGAAAAGTGTGGAAGTGTGTTACAACACTTTAAATAAGGCATGATTAGGTTTATTTATTTTACAAGATCTCAAGACCTAATGTGAGTGTGTTAAACACATTACAATGCTAGGTCAAGGCATCATTAAGCTTGATTTTATAAGGAGGGCCCAAACAAGTGTGAAAATGTCACTAACAACATTTTTCATCAATACAAGAAGGTTGTTGATGACCTAGTGATTGGTTTGTACTTCCCTACATCACAATTGAAAACTACCTTTTATCAATCCAAATTTATCTAGCCTTTGGGTTTTATTCATCATTAGGGCTATGGGTGAGGATGATGATGTTGATCATCATAAGCTAATTTCATTGATTTCTTAAAAGTGATTATAGTTGTCTCCACCTCATAACATGTGAAATAATATTTCAAGATGGTATATGATAGATCATAAAAAGATGAAGGTAATTTAGATGGAGGGACCTTGACCATGGTATAGGGTTAGATAGATGATCGAATAGTATGAAATATTACATAAGTTAATATTTAAAAATTGTATATTTTGAATCCTTTATTTTTTCTACTCTTGAATGGAGATGACCATTTGTAATTTTAATTTTTATTATATTAATACAATAGGTATGGCTCCCCTATGTCATTTTCACTAATAAAAAAATTATAAAATATTATAAAATAAAATCACTTTAAACTATAATTAAAATTATTTTAAAAACTAAGAATAGAAATGAAGATTTATAAAAAAATATGCATACACTATATATTAGAGTTATTTCTTTGTGTTTATATATATTTTAAATTTATACACAAAATTGAAAAAATCACTAGTTCACATATTCTTGAAATTATTAATGGTTTCCTTTTTGTAGGTGATGGAAAGTCAATTTTTTTTTAATTTTTTTTATTTCAATGTAAAATTTAGGGAAAAAAGTAGGACACACTATTGTGGAATCACCGATAATAAAAGATCCAAGTAGTTAAATAGTGGAAAATGCAATTTGATCGCAAGTACATAAGAGCCTTGAATCACCTCATGAGATTCCTATTGGAAATTTTGGAAACATTAATGAGATATTCTCGTCTATATATTGGCATGTCAAAATATAAAGGAAGGGATCTAACTAAAACATAAATCAAATAGGGTAGAGGGGATACCTTTGCTATTCTATCTAGGTCATTGAAATATGTCCTAAGATCCCTAATAGGATTAACTAGAAACCTCTCAAGGTGAGCCAATTCAAAATTAGGAGGACTTAGGAGGGGGTTCTTTTTAGTTTTAAAGGGTTCATCGCCAAGAAAATTCTTGGAAAAGACAATGTTGGAAAACACAATGTCATATGCAAACAACCTAAAATGAGCTAAATGGAAGATGCAAATACTAAAATTAAGTGACACCAACTTAGGGTATGTGTACCTAGGAAGTTTGGAGATGCTATAAAGATTCTAGAAATGCAAGAAAGCTACCAAGCAATGCCTTGGAGGACTAAGGTTCCCAAGATGGTGTATTAGTCCTCCTGCTATTTTTCAGGGAAAACATAAATTTTTGGATACCGGAATAGAATCTCAAAGAATCTTTGAAAGATGTGTTGTTGAGGAAAAAAACGCCCAAGATGGAATTTTAGTCCCACTCTGAATTTTTTAAAATTTTGAATGTGTTCATAAGCTCCTAGATCTACACTTTCTTCCTTTTGGATCTTAGGTTTTGAAATAGTTGGATCTGACCTATAGGTGATTTTTTGTGAAGATGACAACTTCTAAATGCAACTTTGCACGACAAGTGATTTTCAAGTCTTAAAATTAGATTTGCAAACACAAATGGAAAAGATGGGAAAAACTTGTTGGTTGTTAGTGAATGTGGGTTTGCCTTGGTCAAACCCCTTGTTCAAAATTAAACCTTGAAATGAGATAGAAATAGTGAAGGAAATGGTGAATGAACAACATACAATCCTACAACTCACCAAACCCTTGTAAAGGCTGCAAAATTGTGTGAAATGTCTGCAATGGACATGGATCTTGAAATGCTTGATAGATCTTGAATTACTTGCTTGCTTGAATCAAAACTCTACATCAAAAATGTTAGCACAACAACACACATGATGCAAGAATATCCTTTGACATGATGCCTGAATCTTGATGATGAATTCAAATGCTTGATGATTTTCTATTGAATGCTCTTGATCTCATGAATTCTTAGATATCTTGTTGGGAGAAAATGAGAGAAGGAACCTTGTATTTATACTTATCTCTACTTAATATCCTAAAATTGTATCACACCAAACTGACATATGAATTCATTAAATGAAGGAGGTTAAATCCCACCAAAATTTGAAATTAAATCCTAAAAATGACTCAAGGAGGACTAAGGCACCCTAGGTGGCATCTTAGTCCCAAGTGATGAAAATTGGAGCACAAACACCAAAAAGGGTCCCGAGACCTCAAGGGGACAAAGACACCTTTAGTGGCATTTTAGTTTCGACCAGAAATCACCTAGGGACAAACCAATTGCAATCATTAGGAGACCATTTATGTATTGGCGAATGTAGGTATTAACCAGAAAAATATGCCATTCATAGTGCTTTTGGACACAAAATAGGGCCAATTAAGCCATCAATCAGGATAAATAAAGCAAGGAAAGCCCACAAAAATGTGAAAAGACAAGGGTATTCATTTTAGTACACTACATTTAGCCCCCACTTTAGTGAGAAGATGAACTTGCTTCAAAATCACACTAAAGTAGCCAATGATGTAATCAAGAGGGGTTCAAATATAAAAATGTTAGTAAGATAGGATGACAATGATCAAGAAGGTTGTCAAGCCCCGAGGATCATGATCCTATGGAAAACTAGCATAGGCACAAAGGAACATGCTTATGGATGATATATGAAGCAATAATCAGATCATAAACATACACCATCAAAGATAGGAAAAATGATAAAGGAAAAGAGCTGTAATGGATCAAGCTTCAACTGGCCATCCAACATGATGGATGAGGTCTAGGCTTGAAGAGGGTTTACAAGTGGAACACACTATCCACTATGAAAAAAAAAACACACTCATGAGGGATAGTGGGAGCTAGTTTCCCACTAGGTGAGCCCCAAGAGGGACCATATCAAAGCCATACCTCCTTGAATTTAATAAGGTATGAAAATTCATTCTCACACAGACTATTGAAGTTAGTTGTTCACTAGGTGATCACCAAGGGGGTCCATATCAAAGTTATACCTCCACGACTTTAATAAGGAAAAAAGGAAAAATAGATGCTCACATGGGCTAGTGAAGCTAGTTGTTAACTAGGTGAGCCCCAAGAGATCCATATCAAAGCCATACCTCCATGAATTTAATAAGGACAAAGAGAGAATAAGAAACATAACAAGAAAGAGATATGTTCAAAGGGATTTTTCTTAGTTCATGCGAGGTCTTACTCTTAGTGGACATCATTCCTAACATCTCCAAGAGAGGACCAGTCAAAGGATAAGATAATCACCACTTAGGGGATGTAGTGCATCACACCACCACTAAGGGGAATATAATATGCTAAGATAGGCCATACTCTTGAAGGACATTACTCCCAATATCACGACAAAGAGGAAAACACATTGTATGAAGAAAGAAAATCACATCAAGGAACATGGAAAATCAAAATCAAATGAAATCATGCTAAAATAATGCCAATGTATGCCCCCACTTTAAAGAAATTGCTAACACCATACTATGAGAGATTACTTAAAAGTAGATAAACATGGAAAAGAAAATGGAAAAGAGGGTTTCCCCCAGAAACACATAAGGGATCTATGGATTCGAGGTCAATATTTGTATTTGATGCAATGATATTAGATAGATAAGAATTGTCATCATTCCCGAAATACACATAGAATTGGAAGAATGACATAAAGAGAGCGAAAATAAATAAAAGTCTTTTGGGTCAACATGGAAGAGACATAGGGTGTCTCGATGCCTTGCGTCATCTCAAAAAGGAAAATACAAGACAAAGAAAAATAAATGAGAAAAATATTTTGGGTCAACATGGAAGAGACATAGGGTGTCTTGACACCTTGCGTCATCCCCAAAAGGATAACACAAAAAAAAACCAAAAAGAATAAGAAAACTATTTTGGGTCAACATGGAAGAGACATAGGGTGTCTCGACACCTTGCATCATCCCCAAAAGGAAAACACAAGACAAAATAAAAAAGATAAATGAAATGTGAAAAGATTATGACATAGATAAGAATTAAGGTAAAAATAGAGGAATAAACAAAGAGAGAGAAACATCTTACAAAAAATCATGGGGGATCGCGATATGCACATGCAAGCAAAAGTGAAAAAAAGAAAGAAAAAGACTAGTAGGATACATGCAAATCAACCATCTAGCAAGTTGAATCTACATCCCAGTCTTTTTCAATATATGTGGAATGAAAATCACTAGTGAGAGGGATCACATCAAGTGTTGTACTAGGAGAATTACCATGTTCAACACATGGTGAATCGCTCGGTTTAGGAGGATCATCATAGTTGTTATCGTTTAAGCTCATGGATGAGGAAAATAACAATTTCAACTCATTAAATTCACTTCCTCATCAATTTTAACTATTTCCTCATCATCCTCCAGGTTAACAACAATAGGAGGATGAATGATAATATCCATAGAATGTTTTGATCCTTATTGTGGTGAATTGAAAATTTTTGGTAAGAAAGAAGGCTCATCATTTATTGCTTCTATCAAGTTCAGATTTTGATTTTTAATGTTGTTCTCATTATTTATCTTTCGAGCAATAGCATGACACCTACATGTACGCTCTTTAGCATTGTGATTTATTTTATTATGATTTTCAAATTGTGTTCATATAGGAGTGGGTGGATCAACCATAGGTTCCTTTTCTTCTTGCAAGGGAAGAACATAAGAAACCATGGAAGGTTGTTCAACCACTTTCTCTTTGGCTTTATAAATTTTCTTGAGCAGAAAATTAGGAATTTTTTGGTTTTCTCTAGGTCTCTTTCCTGAAATAGGTAAGGGTGTGTTTATGGATGGGTCTTGATTTAGTGGAAGGGCTTTAGGCTCAACATTGTATTTTTTTAGATGGAGAAGTTCAAGCATGGATGGAGGAAATTTTTCAAGGGATAGCTTAGTTATTCATTTTTCTTTGAACTTTTGGTAGGATAGGAAAAGGAAATATTCACAATGTCTTATAGGTTCCATGGGTTCAGGCCAAAAATAAACGAAGGAGAAATTTCCATTGGAAGATGGGGGTCTAAAGCCACTATGGTTTTGGTGAATATTTCATTTCTGACTGGAAACTTTAAACACTTATGGACAATGGATGAGATAAAATTCATGGAGCAAAGACATTTGTAGCCTAACTTCACAGGAAATTGGTTCGAGTTAGAGATGATAGAGAATTATACATTTGACTTCTTCGGTCCTACTTGTAAAGGGAGTGTGATTGAGCCCATCTCAGCATGAGAAAAGCCATCATGTGTTTTGGTCCATGCTTTTGGTTTATCATATCTATCTTCAGTGAGTTCATGCAAATATAAGTGTTCTTCTACGATCACATTTTCTCCATAGGTTAGATCAATTAAAATCCCAGGAGTGGGCTTGTTATTGATTTTGTTGGCTATGTAAATAGGACCATCAGGTGCATGTGTAATTGTCTCTTCTGAAGAGAAATTAATGTCAATGGTTTTTTTTTTGTGAGGCTCGATGTCAACCACTCCTAATATTGTATCTATATGAATTTGTTCATTAGTATCTATAGGATTCTCTTCATCATCATCCATATGATTTTTTTCTTGATTTATCATATGTTCATCTTCTGTGTCAACATTCATCACATCAGGCTTAGTTTCACTAGCTTTGACAAATTAAAGATTATGGTTTCACATGGGATTGGTAAATATTTATAAGTTTTGGTTGGGAGGAGCCACATAATTATTACCTTTGTCATTCACACCTCCAATTAGGATATGATTGGAATCAATGATGTCTTGCAAAATATGTTTAAGATGCTTTCAATTCTCCGTGTCATGTCCTTTTTGTTAGTGATAAGCACAATAAGCATTGTTTCTAAAGATTGGAGGTAATGGTTTACTAGGGTCAAGGGGTTAGATGGGAGGTAAGGTAAGCATGTTTTTGTTTGAGAGTTGGGTCATGATGTTGTGAAGGGTGTCGGGTAAGGGAGTAAATTGTCTTTGTGGATCCCTATATATATAAGGATTCTTCTTCTTTATAATCGCTACTTGGGTATCAATGGGTTGGGTAGGTTGATAAGTGGAATTTAGTTGAAGGAAACTCTTAGTTTGTCTTTTGAAAGGTTGATAAGTGTTTTGGTTTGAAGTTTTAGAATTTTTAGGATGGATAGGGGTATCTTTTGGCTCACTAGCACTTATAGCATTTTGATAATCTCAAAGGGTAGTGCATAGGTGCATGGAGGAAGGAAATTTCATCATACTGAGCTACTCCCATATATTGTGTGAAAGTTTTCTATGAACATATTTTGAAGGTGGGAATTAGGAATCTTCACACTAATTTGGAAATAAAGTGATTGGTAGCGTGAAATAAAGTAAGTGACTTTTTCACCCTCATTTTTCTTGCATCTCATCAAATCAGCCAATATCATCTTAGGAATCATGTGCACTTGGAAATAGTTAATAAAGGCCTCAAAAATTTCATTGAATGAATTAATTGAGTTATTCAGTAATGAAAAAGACCAGCCCAAGGCCATGTCTTTCAAGGATCGAGTAAAAATTTTATCCAAAAGTTTGTCCTCAAGAATAAAGCCACTACACAAAGTAGTGAAGGCATTAACACAATTAGTAGGATCTTCCTTTCCACCATATTTCTCAAATCTAGGAATATCTATACTTTGTGGCACCAAAGTTCTCAATATCTCCAAGGATAATGGATTACTCATGACATAGTATGAAGGTGGACCATTTTTATTTTTATTTATGATAGAAACTTGGCGTTGAAGAGATGAAAAGCTTTGTAAATGGTAGTTAATTATAGGATCGTTGCTTGTGGTGTGAGATGGAGGTGAATATGGTGGCGGTGTGTATATGTTGAAATTACAAATGAATGGATTTCTTGTGGGAGGAGGTATGGGATTAGATGCCACATAGGTATAAGGAGCACGAGTGGAAATGTGTGAGGTAGGAAGGATATTACTAGTTGGTTGCATCATCGGGGTCACTTGGGGAGTTGTATAGGTTGGAATGGATGCTATGATTGAAGAGGGAGGAGTTTGATTTCCTCCTTGGACATTGTTTAAAGTTTGAGCACCATTAGTGGTGGAAGGAAGATATTTTCAAAAGATGTGAGCTATGTTACAAACAACTTCTAGTCCTTCATCACTTTCCACCATGTAGTGAATACTATCTATGGAAGGTATAATAGTGTTGGAAATGTTTTTAGTACTCACACTATCTTGTAAATGGGAAAGGTCTTCATGCATTTTCATTATGTTTTATTGAGGAATATGATCAACCATTGTTTGAATACTTGGCATAACACTTGTAGGTAAAGTAGGCATGGAAAAAGAGGTGTTAAAGATATGGTTCATACCTAGTGAACTAGTTCCAATACTAGAAGTAAGAGAGCTTGATAACCCAAGATCCACACTAAGTGTTTTAGCATGGGATGCCATAAGTCTCACACTTTTTCTAACCATAGTATAAGTAGTAGGAAACCAAGTACTACAACTCATACAAGGAATAAACCATAGAAAATTCAATGAACACAATCTCCTATGCTTCCAATTACACTTGACATGAAAGAAATTGGAATAACAACAATTCTAGAAATTGAAATAGAAAACTAAAAGCAACCCACAAATACATAGAAAAGAAAATTTCAGACCCTGAAAAATTGGAGAGTCAAAGTCAACCGGGACTAAGATTCCAGTAAGGGTGTTTTAGTCCTGCTAGTGAGATTCTGAAGTTCCAGAGGGTGAAACAGACAATGTAAATAATCGATAGAGAATTTTGAGCAGAAAAGACCTGAGAGGGACTAAGATGCTAGGAAGGGAATTTTAGTCCTAGCAAAGGCTTTTTTGAGAACAACAACAAATTTTGGCTTGATAAGAACTTTCTCAGGTTGCCTACCCAATGACTTAATGCTTGGAAACAAAAAATGGTGCAAATGGATGAAAAGAAAAGCAATGACTAACAAGCAATTGAGTGCAAGATTTGAAATGCAATTTTTAAAATTTTAATGCAATACAAATGTTTTTGAATACAATTAAGAGAATGGACAATGCACTTTTTAGATTTTCAATGAAATGGAATGCTGTAAGAAAGTAAAAATGCAACCTATATGCACTTTTACTAATGAAAAAATAGGAAACCCTAAATGTAATTTCACTAATGCAAGATGCAAGAAATACTAGATGTAAAATGCAATGATGCAATCTAGATCTAGAACTCTAAAGGACTCCAAATCAGAAAAAGAAGAATACTCAAAGAATTCGGGTTCACCAAAAAGAACATGAAATAAAATGGAAAAGGGGATACCTTTCCTATTATATCTCTAAGGTCATTAAAATATGTCCTAAGAGCCTTAATAATATTGACTATAAACCTCTCAAGGTGAATAAATTCACAATTAGGAGGACTTAGGAGGGGGTTCTTTTTAGTTTTAAGGGGTTAACCACCAAGCAAATGCTTAGAAAATACAATATTGGAGAACACATTGTGATATGCAAACAACCTAAAATGAGCTAAATGGAAGATGCAAATACTATAATTAAGCAACACCAACTTAGGTTATGTGTATGTGGGAAGTTTGGAGATTCTATAAAGATTCTGGAAATGCAAAAAAGTTGCCAAGATATGCCTTGGAGGACTAAGATGCCCAAGATGGCGTATTAGTCCCACTGCTATTTTTCGGGGCAAACATAAAATATTTGGATGCTGAAATAGAATCTCGAAGAATCTCTAAAAGATATGTTGTGGAGGACTAAGATTCCTTTTAGTCCCGCTCTAAATTTTTGAAAAGTCTGATTGTGGTCATAAGCTCCTAGATTTGCACTTGCTTCCTTTTGGATCTTAGGTTCTAAAATAGTCGAATCTAGCTTGTAGGTGAATTTCCATGAAGATGAAAACTTTGCAATGCAACTTTGACAACTTTTCACTCCAAGTGATCTTCAAGTCTTCATTCTAGATCTGCAAACACAAATAGATGAGATGGGAAAAATTTGTTGATTGTTGGTGAATGGGGGTTTTCCTTGGTGAAACCTGTTGTTGGAAATTAAACCTTGAAACAAGATATAAATAATGAAGGAAATGGTTATTGAACAACATGCAATGCTACAACTCACCAAACCCTTGTAAAGGCTACAAACTTGTGTGAAATGGCTGCAATAGACATGGATCTTGAAATGCTTGATAGATCTTGAATTACTTGCTTGCTTGAATCAATACCCTACATCACAAATTTTAGCACAACAAAACACATGATGCAAGAATAGCCTTTGACATGATGCCTGAATCTTGATGATGGCTTCAAATGCTTGATAATTTTCTCTTGAATGCTTTTGATCTCATAAATTCAAGTTGCTAGGATGATCTAATGAATGCTTAGATATTTTGTTAGGAGAAAATGAGAGAAGGAACCTTATATTTATACTTATCTATGCTTAATATCCTGAAACCGTATCACACCAATTTGACATATGAATTCATTAAATGAAGGAGGCTAAATCTCATAGAATTTGAAATTAAATCTCGAAAATGACTCAAGGAGGACTAAGGCACCCTAGGTGGCATCTTAGTCCCAAGTGATGAAACTTGGGATATAGACACCAAAAAGGGGCCCAAATAAGACACCTCAAAATTAGGGTCCCAAGACCTCATGGGGACAAAGGCACCCTTAGTGGCGTTCTAGTCCTGACAAGAAATCACTTAGGGACACACCAATCAAAATCATTAGGAGACCATTTATACGTTGGATAATGTCATGATTAACCTAAAAAATATGCTATTCATAGGGATTGTGGACAAAAAATAGGACCAATTAAGCCATATAGAAGGATAAATAAAGCAAGGTGGGCCCAAACAAGTGTGAAAATGCAAGGGTATGCATTTTACAACACTAAAATAACTAGATTATATTGTGTATGAGGAAGAGAATAAAGATATCCAATTAAAGGGGAGTGACCTAATTTAAATTGTTCAAACTATAATTCCTATAAATTATGTAGCCCCTACAATGTAAATTAGTCAAGAAATCAATGAATCCTCTTATCTACAAGAGAGATAATTTTTGTAAGAGTAGATTTATATTATTTTGAAGCATAGGGATTTGAAGATAGTGTAATACCTACAAGTCATGAACAATTAGTTACTAGAAACCTCACAATTATAAGATAAAGTTTTTTATTCCTAATAATGAAGTAAAACTACAATACCTAGTAGATGACCATAACATTGATGGTGTTAAATTAAAATCCAATGATCAATTCATAGAATTGATTATGTATTTGTAAAAATAAATGAGTTCAAACATTTTTTGGGAATACAAGTACTAGGAGTGAAATCAATAATAAGAAACCACATAGAGTCTACTAGTTTCTTTTATGAACTTAAATGTACTAAATTGCATTTCCATAAACTATCCCATTGAAGCTTAATGTAAAAAATAAAATAAAGTAGATAAGGTTAAGTCATTATTATCAATGATAGTGTCATTATATTTTTTTTAAACATGCTTCCTTGTTAAACCATACATTCATTATTCCTTGGGGGTTATTGAACTAGGATGAAATATTTGAGGACAAAATTTTTTCTTGAAAAATCTTACTCTCCCACCTTTAATAAATTTTATTTCTATAAAATTATTTGTCACACTATAGTTAGATAGATTTTTATGAGTTTAATTGTTAATTATTTATAGGAACACAAAGAAATACAAATAATATTTTATGTGATAACAATAGCTATTTTTCATACTATACATTGTGATGAGATACAATACATTAAAGATTGAAGAATATATAAAATTGAAATTGATATTGTGTGTAGATAATCCTCCTCTTGCTTTCTAAAGAACACAAACACACTATATTTCATGTGTACATATTGGTAATAGCTAAACTTTGGGAGATTTATTGATTACATAAACATCACATATACATGATATTAGCAAATGTAAGGCTCTCATGGTCAACATTTTTTATGTTAATTATTTTTTTATTGTAAAACCATAATATTGAAAATATTTTAAAGCTAATACCATGTTGAGTGTGAGTTGGTAGTGGATTTCATGAATAAACATAATGATTGGAACAAGTTGTGGATCATCTCGATCCCAAGGTGGACCCACATAACATTTGGACTTGATGATGACAAAGGGTGGAATGTCTAGTAGATTGTTGTCACTTTTATAAATCATATTGATAAATTTCTCTAGTTTAGTGATAAGACCTATGGAAAAAAAAATTGAGGTAAGAACATATTGCTGCCCAAAATTTAAGAGTACCTTAACATCCATTATTCATTCCTCAATATTTGAATAGTATTATTCCCTTTTTTTATGTATTTCCCCATGAAATCGACACCCTCAAAGAGTTTAGTAAATTTTTAAATGTAATTTAACCATAGTAATGTCTTACTATTTACATGATTTTAAAGATAATACCATACATTGAGTGTGAGTTGGTAGTGGATTTCATGAGTAAACATAATGATTATAATAAATTGTGGGTCATCTAGATCCCAAGGTGGACCCACATAACATTTGATATTGATTATGATAAAGGGTGGAAGGTTTAGTATATTGTTATCACTTTCATAGATCACACCAACAAATTTTTCTAGTTCTTCATTGATAAGACCTATAGAAAAAAAAAATTGAGGTAATAACAATTTGTTGGCCAACATTTCAGAGTACCTTATCATCTAGTATTCGTTCCTCAAGATTTGAATAGAATTACTCTCATTTTTTATGCATTTCACCATGCAATTGACACCCTAAAATAGTTTAGTATATTTTTAGTGTAATTTAACCATAGTAAACTATAAATATGACTTTTTAGTAATATAAAATTCAAATATGTATACTTCTTAGACATATCCACCTAGAGGGGAAATACTTTTTATAAATTTATAGGTGTATCTTAAAATTTTACTCACCACTACTATGCATAACTTGAAGGTTGTGAATACATGGATTGCAAATGTGTAGCTTTGTATATGAATTTTCCAATATTTCATGTCTAGATAAACAAATTAGAATAGATTCATTTATTATATTTATGATCTTAAAATAGCTATTCAAGTGGGAATATTTCAACCTTGTATAAGTAATTATTCTCAATCTAGTAAACACAAAATGAAAATTTAATATCATCTTCTAATCCTCTCAATTAACTTTCAAACTTTCAAACTTCTCTTCTATAATTATTATTTTATACATCAATTCTATAGTATTCTATAATAAAACATAGGGTTTGTATAATATAACATAAATTTAACCTTATTTGATGTTTTTGTAAGTTAACACTACATGATTATTTAATTTTTAACACATTGACATACCATCTCAAATCAAATCAAATGATGATGTAAGGTTTTGAAATAGTAATCAACATAGCAAGATCAATATTTAAATAATATTATTGTTATATATGTTTGTATCAATAATATAACATTTAATATCTTACATTAGATTTTAAATTTAAATTTTTATATAATAAATATTTTAATTAAGATTTGTGGGTAATTTATCCTAGTATAATTTAGTCATCATTCAGAAAAAAGGTATCATTGTTATCTTATGCTTGATATGGTCTAACTAATTTTTATGGCCTTACCCTATCACAAAATAATCTCTATGCCTTAATTATAATATAATATACTAATAAAATTTAAACATTTATTTTAATTATGTATATAGATTGATTCTCTTAGATTTAATGATGATTTGATGTATTATTCCCTCTCGTTAGAAAAAATTATGTTAAAATTTGTGAATTATTACATTCATTATTATATAATAGGTTGAAAAGTAATCCAATAATTTTTTTAACAAGATTTATATTGTTGCATCAACCCAAATCATAATATTGCGATGAGAATAAGAATGTTAAAAAAAGTATGATTATAGTAATAAAACCTAATAACAAGACAAAATTTTGTTCTAATAGAATAGATCAAATAAATCTCATTATTTCTGAAATTAAATAATAACATATCAGTTTACAATAATATTTTCTATTTAGTTATCAAAAGAATTAATCTCTTTGAAGATATGTTAATAGAAGATATATTATTTGAATATGTAGGAATACTTGATTATCATTGGTATGTTTTATAATTGATAATATGCATTCATTTTATATGGAATTTACCAATATTAGGATTATAGTTAATTTTTGTTTTCTTAGATTTATATATTATTATCATACTCAAAATATTATTAAAAATCAATTAAGAAAAATATAAGAGAAATAATTGATGGACATTCATTCCCAAAAATTAATGTTTCTTTTATAATTTCCTTTCCCACTATTTGTAATTGGATGAAGTATTTTTGTATTTTTATTAATGAAGATTTGAATTTCCTAGGAGGAAAAATATACCAACCAATTGGATTGTTAGAAAATATATTAAGAAACAATTGTTAAAAAAAAAAAATTAAGTATGTCATTAATTTTTTTTATTTTTTCCAAACTTTGAGAAATGAAAATGAAAACAATATTTTTCTTACCAAGATAGGGATTAATAAAATAACAATTTAATGTAATGGCATATACATTAAAAGTTAAATTGTGAAGAGTTATATAAAATCACATTAAATTTGAAGCTAAAACATGGCATGTATGACAATTATGAGGATGATAATCCTTAAATAATTTTACTAATAGTATCATTGACTATTTGATGTGCTATATAAACACCTAAAAAATGTCTTGTATTCAACATCTCATGAAAATCCTTTTACACTTTGGCTACCTCATCCTTTATTCAGCACCTCATATACATAATTTCATGGTTTATCTAATATAAAATTCTTTATTTTATGATTAACTTTCTACTCTTATGGCATAAATATTCTCTTCATGTAAAATTCAATTAGCTAGGAAACTCATTATTTTATAACATAAAAGACAAGTTAACATGCCACTCATAATTACAAGTGGATTGGATAATTTTTGAATGAATCTTAGCCATTATTTTTTTAGGAATTATCCTCTCACAAGTTTCATAGGGAAAATCTCTATATGCAAATGCACCCCATTTCATTTTAAATACTATCTTGATCCTACCATCATAGTTCACACTCATCTATATGAATTTAGAGTATAAATCTATGAAATAAATCATTTTGCAACCATTGAATATTTGTAAACCTCATCCAATCAAGAGAGTGGATGATTGTCCTTCTTTGAGTCTCTATTCAATTGTTAGAAGTTAACATACAACTTGATTTGATTATTTTTTCTATTTAGAATATGATTTCCAAACCATGTGGATTATATTAATAATAAATGATCCTAGATAATAATATTTTAATACCTCTTGAGAAATTCATGACTCCAATAATGCATTTAGTTGTCTTTGTCTATTCTTAAATTTTTTTAAATTAGCCTTTAATGGGATGGTTTTATAATGAATCAAGACTCTTGTAGTTGATACATTGAATAAAGATCAAAATTCAAGTAGAATATTTCTATGCTTTATTTTAGGTAACACTTACACAATCCCATGATAAACTAACATACATAGGGAGATAAAATTTAATATATAGAGCTTCTAGTTGTAAAAATAATTTATAGAGGTAATTTTATAGCATATTAGAGGAATCGTTCAACCTTGGTTGATGTGCTATTTACAAATGGTGTACTTCCATTATATTTGACTTTAAAAATACTCTATAATGATCTTCTTTATTTCTCTTTTGATTTAAAACATTATCTTCTACCCATATAAATAATTACCTTTCTCTAAATTGCCCAATTGCTTTAATATTTTAAGTTGTCATACAAGGAAGAAAATATCAACCATAGTAGTATTGTAAATTATGGTAAAATTAGCTTCCATTCTATGTTTAGTTTTAATAGAACCATGTATGACTTTTGTAGCCCTTCTTGGTATTTTTCTGCTATATGTTGAATTCACTTTGAGCTTAATTATGTTGTTTACTATGCTACCTATTTTTACATACAACATAACTAGAGTATGTAACATGTAGATGATTTTAGTAGTAAATCTAAAATATCCTAGCCCAACTATAGACATTGATAAAGATAATAATCCTTTTTGAAGTGAACAACAATGGACCATAATTATAATAATCCTTTTTGAAGGAGTCAAGCATGAAGATTTGTGTACCTGGCTTAATAATAGCGATCTAAATATTGAAGTCTATGCCCTATTAAACTATGATCAATCACATGGTAAGGTGTCGTGTTATCCCTTTAATGAGGAAAGGTCGGATATCTCACATCACAATCATTAGATTGTATGGGACCGAGCCCAGTGCAGTAATTTGTAAGCTTACTCCGCATGCTTTGTGGGTGCTTAGATTTGGCGGGGCCAACTTTAGAAAGGATTGTGTTTGGTTCTTCCTCACAGTGTCGGCCATTATGGGTGGGGACAGAAAGCGAACTGAGCCAGATAGCTACAAAACCCACATGAAAAATTTTAAGGCCTAGAACAAGATAAAAAGTGGAGGTCTTTTACCTTTTCTGGAGAAGCTTCATGGTTCTGATCTGGAGGCTATGAATCTCTTTGCTAAGAACTGGCATGATGGCAACTTGACTCTATTCGGCAGGAATGTGGAGCTCAATGAAGACTTAATTGCCAAAGTTATGGGATTACTCACGGATGGCAAGAAGTTTTTCAGGGACAGGGCTTACTCAGATGAGGCTGTAATTAGATTCCCTAAAAATGACATGGAAAAGCAAAACCTAGTTAAAATTGTGAACAATTATTTTGATGTTGACTCCATAAAATCTATATGGAGAAAGGTCCTTTGGGCCATTATGGAATATATCACGGTGCACGAGCGCTTCACAAAAGTCTATGGGTACCACTTCGCCCTCCTCAACCATTTCCGTCATAAGGTTAGGGTTTCTATCCCTTATTATCTCTTATGCTCTCTAAAGAAAAGTTTGGAGGATAATAAAAAGAATCCCAAAAGATTCCCTATCCTCTATACTGGTTTAATTAGGCTTATTATTGATTATCTGCATGAGCATGCCCCTACTACCTCGGAAGCCAACCCTAATGTTGATAGTGAAGATACTGAGCCTAGTGGCTCAGATTTTATGCCTAACCCTAGACCTGGCCCAAAAGACCCTAGTCTTCTTGCTGGCCCTTCCAGGAACCCGAGTAAAATCTGAGGTGCACTTGAGCCCATATATCCTCCTCCTAAGAACAGCCCTGTTTACAAGTCCACCCAGGCTAAAAGCTTGGTCTCTTACTCTGAAGAGTCCTCTGAGTCGGAGGAAGCCACTACCAATACTTCTAAGCACTGTGTGGGCCTTGCTCCTAATTTACAGAATGCCGACAATTCCCCTGCTAATACTGGTAAAGAGCCATTCCTAGATTTTCTTTACATGGCTAAAACCAATTCTAAGTCCCACTCTAAAATCCTGGACTGAACTTTTTCTGAAATTAACGAGCTTAAAATTAAAAATTGGGCTCTGCAAAGCAAAATTGAGGAAATGGGAGTTAAGATTGCGGATCTGGGCAAGAAAGATGCAGTGCACAGCAACAAGATTACCGATAATGATGTTGAGGGTTTAAGGATTAACATCAGAACCATTGCAGAACAGAACAACTGAATAGCAAGACACAATGCTATAATAATCAATGCAATGACCGAAAAACTTGACAAAGCCCAGCAGGGATCCTTGGTGGTTGATCTTGAAGACACTGAAGATAAAAGCCAGGAAACGGATGGAGGCATTTTTAGAAGAACCCGCGCTAATTTGAAACGAAAGGCCCCCTTAACCCCAAAAATGGTTCAAACTTTCAAAAAGGGGGTTATTGATATGCAGGCCTTGGAGGCAGAGACAAAGACTGTCCTTAGGTCTCTGAAGTAATCCTATGTGCTTTTTTTCTTCTGTCCTTTTCTTTCTGACCCTCCTAGTCTTTTTTGTCTATTTGTTGTTATATTTTGTTGGACAGCTATATTTTTTTGGTGAACCAATGGTGGTCTTCTCTCTTTCTTGTAAACTTTGTGGTTTCAGGTCCCTATAAAACCCGTTTTCCCCTTTTATCAAAAACAATGGACCATATAATGTTATTCTATATTGGTAATCAAGACTAATCAAATTATATCTATGTTTATATTGATATATAAATTATAGAGAAATTAAATTTAGAATGTGTTATTTAGACTAAGATTTTGTTATTTGGGATTTAGAAAATATGAGACAAAGTAGTTGAAATGATGTTGGGAAAATAGATCAACCTACTTAACATAGTGTCCCATTATTCTTGGGAAGAAATTTATCTATAATTTAACAATCATAGGGTAGGAAGGGATGTGGTGGTGTAATGCACATATCTTTGACAATGTATCAAAAAATATAGTTATTAAATACACTCATGCATACCCATAAATTCATCTTGTTCATGGATAATGGATTCTTCACCAAACATAGGAAGTGCAAAACACTAGAAATATTTGTATTCCTTTCATTCATAAATGCATGCATAACAATACCATGATGAATGATCTTAAGAGAAGAATAATCTCCTATGTATACTCTTCCACATCATAGATCTCATGCTTATCAAGCAACTCTTTATGAGGAGTGATGTGGGAAACTTCACTAGCATTAATCATCTATGCATTATTAGACAAATTTATAAGAAGGGTTCTAATGAACACATCACCAATGTTAGCATGAGATGTAAAATCATCCCCACCACCCACCCACCCACACACAATAAAAAGAGAAAGAAAATATTATTATTATGGTTTATCTTGCCATAGTTCCAACATTTTTTATTATATATTGAGACTTCAATCTACCCTTAGATCAATATTGTTTTTCCTTCATCTTTCCTTTTCGCTTGTTCTTGGAACGAGTTCTGATAGTCAAAGTACCTTTAACACTTTCTAATATTTTATGCCTCATCTTCTCCAAGAGTAATGCATTTACCACCTCATCAAGCTTCAACATTGAGATTACGTTATTGATCATTATAACTAGGTTGGACCATGTATCAATCAAGGAACACAAGAGGATTATGTGTTGATCATCTTCATCCTTTTTCACATCCACATATGCTAACTAGCTCACCACAATGTTGAATTCATATAAGTGCTTCATTATAGAGTCTCAATTACTCGTTCTCGAGGAGTAGAAATTATTCTATAGATTTTATTTCACCAATGAATCTTTGATATAAGTTCCCTAACTTCTTCAATAGGCTCCTATTGATGGTTTGTTTTGATACATCCATGACTAAATTTCTAGAAGATAAAAGAGAATTAAGCTCATTACCTATATGTTAATCTCCACCCTCATCTTCCATGTGAAAGGGTTTTCATCTAAAATACCATTACCTATAGATCTCTATCAATCAACAAATAGTTAAAATTGAATCTCTAAAACTTTGGTTTGTTATAATTCTTTATTCTTTTAAGGAGGCTCATGCACATTTTCATAATGACATCAATTCATTATTGTCTTTTATTATTTGATCGCTTCCTTTTTTTATTTGATTTGAG
>CM021104.1:602103936-602114242 GCA_007115665.2 Sequoiadendron giganteum
TAATTGATTGAAAATTATTTGTAGATGCGATAGACGACTTATCATGTTTGGGATTATCTCTCCCATCGCATATTTTAAGGATACACAAAACTGGATAATGCCTATCTTTGATATCTGAAGAACCACACGCTACGTTGAGAATTATCTTTTCCTTTGTATAACACGTTACGTTGATGACTATCGGTCAGGAAAATAAAAAGCAAAATTGAAGCATTACAGTCTTTGTTCACACTATAAATTCCCCTGCAATCCATTCTCATCCCTATTTCTTAACGACCGCTATATATTTAATGAACACTTGCTGAAGAGCGTAGAGTACGTTACCGTTGGACGTGGGCGTGTCGCAAATGTTGACATTGCTAACATATAACAAATGCAATACAATTACTATCAGAAGCCATGGCGAAGTCATCCATGACTCTTATTCCTGTCATGCACGTTTTGCGTGAATTTTGACTTCTCATTATTATCGACATCAGTTATCTTCAGAATTCAATACCCAATCCCTGGGTTTGTGGGACGTGCGTTAAAGTGATGCAAATATATATTCCTCTTAATTTAAAGCTTGACAATTATTATCAGAAGCCATGGCAAAGTCGTCCATGACTGCTATTCCTGCCATGCGCTTTTGTGTGGATTCTGACTTCTTATTAGTTATATTCAGAATTCAACACACAATCCACGGGCTTGTGAGGCGTGCGTTAACGTAATGCAGATGAGATCATGTGCATAAAACTTCAAAAAGAAGAGTCTGGTATGGTTATTATAGTGTATGGTGCAAATGAGATCATTTGCAAGGAAGAGCAGTTGTTGACCTCGCTAGCATTCTCCAGCTTCAAGGAAGATGACGATGAAACTTCTAATTATTCTTCAACCGCCCATCTAATGGGCTTAGATTATCAGAGAAACCGTGCTCAGGCTGCTATTACCACTCAATTTAAATCCAGATAACAACAATATGAATTTTTTTTTTTTTTTTTTGAGATTAGGATTTAAGTTGTTTATGTATATGTGATCACACTATCAACATCACCTCTACATTCATATGAAAGCCACTGGGCATATATACAAATCCGTATACATAGGATTTGTCTAACCAAAAGACAAACAATCGTATTGATCTAAATATTTCTCCATGGGAGTTTCATCTACAGTTGGAAGTGACGTTGGTAGTTAGGCAGGCGAAGAGGATGAATAAGTACCCATGAATGGTAGAATGTGACAGAAGTAATAAAGTTCTAAAATGGATTCAATACTTAAAAAATGCTATGTACATTAATTAAATTAGATTTATGCGATCTTTAAATGCTATGTCCATGACATGTTGAATTGTAGCTCTTACATAGAGCAAATGAAATGGCATTCTCTTATATGCAAATGTACCTCATTTCATTGTCAATGTTATCTTGATTATATCCTTATAGTTCACTATCTCTTGGTTATAATTATATCATTTGGGAACATTTACTATTTACAACATTTTGTCCAATGAACACACAATGCATAATTGTCTTTGATCTTCAGTGTTATATTCAAGTTCTAGCAATCAACATATAGTTCGATTTCATCATTATTTTCTTTTGTTAACATAATATTCACAACCTATTTAGAGTGTCTTATTGGAAATATGGGTGTAGCTAATTACAATTTCTATACTTTGTTAAATATTAATGTCTCTAACAATTCATTCATTTGTATTTTGCATTTTTTTAAAGGTTTTTACATTAATCTTTAATGGGATTGTAAGAGTTACGATGGATGTATCAAATACCTTCAAATATTTATAAATACATACAATAATCTCATGAGAGTCCTTGGGTGCTTGTATAATACCTCAAATTTATTCATCCATGCAATCCTTCCATGAGAGAACATTCTTTGTGTCTTTACCATCTCCTTATTTCATGGTTTATACAATCCACATTCTAAAAGAGATGATTTTCTTTTTTATCTAAAATATATGTGTCAAACAACCTCTTGAGTGCAACCGTTTCTTTAGGATTTTTTTTTTTTTTTATAGGTAAATAGTAATTTCATTGATTTGTAGAAAAAAAAATTACAATCCAAGCTTGCATGCTAGGTAGATTTTCAATTGACTCAACCCTCCCTGTTAAAAAACAATACAACCAAACCCAGACACCCTTCACCCTAGCTATGCAGACATACCACATAGTCGCCATCAAAACATGTCGACACCTTAACTACACAATCTCCAGCAACAAAAGGTTTTCACCAATGCTCAAGACCATACGAGCATCAACCCCAAAGCTCAAACTAGATTGCAGATGGCCAAAAAAACCAACAACCACCACCCCATAACAACACACCACCTCGGCACAAGGGGACCCCATTTTAATTCTCAAGCATAATTCCTTTAGCTTCTAAATATGCATTGAATAACCTGCGCCAGTCCACGCCTTCATCTGACTCAAAATAGAAATGTTGCAAAAGGAAAATGAGTCTCATCTAGCCCTTCGTCGATGCTCGACCAGCCTTGGTGCTTTATGTCGAGCAGGAATGAGTACCATCTCACACATACCCCAAGCATGAGTGCTCTGTGCAAATCCCGTGGATGAGGTAGGCCAACACCCAAATGAGCCACAACTAGAATGTCCTTAATGCCCTCCATCAGGTTGTCCCACACAATTAGACACACTAGCAACAACGTTTCAGCTTTGCACACCTCCAAATCAAGCAATGTTGCAACAAACCTTGCAACAATGTCGGTGTTTGTGCGTCATCATTTTGCAATGTCCATAAACCTCCACCCAAGCAACAACACAATAGCGTCGAGGACCAATGGTACCCATACCTTGAATACATATTTCAAATGAGTCTGGCTTATTCCAGCCATAGAAGGCTCACAAATTTCTACCCGACCCCAGACTCAACGGTGTCTCCATCATAGCCACACCACCCAACCAAGCTGAATGAGAATGAAGCAGAATTCACCCATAAAACATGTGAACATCCATCCCAGGAAACAAGACACTATCAAAATCGTCCAACAATCGCCACCACTCCACATTCCTGTCCTTGGCAGTACACAAACGCTTGCTGAATTTAATGCCTACCGCCACTACCCATTTAATATGCACCTGTCAGGCCTTATGGCATCCAGGCTAGCCTTTAATGCCACATCACTCAGCTTCGCTCGACAGCCCCAGAATGACACAGGTTGTGCCTTGGTCATCAAGTCCATTCTAATTCTTATCCTTTCCATACCATCAGCCCCTTCATTTTCCAACTTGTCCGTTCATCCATTGGCCTCCATGTATATGTGGTAGATTGTGTACTCTAGCCCACTGTTAACCAAATCCTTGGCTTATTCCAGCAGTCCCTGAAGCTTCCAATTTGTCATTTCCCTAGCTTTGAGTGCTTGTATTACCACCATCGAGTCACCCTCTATCTCAAGCTTTCTCAGTCCCATTTGCCTGCTAAGCTTGAGACCACAAATCACAACCTTTAGCTCAGCCACCATGTTAGTCCCTTCCAAGAGTGGAGCCGATTGTTCCACCACCACAACAACCTCATCATTCGAAATGCAGCAACCAAGGCAAGACACTCTTGGGTTGCCATGTGTCATGTCTGGATTTTCGCTTACTTATTTAAATGCATAATTTACTTTATATGTCGAATCAGATTATTTAATGATTATTTTAAAGATCATTTAATTAAAATTCGAAATGAAATGAATATGAAATTGAATTGAAATCAAAATACAAATTATTGTATTTATGTTTATTTCAGGGTTTGTCATTACTGATGATAAATCGAGTGCAAGTGAACGCAGGAATAGGTGAACGAAGTTGAAGGTGAGAACAACGATCAGGTAGACTTGTTTAGCCGATTGACGTTTACGAATAGATGGGATCTGACACACTAACGTAGATTTATATTTTAATGAATTGTGCGTATATCATGCTTGCGAATTGAAAATTTGGTTAAACTATGATTTCTCAAAAATTGCAAAAAATGCATGTGCTTAAATGATGATTTTTTTTTAAATTGACGAAATTTAACATAAATTGAATAGATTGAATGCTTGTCTTAATATTTTATTACTATTTGGAAATATTAAGTTGAAATTTCAAAATTTAAAATGAAATAAAATTTTATTTTCAAAATTTGATTCAATTTAGTTAATAAAGTGATTTTAAATTTAAAATGCTATTTAAATTAGAAATTGTGGAAATGAATGGATTTCAATATTTTGAAATAGAATTCATATTCAAACTTAGTTAAATTGAGAAATTGAAACATACATCCATTCAAAATTAAAAATTGAATTTGCATTCAAAATATGAACTTCAATTAAACTCAAAGAATGAAAAATATCTTAAATATCATGACTTAGAGTTTAAATTTTGATCTGGAGATCAAAATGAGAAAATGGTGGATCTGAGTTTTGCATGAATGCATGAGATAGGAAAAGAATATATACAATGGAAACAAAATCCGAAATGGGAGAGGAAAAGAGAAATTGGTTACATAGAAAAATTCAAAATTAGTAAAGCAGATACATTTGTTTTCATTTTCTTTGCTGATCTTGAGGAGATTCAGGTAAGGAAGGAGAGTATTCTATTAGAGGAGGGACGCGCCAGTTAGAAGGCAACATTTTCCTTCACCATCCATACTCCCTCATACACCTTCAACTAGTACATAGGAGACAGTGTGGAGAGCGCAGGGGAAAGGAAGGAGGGGAGCCAGTCCCCACACGCAGGAAGAAGGAGTGTGTGGCCAAGGAAGGAGGCAAGCACAACCCCTCCCTACACACATCCCACTTGCCACCGGGGTTTCCACACAGTCAGCAGTTAAGGGATCCTCCACGCAGCAAGAGACAACGCGCGGCCTGAGCAGCATCAAGGCTCCTCCTCTTCACTCCACACACAGCGAAAAGAGTAGGAGTTTGGGGAGAGAGTGAAGTGTGGCCATAGCAACAAGGAAGAAATGATAAAGTGCGGCCTAGGAAAAGAGTAAGGTGCGGCCACAACAGGGACAATAGCAACAAAAGGAACTCCCTCTTCCTCCATACGCACAGGCCTCTCTTACCAGAAACACAGAGGGAATTTGACAGATAAATTTATTAGGTAGGAACTTGTAAATGAAATTATAAATTAGATCTTTCAAGTTTTAATTCAAAAAATTTTGGAAATGATTGTTAGAAATTTAAGGAAGATCTTGATTGTTACAATTTAGGAAAAAAGAGAATTAGACAAAAACTATGACTGTCAAAATTATGCTTGCAATTTGTTAAAACTGGAAACAGAAACAAATTGTATTGGTTTCCAAAAATCTTAGACAAATTTAGAGACACAGATTGAATGTAAAATCAATTAGATCAGAATCTTTGTTTTAATAAATCCAACTATATTTTTACTTTTCCAGAATTCAAGAAAAGATTAGGAACATAAATTTTATTTATTTATGCTGAAAAGTTGATAAATTCTGATTTAAATCATGCTTAGAACAGTAACTGAAAAATTAGAAAAACATATTAAACTTGAAAACAAACTTACAATTTCGAGAACAACGAAATTATGTTGATACAAATTATTTGAGTTATGTTGACAAAAAACAATGATTGTTGACAGAAAAACATAAAAACAGAATTTTAACTTTGAATTTTAACACTATTCTTGAAACGAAGATTATTGAAACTTTGAATATTTCACTTTTCTTGAAAACTGTCAAAACACGGAATTTTAAAATAGGTAGATTAAATTTGATAAATGATTGATATTTAAACGCTGAAAATAGGATTAACTTGAAATAAAACATTTTAACTTGAGTTTTGATCTATTGTTTAAAAACAGTCAGAACGATTATTTAAACAACTTAAATTAAATAAGAGTTTGAAACAACTGAATGTGTGCTTTTTTAATTTATGTTTTTATATGTATTATGACATACTAGAGATACACCTTCGTATTTAAATTTTATTGATTATTTAAAAGACTCAATTAAATATTGATTTTATGACTTTATGAATTGGAAAGAAGTACTTGTTAAACTGTTTTCGTTTTAAACAATGTTTTCAATTGATGTTTTGAAAGAATGCGAAAGACTGCATTTGATTGTGTGAACCATGCATGCTTGATAAAGAATTTGCATGTCATGTTTTGTTTTTGGGAAAGTTACCTTCCGGGACGGGTGCCAAATTTGGGTTAATAGAGAGTGTAGTTTTGCTTTTCCAAAACTACTTTTATTTGTCATGCATGACATTTTACCTGGCCAAGTAATTTTTGTACCATTGAAATAGATGGATTATTTGAACTCTCTACCATATCCTAGTACCGAACTTGCTTCTTTCTTAATTGAATTAGAAAATTGAAAATGCTTGTGGATTACTAGTAGTACTAGGCTTGCACTAGATTCCATCTTGCTCGCAGAATGCTTTTTGCTAAGCAATTCGTGCAGGGTCAGGTATTTCTCTATTGACTAATAAATTTTGGGGAAGCGTAAGCTTCGAGGTTGGGTGAAAAAGCGCCTGATTCTTGTTCTCATCTTCTTTGAAGATTTGCTTATGGATAGAAGATCGACTGACTGATTCTTCTTTTAAAATGTTTTATTATTCATGATGTATATATTGATGAGCTTATGGCGACTGACTGCCTAAGTCTCGAATTAGTAAACTAGGTATGTATCATCCTTTGTATTTATTATTTGAAATGTGTATTTCAACACTCGTAAGATTTAAACTGAAATGTAATAAAAGATATATTTTCAACTTTTATGTCATTGTATGTAATTAACTTGTTTTATGATGAATGTATGAATGAGATGACGACTTTATTTGGAATATAATGGAATTTATTTTAAGTATTGTTGAATTGTTTTTATGGAATTTTTCTGCTCTCTACATTTGGTATAAGAGCAACCAGGTTCTGCACTGCAACCTATGAGCTCATTATGCAATAATGCATAAACCTTATTAGAAGATAAAGGTTGAAAAGTTCTTGTGCCAAATCGGCAAGAGAAGAGAACTTAAGGAAGTAAGTATTAGTAACTTTGGTAATTGGGGCTAGTTAAAGAATCGTCCCTGGAATCAAAATTCCTAAACCATCAATTTTTGATAAAACCTAGGATTGCAGAAGATTATGCAATCAGGTTATGTAGGAAGGTTAGGAAGGATAACCTGCACATACATGACTCTATGAAAAAGAGAATGAGTAGGAATGTGATAAAAATAGAATTGTAGCAACCTACAAATGCAAGCGAGTCAGAAAATTTTGGGATTAGTGTAATCTCTATGAATCTAAATATGCAAGTCTGAATATATTAGAATGTACAAAGTATATGAACAAAGGAAGTATCCTCAAGGATTGGAGAATTCATGACCAGAATGTTTGTGTTAAGATAAAGATCTTGTTTGAATGGAGATGGTATCAAGGAATTGAGAAAAGACCAGAACAGTAAGAAGAAACAATTAATGAGGTTATTGAAGTCTTGGAATCAAAAAACTTATGAATAATAGTTCCAAAGGGGAATAAGGATGCAACATGGCTCTATGTTCAGGACACTGGAAGTTGAAAGGAAAGCAATACTTGAGTTAAGAAATACATCAACAAAAAGGATAGTAAGTATGGATATTCCTTGATTAATAAGGATATTAGAAAGAAGATATAATGTATTGGTTGTTGAATATTTATTGGATATCCTACTGAATAATTCAATATGTTGAATCTGTGAGATAAAAGAAAACAATGAAAAAAAAAATATAACTTTGAGAAAAGTGTATATAAGGTATGCCATGAGGTAAGGATAGGAAATGAAAGGACAACAAAACCTTTCCAAAAAAAAGCAGAAAGTAAAATTACTAAAAAGTTCAACATGAGAAGAACAAAAGTTGTGGAAGCATTAAGGGGTAGAAAGGAAGAGAGCGGATTGACTCAAGTTAAGTACCCCACCTAACGAAAATTGGTTATGACTTCTTTGCAAGTCATAAGGATAATTGAGTCATATATTTTATGACCACGAGGAGAAAATGATAAATGGGAAGGTTAAGAACTATGATATTTATACCTTATGATTATCTGATTTAAAGATTAAAGAATATTATTATCAATGCATTAGAAAAGGATAGGCAGATAACTTGATTATGATAGGGAAGATGATCGTTTATGGGAATGACAAGAAAAGATTTGAGAGATTCGTGATTGGAAGAAAGTGTCTCAAATACTCCTATATATTATATATAGAGAATTTAAAGAATGATGTTATTTTGATATGAAATATATTCATGTTGTGAAATGATTGGACACAAAAGTTTACTATGCTAGAAACCTACAGATGAGAGGAGGTTGATTATCTAAACCATTGAGATAAGTGTAAGATGTGATGTTATGTGAACCACACTGAAATCTCCTAATGAGAATCATTAGATCACTTAATTACTACATACTTTTGAATGAAACCTTGGGTTAAAGATAACCTAATTGTGACAAGAAGTCCATTAAATAAAGAGGGATACCTTAAGATGAGACTTAAACCTATTAAGTTGGATTACGTATTGGAACTACTCTTTAACACCTATAATAGGGAATTAAGCAAGAATGAGTGATGTATTGGATCTTGGCTATGGCCATATAAAGTGGAGAAATCTATAACTGTCAGACTATTTAACAAATAAGGAATTCATCCTAAGAATTGGAAGGGAATATTGAGTTTAAAGATTTTCCCATGCGATTGAATGTCATTAGAATTAATGAGACTTTAAAAGGATAGAAGCATAGGAGGGATGCATAGTAATTTAAAGAAAGTCATATTATTGACAAGACTTTATTTTAAGTAGTGCTTATTAAAAGAGAAACACTTTAAAAATAAAGCATCTATTGTCATGACAGAACATCATAGAAATTTTCACTTAGCAAGAAATGTTGAAGATCTTACGAAGAAGAACATCATAATTGTTACTTGTGCTCAGAATAGAATATTTAATTGAGACTCAACTTTATAATTAAGGAATCAAGGAGTTGAATGTTTATGCTTGTTGATTGGATATGCAATTAAATTTATTATTATCTGGAGATCAATGTTATAGAAAGAGGATTAATACTCAAAATTAGTACCAGATTAAATCAAGAAAATTGGATTGAGATAGAAGATAAATTGAATCTATGAAAATGATCTAAGGACAAAAGAAAATCCACAATATGAATGTCCTGAGATAAATGGGAATTATCTTCATTAAACCCATAACTATTTACATAAAGATTAATAATGGCGTAAGATCAAATAGGTTATCACTTAGTCGAAGGATTGACTATTGTTGGATGCAAAAGAACCTATGTGTCCAAGATTTGGAATATTCGCAAATGAAACGAGGATAATAATGTTTGTATGTCAGGAAATAAAGATCTAAAATCATCATAGGTAGGACACATAACTTACTTAAGATTCTGGAAGGAAAATTAAAATGCAAGACAAATTGATCTGTCTTTGTTTAAAAGAATTTTAAAAAAATGATGATCTAGTGGATAGATTCATTAGTGAAACCATTGGGTTTGGAAACTCGAATTATAGGACTTGATCCTAAATAATATATCGTGGGTAAGAAGTTACTTAGTAAATCTGAAAAGATATTTTAGTTTAGCAAATAATGATAGGGTTGTGTAAACCGAAATCTTACCATGAGACAGTCATTTGAATAAATGTGCAATATATTATTTTAATCATATAAGAAAATGGTGTACTAAATCTTGAATGAATCATAAATTCTAAAATTGACGTTTGGACTATTATAGGAAAGAAAGGAAACTCTAGTAAAGTTGAAAAGGTGTGAATGTAATCGTAGACTGGATAAAATGTTAAAAAATAAATAATAGATAGAAGTGATCGATTTGACTTAATTGATAAGTGTCTAGGAGCAAGGTTATGCTCGAGATAGACAAGTAATTAAGGTATAGTAATTTATGGTAATGATAATGAATGTGTAAGTGGCGAATGGACTTGGGTTACGAGTTGTCTAAAAGTATTAGTACAAAGGAAAGGATTGGACCCATGATGTAGTGTACAATGCATCGACATTCCTTTACCATTTGGGTTATACTAAGGACAAAGGAATGAACCAATGAATTATGATCACTAAGTATAGTTAATATTATATATTGAATGTATTTATAGAATAAAGTTCTTAAGGAGAGAAAGTATGTGTGAAGCATACAAAATTTTCATATGTGATAATAAGGATACTTGAAATAAGGTCTAGAGAAGACAAGATTACTATGTAGAATAAATGTTCGTTAATCTTATGTATTTTGGGAAATCATCAAAGTTGGCTCCGAGATTTGTGAGACCCTTTGAT
>CM021104.1:602114841-602137307 GCA_007115665.2 Sequoiadendron giganteum
AATTTGTACAGGGTTGGGTATTTCTTGATTGACTAAGAAATTCCAGGGAAGCGTAAGCTTCGAGGTTGGGTGGAAAAGCACCTGATTCTTGTTCTCGTCTTCTTTGAAGATTTGCTTATGGATAGAAGATCGATTGATTGATTGTTCTTTTAAAATGTTTTATTATTCATGATGTATATATTGATGAGCTTATGGTGACTGACTGCCTAAGTCTCGAATTTGTAAACTGGATATGTATCATCCTTTGTATTTATTATTTGAAATGTGTATTTCGACACTTGTAAGATTTAAACTGAAATGTAATAAAGGATATATTTTGACTTTTATGTCATTGTATGTAATTGACTTGTTTTATGATGAATGTATGAATGAGATGATGACTTTATTTGGAATATAATGGAATTTATTTTAAGTATTGTCGAATTTTTTTTAAGGAATTTTTCCGCTCTCTACACCCTGCGAGGTGCCACCAAAGTTTAGTTTGAACTAGCCTTTCTGAGGTGGATCCCACTTCACATTTTGGCACCCACATTTCTTTCACCTAAGGGTTTGTGAACCTTCATTGGGAATGATCCCCCGTGCCAAGAATGTCTAACTTATGAATCCCAAGATGTGAACATTGAATCTCATTGATTCTTTCTCTGAACACTACTATTTAGGACCTCAACAATTTTTGCCTCAATCTTGTTGATGAAAGTGGGGAATTCACAGTACAAATCCATAAACACCCTCCTATTTCTCTCCTTCTATAACTACCAGATCAATACAAACGGGCAAATTTTCCATAACTCATGATATAGAGACTCCTTCCTAAGATTTGGCCATGTCTCAAAAAGGGAGTGAGTGTCATTTGGCAATGCACCATACCAGCCCAGCTAAGTGCACAATCACTTCCAACATGCTTGTGTAAAGCTACAACATAGGAGAACGTGATCATAGTCTTCTTCATCCTTGTGACATATTATGCACTGAGTCGGTCCTTCAAACCCCATTTTCCTAAATCTGTCACTTGTGAGGATTCGCCCCTTAATGGCCACCCAAGCAAAGGTCTCAAATTTTTGTAGGAAAGTGTAGACATGCAAAATATACGCATGCATCTAATCATACTTCATTCAACATTATCCCATCTATTAATTAAATAGACCAATTTAATTAATTCACTTCTCTAAAAATTAAATAAATCCAATTATTTAATTATCTCCTATAGTTCCCGATTTAATTAAATCACATATATCTAATTAAAGCACTCATATGCATTTTCCTCTCATTTGATTTAAAATAGATAAAAAAATTGAAATCAAATGTCATATCACCTAAACTCTTGTTAGATTAATCAAATCTCGATTAGTTTAATCCTAATCACCTAAATCCTCTAGATTCATCTACTTGCACAATAAATCATTTAAATTGATTTATTAAAACACCTATTTTCCCTCACAAGGGCATATTCTTTGGGAATATACCCTCACTAACTCTCATGTTTGACTTTTTTGGCCAAACACAATTCCCCGCAAAACCCTCAACCATATTCATTTATTGCCATTTTCAAATTTGAAATGGGCACATTAGCCAAAACTTGCACAATCATGGGCCAATCCCATTGTGACAAGTGGCTCTCTCCTATTGGATGGGATTTAGTCCCACATCTCTCAATCTTAGCTTCTCCTCTCTCATCTTCTCCTATAAATACAATGCATTTTCTCTCATTTCATCATCTACAATTTGAGGACTATCATTATAGGCAACTTGAGTTCACTTAGCATCTCATTGTCTATCATCTCATTTGGCTTATCAAGGATTGGGAAAGGGCTACCTTCTACACAAAGGGTAGCACCAATCCACTATGGGATAGGAATGATTCATATTTTTTCTTTTTTTTCATTAGTTGCATTGTTTAACGTGGTTAAATATTTCATAGGGATGTTTAAGTTTGCTGATTTAAACTAACTTTTGTGCTAACAACATGAAATTGTTTAAGTCTCATTTGCATATTTAGCATCCACAAAATGGCGCTAGAAGGAGGGCGTGGATTTTGCTCGTTGATTGTCTTGTGGAGTCTATTTTGCGAATTGCAAAATTATATCAAATTTCTTGTTCATCTTGGCACGACCTCTCTTTGTTATGTTCAGATAGAAAACTTTGTATTTACTCATTATCTACATCGTAACTCCATTGGTTTATATTGATCATACTATTGGGAGGCATTCTATATTGTTCTTTAATATTCTGATTGTCTGTTTAAAGTAGGTTGAGTTATTTATTGGATGATTTGATGCTATGCCTATATTTGTTTGGATCATAAATAAAGATGTCTTAAATCTGCTAAATCGTCACCATGTTAATTAATCTTTGAGTGCTGCATTTTATTTTCTTCGCATTAAGTCCTGAATCTAAAAAATCCCCTACTACCTTTTTTCTCCCTAGTCAATTTATGATTCTTTCTCTGATTTGATATGATCATGCTTTGATATTACACTCTGATACATTTAGAATACGTTTGCGAATTTGGTGGTGAAATTAAAAGAGTGACATAATCAGAACTTCAATGCCTCGTTTAAAGTACCATTAAAAAGTTACTTCACTTCTGATACCAACTCAAAGGTTGCAGATCCACTCCTTGCAAGATAAGTTTATTAAAAAATTTAAGTTTTTTTCCCTTTTACTCGATTCACATTGGTTAGCAGCATCTTTAGTATTTATATGCAATGATGTGAACAAAGTACAAAAAAATTGATTTCTGATCTTCAATGTTCCTTTCGTGATGTAAAATAAAGCCATTTTTTCTTGATCTACTGTCAATTTTCTTTTTACCAAAGTGTGAGTATCTTCTATTTTAGTAGACTTTGGACTTCTTTCCTTCTTTTTTTTCCTAACTTTTGAATAGGAGGAGTCGCTCTCTTACTAATCTGCTGACAGAGCAATGGAATTTTTCACTATGCTGTGACAGGGCCGCCATTATCATAGCTCGAATATCAGTATGTAAACAAGAGTCAGAACAACACATTTTTGAATGTTTGATGCCTTACCTAAACCCACGAATTTGTGATGTTGCTACGACAAGGTAGATGCATCTATCCAAAGGCATCATGAATGATAGGAATCGCACAAATGTCAATAGGATTCTTAAACCATGTTCAGGTTTTCCTTTCCACTCAAGAGCTATACTCAGACTTGTTTTGATACATTCCATTTGTTCTAAGTAAAATACGGTATGTCATTCATTATATGTCTGAGTCGAGTGTTTATACATGTCGTTTTGTATCAAATAAAGTGTGATGAGATACATCCATGAGAAATATAGCAAATCATACGTGTCTTATCTACTTAGACTATGGATACATTTATCACATGATATGTAGTTGACCAATGAATAACCCTTGATTTTTCATCAAATGAATATGCATGCTTCTTCAGGAAAAATGTAATCTGATTGTTTTATGGATGACGTGGTGTAAATACTCAGTGAGTTAGTGCTGTAAATATTAGAGCTTCCATTTTCTACCCTTGTTTTTTGTTTTAAACTAACTCACTTTTTAACTTGGGTTTAAAATCGATCACTAATTTGATCTTTTCAAAGTTGGTTAAAAAGAACCTTAAACATTTACTAGATTTTGATTTGGACTTATAATTGAACAAGGCAAACTTCACATCTCATTTGGTGCTTAAAACGAACTCATCATTGCTTTATGGACTTAAAATGAACAAGTGTTTGTCATGTTTTGCAATCTTTTCACAAATTAACATCATTTAAAATGCATATGTGCTTCTCTCATGCTTCACAACGATCTTGAGAAATGAAAAAAAAAATTGTGATATTAAGTTGTCAAAAAGATTGCCTTCACATTTTGATTTGGGAACTTAAAACTTAACAAAACTTGTCTAGTGTGAGAAAAAAGCATTGCGAGTGTTCTCTCTTTGTTCATGCAAATAAAGATGATCGAACTACGAATGCACTTACTCGCTGTTGTACACCTTTAGAGAGCCTGCCTTGGTGGGAAAAAGTACTCACCCCAAGGGAACGACTCAAATCGGTAACGAGCTAAACGCCAAGCTATTCCCAACCAGTATACAAATTCAAATGGTGAGGAAAGTTCATCATTATAGGAGCTCTTGCGGACAAGCAGGTGATACTCTTTATATGGGTTGATCTTGCCTCTTGTGTGGCCTCCTGAACGGGTACCTTGATTACGAACCAAATTTGTAGAAGGCCAAATCCTTATCTATTTTGTTGGTGCAAGAGGTCATGTCCTCTGAAGCCGCCCCAGGTATACATGCGATTCTGTTGTAGAGATGAAAAGTATGCCATGGGAGATTCATGGGTACTGATGCTTAGCTGACCCGAGAAGTGAGTGCACTGTAAGGGGGAGCCTGTGTGGTCAAGCATCTAATCATCCGCACTAAATATGTGCAGCTGGATTTATCCAAGTGGGAACCTAACAAATATTGCCTTTTCAGCCTAGGGTTGTACATGTGCTTGGAATCAAAACACTTTGCTTGGATCCAAAACAGTGGAAAACAAACATTCAATGAATCATCAAAATTTCAAACCCTTTAAGAAGCAAATACTATTGACAAAATTCAAGTGTTATTGCTTTCCCTAGGGATTATATCCTTAGAGGCTTCTAAACAGTTGAATTTATATCTCCATTTCCTCACTAAAGTCAATAATAGGTAACCTTTACCTTGATTTCCTTGATTTCTGCACTTTGTGGGATTAGGACATTGGGTATTCAGTTTGGAAAATATAATCAAGAAAGTGTTTGTTGTAAAAAGAACCAAATCTAAGCAAGATTAACTCAATTCGACCCCACACATGTGCTTGCAATCTTCTGCCTTATGGTTTTCCATGCAAACATTGGTCTTTTGGTTGAATTACTCTTAAGGAAAAGCATGTTCTTCATCACCTTGGTCTTGTAAGTCCTCATAGGTTCATCTAGGATCAAGTCAAAACACTTCACCCATCTCAAACATCAATCAAAATCACACCTCACCAACAACTTTTGGAACTTTGAAACATCGCTTATGCTAGGCTTTTGGAAAATCAACATCACCTTATTTGACTTAACGCACCTAGTGAAACAATCCTCTTGAACAAATTTGCCTCTAAGATAACGCAACTTTCTGAGGTCTACTAGTTCATAATCACTTTGATTGGCTTAACACACTTTTCCAATTCATCCTCTTATGCAATTTTTCCCTAGGATAACACAACTTCCTAGGATTTACAAGCTTCACCACAATCTTGTTTGACTTAATACACCTATTCAAACCATCACAAATCAAATCAAGTCCTAAAGTCTAGCATTGATCCAAAGCTCCTGAAATTTTAAACACCCATATCACTCACCTCTTTCATCCTTCATCTCATCATTGGTCCTAAACACCTTAAAGGTTCGCTTTCACAACAAGATCACAACACAAGAGGGACATGGAATATAAACTTGATCCATCCATCATGAGTAATCCAATTCAACCAAACTATCCAAGTCTCGCAATACCACTTGATTATCGAAACTCACATTTATACATGGCATCATTATCTCCTCCAAACCTCAAAAGTACAACGAATGTGAGTATGCCCAATCCAAAGTTTGGAACACCTTTCCCAATGGTAGATTTAAATCCAAGTCCAAATTTTCAAATCTATCAACCAAACACTCAATGCATGAGTCTTATTCCAAACAACACTATCCCACCAAATCCATACATGTCAAATACACGTTTGTCAAACATGACCATTTCAAATCCACATTTGGTAAACTTTGGGATAGATATGCTTGCAAATAAAACCAATGTTGTTCAAAATCCAAGCAATATGTTAAGGACTTCAGATATTGATCCAATTCAAGGTAACACCATGCAAAATCAAAGTTACCTAAATCAAGGCAATATGATTCCCAACCACAACAATGTTCAATTTTGATCTATCATGCCAAATCTAAACATCACACCGAATCAGAGCATTATCCAAAATCAACTTGTCCATGATCCCAAAAAAAACCCACAAGGATGCATTCCAAAGCTACTTGCTAAACAACCAAGTCAACCATATGAAGAATGTCAAGGTCAAATCTTGCGAAACAAAATTGCTACACTCAAAATTCTCATCGATTCACAACAAAAGATGACAACCATCCAAGAAACCCCAACGGTTAACACATCTACCATTTCTCAAGTGTCTCAAGGACCAAGAATCTCAATCGCACCATTCACCACTCAAACCTTGGCAATCAATGAGACCATTCCACTCACCCCAACAATCAACACCATTACCAACCCACCACCACCACCACCGCCACCACCGCCAAAACACGACATGATAAATTCATTCTCTATCATGTTGCAAGTTGCCCGCCAAAAGGCACTCCAACCCCAACAAGTTGCACAAGTTGTGCAAGTGGATCAAGTAGCCTGACAAGTATAGGCTCAAGCTCAAGCCCAACACTAAGCTTGGCAGGCGCAAGTAGAATTCTGGGCACTATTGCAAGCAATCCATCAACAAGTGCATCAACAATTAGCTCAAAAACAAGCCCAACAAAAAGCATTGTTGGCACAACAACGACATGACCAACAACAAGCGTTGTTGGCTCAACAACAAACACAGGCATTACTTGCTCAACAAAGCTTGCAACAGATTCCCACCACAATTGTTGAAATCAAAAATCAAGATCAATCTATCAATAAGCACCTTGAAGATGTTTCCACCTCGACCAATGATCAAATCAACATACACCAAGAGCTACTTTTCAATCATGATCAAAATCCACCAAAAATACCCAACAATGATCAAATTCAAGAAATTTCAACATCACTTGATCCTATGGTTGAAAAAATTTGCAATTTCTCCACCATAACTGTTGAAGACAATGATCAAAATCAATCCATCAATGAGCACTGTGAATTTATGTCTACCCCATCTAGTAATCAAATCAACATACATCAAGAGCCATTTTTTAGTCATAATCAAGATCCCTCCTATAAAGATCTATTTCAAGGAGTGTTTATGTTATTTGATCCTTTTGACATAAACCAAGATCCTTCACCAATGATCGTGTTGAAAATGTCTCTACATCACCTAACGAGTTAGAGGACTTATCTCAAGAATGTATTTCAAATCATGATAAACATCTTCCATCAAGATCTATAAATGGCCTTTCCAAAGACATATTGACATCCTTTGACCTCGTGGTTATAGATATTGAAGGAATCCCTAGCTCAACATTTGATCCAAATCCACTCAAAGCTCAAGAGAATATTGAGCCACTTCTCAATGACGATGTCCAAGAACCCACTATAAGAAATCCATCCTTTGAAATTGACCCATGTTAAGAACTTGATCCAAAGCATGTTGAAAATAGTTCTAAAATCACTTAAGATCGATAATTCGTATCTCCAAGATACTACAATGAGGTGATGGAAACTCTCCTATCCATACAAGATGTCGCAAATAAGGATCACATCCATATAGCACATATTCCTCCATCTACCCATGAGATGCTTTCTTTTGATGGACACGTAGATGATCTTCATTCAAAACAAGAGTCTCATACTCTTGACATCATTACCAAGGTACAAGAGTCTCCTACTCTTAACATTTGTACACCCGATCAAGATTTAGAAAATTCTAGAGACATACCAAAAGTGAATCATGAAGAAGGCTTCTACAGAAGTTGCAAATCAGAAACATCATGCAAAGACATATCAGAAGGCTTCTACAAAAGTTGCAAATTAGACATATCCTGTGGAGACATAGAAAAAATGGGTCATGAAGAGGACTCCTACAAAAGTTGTGAATTAGAAACATCATGTGAAAGCATATCAAGATTGAATCATGAGGAAGACTTTTACAAGGACAGTGAAGCATCAACACTTCTTCAAGAAGCATTACAATATGATATTCCACAAAATCAAGCTAAAGATATCAATCAGGAATTCATCCCACATGTGGAGGATCCTATCACTTATAAACTTGGATAACTCACTTTTTTAAGGGAAAGCTATTTTATCAATGAAGAAGTTGTCACTTTTGAAGATCCATGACAAAACAGAGATGGATTAGCACCTTGTTTCCAAGGCAAATCATATCCTATTGCAGATAAAAATTTTGAGCAGATGAATTATCAAGGTAGAGGATTAGGCCTACATGAATAGGGTATCCTAGAACTAGTATATATTGTTGGCAATCCTAAGCATCAAGGCCTTAGTTATTCGACAATCAAGGGATCTCAACATATTAGTAATATTTGCACAAAACTGGGAGAAACTTTGTCTCAAGCAAACGTCAACGTAGGGAGCATGAAGAATCCTTATGATGAAACCAATGCCAATACTACAACCCGCCACGTCATGAATCTCCATCCACGCATCACCCCATCCACAAATTGGGACCAACAACAAAATAAATATTTGAATCAAAGCACAAAGAATGTCATTAAAGAAAAAGAAGTAGCGAAGCACGAAGGACAAATCAAATACAAATGGATACCAAAGAATACAAAGAATGACTATCCCTATCAAACTCCATGATTAGTCAAAAAAGCTATGGGGAAAAAAAAAAAAGGGGCAAGTATCCATCAAAGATGTCCACAAAGGAAAACTCAAGCTTCTCAAGCAACATACAAAGTGTATCAAGAAGTTGGTCCTAATTCCATGCACACTTCCATATCCACTCATTATTGCTCATCTTCACAAGTTTGGAGAGTCAAAGGCTCCAAACTATCAACCAATCCATATTTTATTCCTAAACACATTGCTCCATCCACTCCTCCATGCATGATATCCAGTTCTCACATTGACCATGTGTTGGCAACAACCCTTCATCATAAGGATTCATAAGGCACTCTATTGCGATGTGCGCACAAAGACAGAGTTAACTCTGGTATCAGCAAAGCAAATCAAAAATCTCAAAAGTTGCATGCAAGTGCACATATCTTAGAAAAGAAGATTCTTCAAGAAGGATATTGATGCCACATTATGATAGAAGCATCAATGTCAGCAATACTAGGAGATTCAACATCAGCTTAAAAAATTTCAAAAAATACAAAAAAATACAAAAATCCAAAAAAAAAATCAGAAAAAGGATTGAAAAATAGTAAAGAGAAAACCGCTTTGGTGGCACTTTGGATATGTACCATGATGAAAACCTGGAAAACAGGCGTCATGTGTAGAATCAAGCATCTGCATGCACCATTTTAGGAGAAAGCATCTTATCGCATCCATAATAAAGCCAACATTCCATCCATATCATTTATTCATCCACGAACAATTTATCCAACCCATTACCATCTATCTACCTTATCTTGATCTTGATGAAGGTTTGGTGCACACTTTACACTTGCTTATGGTAAACATCTTGACATGGGTCATTTTCATTGATCCCATCCTACCCAATGCTATCTAAGCTAGGAAGCACTATCCAAATGAGCATTCCTTTGTTTGAACACCCTTATCTTATCACAAAATAATCCATATCCATTCGTCCAAGAATCCACCAATGGTCATTCAAACATTGCTAGACACTGTGGACAAATATTTATATCTTGCTTTAGGAATAAATCTTGATATATATCCGTTATCTTATGTGGTGATCCGAACAATGGAAAACATGAAATCAAATTGGTCAAGCATTTGTGAGCCAAAATCCAAATCACTAACCCGTGGCATATTTTGATGAGAAAATGTTCCTTATCAAGGTTTATATTTCATCAAACATCAATCCAAGCAATCCATATTAGTTGCATCTAATGCGCACTTCAGCATCACATCAAAATCATCCAAGCTATTTTGTTCCAAATCAAGCTTCATCAATCTTGATCAATTGAATCCAATCCAAAATCACCTTGTTTGACTTAACACACTTAGTCAAACTATCATCTTGTGCACAAGTTTACTCTAGGATAACACAACTTTCTAGAGTTTACAAGTGCATTATCATCTTATTTGACTTAACACACTTAGTCAAATTATCCAATCCATCATCAACTTGTTTGTCTTAACACACTTAGTCAAACCATCCTCTTTTGTACAAGTTTACTCTAGGATAAAACAACTTCCTAGATTTTACAAGTGCATTATCACTATTTTTTGACTTAACACACTTAGTCAAACTATCAATCCATCAATCTGATCAATCAACCTTAGCTTGGTTTTCAACAAAATCCCAAAACAAAGCAGTGATATCATCACATATCCATATCCAAATCGTCAAAATCATGCGAAAATCCAAAAAAATCCAAAACTCATCAAAAAACCAAAAAAATAAAAAATAATCATAAATCAAAAACATCCAAATCATCAAAATTTCAAAAACATGTCAAAATATAAAAAAAACTTCAAAAAATTCATCATTGAGTCTTGTCAATCTTTCACCTTGTCCGAACTACGTCGTCTCTGAGCTTGAACGTAGGCAAGGTTGATCTTTGATCATCCCTCGAGACATTTAGGTCAGTCCTTTAGGCATCTATCACATTGGCAATCCGTTTTCCCATTTACTTCACATTTTAGGTTAGTCCTTTAGGCGTCCGTTGCAATGGCATTCTGTTTTCCCATCTATTTAGGCATTTGTCGCAATGGCAAATCGTTTGTCAATCTATCTCATCAGCAGTCAAGTCGATTTTCATCTGAGCTACATCATCTTTGAGATTAAACGTAGGTAAGGCCATCCTTGATCGGCCTGCGAGACACAAAATCAAAAAACATTCATAAAATCTCATAAAAAACCCAAAAACATTGGAAAATCCAAAAATCAAAACAGCCTCAAAACATTTCAAAACATCAAAAACATCCAAATATCTAAAAACCCCAAAATGGTGCACCTATCTCATATTGCTTTCACCTGCAATAAACATCGCTCATAATAAAATCAATCATCGCTTTCATCCTTTGGTAAGTCAGTCAGAAGCAAGTCTAGTAGGTTTAAAAGTGAACGCTATAATCGTCAGAGTCTTGAAAGTCTAGATCAGTGAGCCAGCAAGTTGGTCAACTCAGAATATCAATAGCTTATCACCCAAATCAATCCCATCAAAACCTTGATCACAACATGTCCTCGGATGAAGCTTTCCTATGATGGACATAAACATCAAGTAGCCCACAGTAGTTAGTCTTGGCTAGCGGTATGAAGAAAATTAACTTGTTTGGTTTGCTTTATTTAGTCTTTTATTGACTTATATTATTTTGTGCTCATTCCAAGGACCTCTCGATGATGCCTAAAAAAAATAGGTTTATATAGAGAAAGGAATGGGGCAACGATCATTATCTTTTTATCTGTTGTGCTTGTTAGATATCCTTGTAAAATAACTTCGTCATGCATACTTTTTTTTGTTTGTAGGAAGGATGTTTTAGGTATCTTGTTGACAACATAAGAAGGATTTCCTTTTTATGTTTTTGCCCTATATGTCTAGAATATTTGAACTACATTCTGAATATGGTCATGTTTGTCAAGTTTGAACAAGAGTACTCCTATCTATTTGATGAGTCAAAGTCCATCACACTAGGTGCCATGCCATCTTGGTTCTTAATACCTTGATGCATCACACCTACATGTGTTATCAAACATAAAGAAAGTATGCCCTTTATCACTCCCATCCTTGCATAAGCAATACATCATCATATCCAATAAATTCTCGACAACTAGTAGACTTGTTGGACTTCTACATTTTCTTGGATTTAAGGGTTGATCCCTCTCATTCTTCTATCCTCTTTCGCGCTAACAATACATCCATCCTGCATCCATCTCACATACATTGCATAATCATTTAAGTTGTTTAGGATAATATAAATTTGTTATTCTAAGCATCTTTCAAACATCTCATTTACATCATCATTATCATATACATCATATAGTCTAACCATCCATACATTCATTTTGAACCTCTTTGTCACGAGATCCACCTCAATATTTTCGCTCGATCTCTCGAGGGGGCAATGTACTAACGTACTTCTTTTCGCTGGGGCATCTGAAAAAATTAGATTTTTTTTTTAATTTCGATGTCAGTGGCATCATTCTTTGAACCAATGCAACAAGTACATTACTTCATAGAGGGGAAAAATGTAGACATGCAAACTATACGCATGCATCTAATCATACTTCATTCAGCATTATTCCATCTATTAATTACATAAACCAATTTAATTAGTTCACTTCTCTCAAAATTAAATAAATCCAATTATTTAATTATCTCCTATAGTTCCTGATTTAATTAAATCACTCATATGCATTTTCCTCTCATTTGATTTAAAATAAATACAAAAATTGAAATCAAATGTCATATCACCTAAACTCTTATTAGATTAATCAAATCCTGATTAGTTTAATCCTAATCACCTAAATCCTCTAGATTCATTCACTTGCACAATAAATCATTTAAATTGATTTATTAAAACACCTATTTTCCCTCACAAGGGAATATTCCCAAAGAATATGCCCTCATTAACTCTCATGTTTGAATTTTTTGGCCAAACACAATTCCCCCCAAAACCCTCAACCATATTGATTTATTGTCATTTTCAAATTTGAAATGGGCACATTAGCCAAAACTTGCACAATCATGGGCCAATCCCATTGTGACAAGTTGCTCTCTCCTATTAGATGGGATTTAGTCCCACATCTCTCAATCTTAGCTTCTCCTCTCTCAACTTCTCCTATAAATGCAATGCATTTTCTCTCATTTCATCATCTACAATTTGAGCACTATCATTATAGGCAACTTGAGTTCACTTAGCATCTCATTGTCTATCATCTCATTTGGCTTATCAAGGATTGGGAAAGGACTGCCTTCTACACAAAGGATAGCACTAATCCACTATGGGATAGGAATGATTCATGTTTTTGCATTGTTTTCATTAGTTGCATTGTTTAACATGATTAAATATTTCATAGAGATGTCTAAGTTTGTTGATTTAAACTAACTTTTGTGCTAACAACATGAAATTGTTTGTCTCATTTGCAGATTTAGCTTCCACAAAAAGTTTGGTCCCAACAAAGATGAATTGGTAGTGAAGTTTGAGGCCACCCCTCCAACATAGAACTATAGTTTTCTTTGAATTTATAGTTGCCCAAGTTGGACCCAACCCATATTATCCTATCTTCATCATTACGCAGATCTATCAACCTCTTTTGCAACTCATCCTCAATTTGTACCACCTCATCTTGAGGTATCTGGGCCCAATGTATTCAACTCCAACTATACTCCTGCATGCCATCTGCACCACTTGGAACCAAGTAATAATGTACACAATGTCCCCATTCCTAAGAGAGAATTGCCTTGGCCTATGACTGGCCCAATATACTATCCAGACTTGGATATCCACCCTAGGAGTCTTCCCAAAATCTCGCCACCCTACCATCTTTAACATCCTAGGATAGTTGATCCCTAATTACAAGTCTACAAGCTTTCATAAAGTTCCAAATGTGAAATCCATTTGGGAGATGAGGTGCAATTAGAATCATCATTGCTTTGTCATCTGTCAAGTATTTATGTTGCAACACCTATGCCCATTTGGCATCATTCCTTGCATACATTGCCCACACCAACTTCACACCCAATGCCTTATTCATTTTTGTCAGGTCCCTAATCCCAACACCACCCATTTCTTTCGGTTTGCAAATGATCTCCTAGGAAATCTGGAGAATTTTTTTTTTATCAGACGATCCATACCAAAACAAGTGCTGCATACTTTGATTTATAAGCCCAGATTTACATCTTGGCAATGGTAGACATGACAAAAGGTAGATGGGGAGGGCAAAGATGATAAATTTTAGCATCATAATGTGCCTAGCCCATGAGAGCCATTTTCCATTCCATGATGATAGTCTATTGTTTACTTTACTAACCATTGGTTCCCATAACTTCCCAGAGCACACCCCTTTCTCTAGGGGGAACCCCAAATAATTCTTTAGGAATATTATTAGTTTTTCATATTTATGGCTCTTTGTTCATTAGTCTCAAATTAATCTTTATTGATCAATCTCACTAATGATCTATTATTTAATATACTTGAATTTTTAATGAATAATTTGATATGTTTTATCATCTTTGAATACTTATAAATTGGTGTTGTGTGATTGCTTTTGGGTTACACTATTTATGTTTTTCAGTTAATGTTTTAGATCACACTCAATGAACTTTCATTAAGAAGTGGAGATCCCTTTTTTTCTAATGATGGAACATTAACTATGATCCAAAATATAGATTAAAAATATACATGTTGTAATCCAAAAATAATATTACAACACTAATTCATGGATTCTGGAAAACTCATGACAACTATGCATATAGATTTTAAATATTATCTATGATGGATGGAGTCAATAGTGACTCAAATAAAAGATTCACAACATTGAATTTGTGACTACTTTTAAGTTGTATTCACTACTAAAGAATTAATAGTATGGTTATTCCTTAATGTGATAACATGAATAAAACTTGTATCTGTCAAAAATAGTTTAGTTGCTCACAAACCAAATATGCCTAGAAAGGAGAAATTAAAAATATCAATTAAGAAGAGAAGGTAGAGAAAGACTAAAAAAGAAGTATAAACTAAATAAATTAGCTCTTATATCCTAGTAATATTTATAATAGCCAAAAATTAGACATCTGAATATGTGAAAATATAATGCAATTATTGTAGTGCCCCTCAGTCTGCCTTCTATTTCTGACAATTATTTGATACATTTGGACATTATGATACATTGCTCGATTTTGGACTCATTACTATGATGATAGTTGATACTATTTTATTACTGGTGTTTATGCTTATACCATGCTTAGTAGATCAATTTAATTGAAAGAGTGGCTTATTATTGCTATGAGCCTTATGCGATTATTGGATGTATGTTCTTATCATGTTATTATTATTTGATCATTGTGCATCAATTTATTTTGGTGAAGGGGAATGGTGTTGCATCTCTCACTTGCAAGTGCCCTGCGACACTGTAATTTTCTCTTCACGGTGTGTTTGACTGTTTATCTATGTACATGCTCGATTGCATGGTTTGTTGCAGGTTGCAAGTACCAAGCATCGACTCCACTTGAATTGTTAGGTTTGAGAGTGCCTTATACCCAATGAAGATAGTTGATTTGGAGATAGCATTGAGTTCCCCTATGTTGACCATTATCCTTGATGAGGATGAGTGTATGCTTATCGTTCCCTTTTATGTGGTCAGTTCAAGTTGTTTTGTCAATGTTGTCATTTTTCCTTTTGTTTCACTTTGGGGTGATCCCACAATAGTGGTTTACAATTTTTGACCAAACTGGACACTAAAATAATTATTTCTAACTAAATATTCACTTTCGAGCACCTATAACGGCTAAACCGTGAGGAATTTGAAGATGATGCAAACTACTGATTTGTGAAAATTTGTTTGTAGATTCTAAATATATATTTTTTAAAAATTTTGGAATCATATTGCACTTTTTTTCCATCTTTTTGGAAAATTAGTTTTTTTTAGAAAACAACAATTTTAAGGAGTGGCGCTCACTATATGCAACATAACTTTTTTTCCATAAAGGATAAAATTCTAATTCTTTTGAATTTACATTTGTAACTCTGATATCTAGTTCTTCCAATTGGTCTCATAGTTTTTTATTGAATATTTTTTCCTTAATCAAGTTTCTAATTCAAACATAGGCAGACCGTATACAGCGTAACTTTTTTTGTATGTATCGAAATTCTTTTTTTTTGTTGGATAAAGGAATTCAATTTTTGATGCACTCATATTTTTAAAAAAAAATTATAATCTGCTATTTTTCCACATGTGCAAAACAAAGGGCTTGATTTTCAATGAAAACCCTATGTTTAATAAAACTAAAAAAACAAATACATAATAAAACCAAAACATATTAAAATTATATTCGTTGGATAGCTCATTCTAAGGAATACCATCATCCAATTGGGTTTGTGAAGTCTCCTCCATTTTCATTCTCAACCCGAGCTTTGAAGTGCAAAATTTTGGACTTTTTTGGTGCCTGAGGGGGAGAAGGAGGGAAAAGGGGGGTTTGAGCGAACCCAAGTAGGAGTTTGAGCGAACCCCTAGGAGTTTGAGAAAACCCCTAGGGGTTCGCTCGAACTATGGTTAATTCGATCCCCCTTTCAAAACATATATTATTTGTGTGTTTTTGGCAGGATCGAGGGACCTTGTATTTAACTGGTTCACTCGATCTAGGGTTCATTCGAACCCTTTTTTGGTTCACTCGAACATATGGGTTCATTCAAACCCCCAAAACCAATTTTTTTTGCATGGGGTCATTTTTTGAAAGTTTTCCTTCCTCACTCGAATTGTAAACCACTTTTGTGGGTTTACCTTTTTTCATCTGATAAGGTTTGATAGTGTGTTCATTTGATTAGTGCTTTTGTTTGACCATTATGTTAAAATAAAGATTATTCAAATTAAAATAATTTGGGATAATTAAAATAAAAAATTTTTGATTGAGGAAAAAATGGGTTTTATAGGCACCCGAAACCACAAATTTTACAAACCAAGAAAAGATAGATGAAAAGTAAATCTCAGAAAAGAGAGGTTGAATATTAAAGATAAATAGAAAAGACCAACAACCATCTACAAAAAACTAGCAAAAGACCAATGATAGTAGAAACACAACCAAGACTAAACCGGAGACTTCAAGGTCTCAGCCCCTTCCATTTCCAAGATGTCCATATCCTGGGCCACCATCCACAAAGCCTCAGTCAAGTTCTGCTCCGCCATCTTGGTTTCCATAATTTCCAATTTACTAGTCAGAGCTTTTTTTTTAAGGTTTAGGTCCTTAATATCATGAAAGGCCTGCTTCCAAAATTTGAAATTATCAATTGCATCATTTCTAGCCAGAGAAAGAATATCGCCATAAAAGTCCCTATCAAGTTCAAAAGTTGGGTCATCAGGGTTCAGGTCCACGTGAGGGCTGGGCCTATCTTCTCTGCCAATAGAATCGAAAGAAGTGAAGGAGACATAATTTATAGAAGGTTCCCCAATGTCATCATCTAGAGAATCCTTCGAGTAGGCCACCAATTTATCCACATGGGGTTCTTCCCTTATCTTGTCCTTCGACATTGATGCTTCAGGAGGAATTTTTTGAGGACAATATTTCTTGTTTGAAGGCTTAGCAGAAGGTGTATTCTTTCTTTTTTTACTAGGAGGAGGAGTAATCCCATCCACCCAATTCGGGTCCAAACCCTTGACATCCTTAGGCGAGCTTGAATTAGTGTCATAACCCTCCAAGGCCGAGGAAAAGATGGGGTTAGAAACTGTTGACATATTTTTGAAGTGCTCATAAATGAGCCGTATTAGGCCACCATGCAGGACCGGATTCCAATCATGATTTTTCCTATTCTCCTCAATGCTATTGTTCAAAGAGCATAACAGGTAATAGGGGAAAGAAACCCTAACCTTATATCTAAAATGGTTGAGTAAAATGAAATGATACCCGTATACTCTAGTAAACCTCCCATCCAACGTACTATAATCCATTAGGATTCTAAGCATCTCCCTCCAAATTTTATTTATCCTACTTGAATCAAAATAGCTATTAGAGACTTTAACAAGTCTCTTCTTCTCCTCCTCAGTCTTTGAAAAAATAATAACAACTTTATCCAAGAATTTCCTATCATGGTAAAATATCACATCTTCCATAGGGAGATCAGTAACTTCTCCAATAAGCGCCTCATCCACAATCACCTTCCTTCCAAATAAGATGATCGCACCTTTATTCCAGTGCTTCAAAAAATACTCAGCTGCTCTGAGTTTTGGCCCGTGAAGTCTTTCAATGAATGGTTGTAGCCCTTCCTTGTCAATTTTCTTCCACAATTTTGAGTTTTCTTTATTCTTAGTGCACGTAGTAGGCTCAACTTTTTTCCTGCTTCCTCCCATTGTCATCAATATTTTGCTCTGAAATCCCACACCAAGAAAATATAGACATATGAGAATGTAGCAAAACTAAGGCACCCACAAAACGTGCAAGCTCAACCCATCTGTCATATTCATTATGATTCTGCCACCAAATCTTATAATATTGCGGTACTTCGTACCTTTCTCTTTAATCATTTTTAAATGCGTCTTCTCTCACATTGTTGTGCAATCATAGTTGATTAGGGCTTTAGCGTTAGCAGGAAAATCTTTGAAATTCTGCCACATCACCTTTCTATTCTATCTTATTCCCTCATTGGAAAATAAGTCTACCACTCCATTCCCTTCCCTATAGATATGGGAAATTTTAACTTTCTTACAATTATATAAAGTGGCCCTAGCCTCATCAATCCAATACTTAATAGTCCATGATGGGGGGGATAATCCAAGGAGGAAATCAATGATATTCTTGGAGTCGCCCTCAATCCAAATATTTTCAAAGTTCAAACTATTAGCCAAATTTATGATCTGGTAGGCTCCTAAAGCTTCAGGTAAATGATTAGTTTGTTTCCCCAAAGAGACAACAACCACAATAATGAACATACCTTTATCATCACCTAACACACCTCCACTCCCAGCCAATCCCAGATTACCTTTCGTTGCCCCATCAAAATTAGCTTTAATCCAACCCCTAGGAGGGTGATACCACAAGAAACCATCCCAGTTCTTTTTAGTAGGTTTAGAAGTCAGGGACACATTGCCTTTAATCTCCCAAACTTTGACCATTTCAAAGTCATAAAATGAACAAACCGCAAATTCCATCACCACCACCTGAAGAGGAGCCAAATTAAAGTTTTCCCAAATGAGTCTAAATTTTTTATCAAACACAAGTTTCTTCATAGTTTCCTTATCCTTGAACACTCTATTTTTTCTCTCCTTCCAAACTCCCTAGGCAATATAAGGGAAAGTCAAGGACCACAACTTGCGAATATGCAGATTAGAGGATGAGGCCACCTACTGAGTAAAATGATCCTTAATAGTACTAGGCAACACCAAGAGATTCTCCACAGAGAGTAGAACCTTTCCTAGATAGATTTCACAAAAGGACAATGAATAAATAAATGATTAGACGTTTTTATTGCACACTTACAAAGGTAGCAGCAATTGGGGATCAGAGAGCCCCTCTTACAATGGTTTTCCACTATAAGCACCTTGTTCTGAAGAAGGATCCAGAAGAAAATATTAACCTTTGGGGTCAAGTAGCTTAACCAAGCTTTGGCCCAAAAGGGGGGAGGCCCAGGAGATAAATACAACAAAGAGACAACCGAAAAAATAGAGTATTTGGTTGACGAACTAGCCGTCCAAACCAAGATGTCCTCCTGATAATTCAAGTCCAATATCAATGCCATAAGGGACGATTGGATAGGGGAAAGATCCATACTAATCTTACAAAGATTCACCCAACATCCATTCCTCCAATAATCTTTAACTAGGGATCCAAAAGTAGCCTTGCAAATGTCCGCCCAGTGTTTGAAATTGTCAAAAGAAACCAAAGGTTCCTTCAAAATCCATCTATCCTCCCAAAACCTCAAAATATTTCCAGTTCTTATACTCCATCCCATTCCAAAATGAATTATTTTACTCCCTTTTAAGATATCATTCCAAAGAGCCGAACTCCTGGGTAGACTCCGAGAATCCAACAAAGAATTAAGAGATCCAGTGTTAGCCAGATATTTGTTTTTTATGTTTTTCTTCCATTCTCCAATTGAGGAGAAAATTCTCCAAATCTGTTTAGCAAGCAGAGATTTATTAACATTTATGATTCTTCTGAGGCCCAATCCCCCTAGCTTCTTTGGTCTATAAACCAAGTCCCATTCAATGAGGGGCATACGTGCCACCTTTCTTCAACTCTAGACCAAAGAAATTTTTTATGGATTTTTTCAATAGCTTCCGCATACTTAAGAGGAATATTAAAAAGACTTGGAGCATAGATAGGAAGGTTCTGAAGAGTGGCTTTGAGGAGTTGAATCTTACCAGCTTGACTGAGAAGAGCTCCCTTCCAACCCGCTAGCCTTTTGTTGAATCTATCCATGAAGGAATTCTTGAAAGAGTCAGAGGGCTTAAGGCCCAAGGGCAAGCCCAAATATATTGAAGGAAGAACCTCCACTCTACATCCAAAAATTTTAGCTATCCTTTTTTGTCTTCTAACCAGAGTATTGAAGAAAAAAAGAGAACTTTTTTTAATATTAATCTTTTGACCAGAAGCTCCTTCATAGTCATCCAGATCTTTTTTAAGAGTTTTAGCTTCATCCATTGTAGATCTTCCCATCAAAATTGTATCATCAACAAACTATTGATGGGAGCTAACAAGGTTGCTAGATGAAGGGTGTAAACCCAATAAGGCTCCTTGAACAACTAGTCTATTTAGGTTCATCCCAAGGCATTCATCCATTATAGTAAACATAATAGGGGAGATTGGATCACCTTGTCTTAATCCTCTGGAATTCTTAAAAAAATGTGAAGGAGATCCATTGACCAAAATGGTGATGGTAACGGAAGAGATGAGTTCGAAAACCAAATGGCATCATAATCTTGAATAAAAACTCCCAGTCAACCCGATCATTGGCTTTGGAAATATCAAGCTTCAAGAGAAAGCCTTCAGTCTTAGAAACGATGAGCGAATGAATATTTTCATGCATAGTTATAATCGAATCCAAAATTTTCCTTCCAGGAACAAAGCCATTTTGCTGAGGGGAAATTAAGGAAGGAAAAATAGTTAAAAGTCTAGAAGTCAAGACTTTAGAAATAATTTTATATAAAGAATTACAAAAGGCTTATGGGCCTAAAAGCTTCAAAATCTGCAACCCCAGGACATTTGGGGATCAAGACCAAGAAGGTAGCATTGAGTTCCTTTAGGATGCATTTCGATCCAAAGAATTCCTTAACCGCGTTCACCACATCCTCTTCCTTAATCTCCTAGATCCATTGGAAAAGGAACATAGGAAAGTCATCAGGTCTAGGGGCTTTTTTACCTTCAAAAGAGAAAGTAGCCTTCTTGATTTCTTCCTTTGACAAGATGGTAGAGAGCATTTTTGTTGTCCTCCTCCTTAACCAGACTGGGTATAGCCGCTAAAAGAGAGTCCTAGAGATTTTGATTAATCCCATCATTAGCCGAAAGGAGATTGCTAAAATACTCAATAGCTTGTCTCTTGATGTCATCTTCCTTCTCAAAACAAACACAATTTTCCTCAATATAAGTTATCCTATTCATAGCACGGTGTTTTAGGGCAGACATATGGAAATATCTGGTATTTTTATCCCCAATTGAGAGTCATTGAACCCCAGATCTTTTTCCCCAGTATTCCTCCTCTTTAGCTATGATGTCATGCATCTCCACAAGAAGCCCATTTTCTTTCTTTCTAGTCTCCATATTGCATCCCTCTTGTTGGATCATTTCCTGGATCTCCATTAGATCTGACTTTAGCTCTTCTTTTCTTCTGAAGATATTGCCAAAAGAATATTTATTCCACTCTCTTATCCTATTTTTGACTTCTCTTAATTTTTTTGTGACCTTGAACATAGCAGTCCCCAAAATAGAAATATTCCACCATTTCCTAACCTCCTTATGGAGCTTAGGATGATGCAACCACATACGTTCAAATCTAAAAGGGGTATTTCTTTTAGCCACAATAGGATCCACCACAAAGCTAATAGGAAAATGATCAGAGCCAACCCTCAATAGGATTTTAAAGAGAAAAAGTATTTAAGAATCCATTGATCAGAAATTAAGGTTCTGCCTAGTCTAACTTGAATCAACTCCTTACCCACTCTGCGATTAGACCAAGTAAAGGAAGCTCCTTGAAACTCTAAATCTATCAATGCTTGATTGTTGATGAAATACAAAAGGTCCATTTTTCTTTCCATATTGATCTGGGACCCTCCTAACTTTTCATTATCCTACAGTGGAGTATGGAAGTCTCCCATAACCACCCAGATCTCATTAATGTATTTACAATGAAAGGCAGCCAGGTTTCACCAAAAAATATTTCTAGCCCCCCTTCCATTAGGGGCATAGGTATTAGACATGATCTAGCTGAAATTGTCTCTGATATGAGAGAATCTAGTGGCCACATGATTCACACTTTCGAACAATGGTTCACCTTTGATAGGATTAAGATTCTAAAAGGTGGCAATACCTCTAGAGGCACCTTCTGAACTATTCCCCTGAACCCCACATAATTTAAATAACCTTATCTTTTCCACTTTTTCTTTCGGCATTTTAGATTCTTGAACTAATAAAATATCAGGTTTATGATCTCTAACAAAATTCTACAACATATCCCTCTTATGGAGGCTATTCATCCCTCGAATATTCCATGACATGATCTTCATTTCTTACCTAGAGTGAGATTGCAAATTTCAGGAATGGTCTTCTAATAACCATCCGCAATGTCCTGCATGCTAACATTCTCCCTATGCCAGCGGGCAGATCTTCTCCCCTGATTATTCTTTATGGCTCCACAATATTCCTTGGATCTAGCTCTCGTTGAGATCCCTTTTGGAGTGCTCAGCTGAAGATTTTTCTTGTTCCTCCTCTTATTGTTAGAGCTTAAATCATCTCTATTAGTCT
>CM021104.1:602137407-602232640 GCA_007115665.2 Sequoiadendron giganteum
ACTTTACACTTGCTTATGGTAAACATCTTGACATGGGTCATTTTCATTGATCCCATCCTACCCAATGCTATCTAAGCTAGGAAGCACTATCCAAATGAGCATTCCTTTGTTTGAACACCCTTATCTTATCACAAAATAATCCATATCCATTCGTCCAAGAATCCACCAATGGTCATTCAAACATTGCTAGACACTGTGGACAAATATTTATATCTTGCTTTAGGAATAAATCTTGATATATATCCGTTATCTTATGTGGTGATCCGAACAATGGAAAACATGAAATCAAATTGGTCAAGCATTTGTGAGCCAAAATCCAAATCACTAACCCGTGGCATATTTTGATGAGAAAATGTTCCTTATCAAGGTTTATATTTCATCAAACATCAATCCAAGCAATCCATATTAGTTGCATCTAATGCGCACTTCAGCATCACATCAAAATCATCCAAGCTATTTTGTTCCAAATCAAGCTTCATCAATCTTGATCAATTGAATCCAATCCAAAATCACCTTGTTTGACTTAACACACTTAGTCAAACTATCATCTTGTGCACAAGTTTACTCTAGGATAACACAACTTTCTAGAGTTTACAAGTGCATTATCATCTTATTTGACTTAACACACTTAGTCAAATTATCCAATCCATCATCAACTTGTTTGTCTTAACACACTTAGTCAAACCATCCTCTTTTGTACAAGTTTACTCTAGGATAAAACAACTTCCTAGATTTTACAAGTGCATTATCACTATTTTTTGACTTAACACACTTAGTCAAACTATCAATCCATCAATCTGATCAATCAACCTTAGCTTGGTTTTCAACAAAATCCCAAAACAAAGCAGTGATATCATCACATATCCATATCCAAATCGTCAAAATCATGCGAAAATCCAAAAAAATCCAAAACTCATCAAAAAACCAAAAAAATAAAAAATAATCATAAATCAAAAACATCCAAATCATCAAAATTTCAAAAACATGTCAAAATATAAAAAAAACTTCAAAAAATTCATCATTGAGTCTTGTCAATCTTTCACCTTGTCCGAACTACGTCGTCTCTGAGCTTGAACGTAGGCAAGGTTGATCTTTGATCATCCCTCGAGACATTTAGGTCAGTCCTTTAGGCATCTATCACATTGGCAATCCGTTTTCCCATTTACTTCACATTTTAGGTTAGTCCTTTAGGCGTCCGTTGCAATGGCATTCTGTTTTCCCATCTATTTAGGCATTTGTCGCAATGGCAAATCGTTTGTCAATCTATCTCATCAGCAGTCAAGTCGATTTTCATCTGAGCTACATCATCTTTGAGATTAAACGTAGGTAAGGCCATCCTTGATCGGCCTGCGAGACACAAAATCAAAAAACATTCATAAAATCTCATAAAAAACCCAAAAACATTGGAAAATCCAAAAATCAAAACAGCCTCAAAACATTTCAAAACATCAAAAACATCCAAATATCTAAAAACCCCAAAATGGTGCACCTATCTCATATTGCTTTCACCTGCAATAAACATCGCTCATAATAAAATCAATCATCGCTTTCATCCTTTGGTAAGTCAGTCAGAAGCAAGTCTAGTAGGTTTAAAAGTGAACGCTATAATCGTCAGAGTCTTGAAAGTCTAGATCAGTGAGCCAGCAAGTTGGTCAACTCAGAATATCAATAGCTTATCACCCAAATCAATCCCATCAAAACCTTGATCACAACATGTCCTCGGATGAAGCTTTCCTATGATGGACATAAACATCAAGTAGCCCACAGTAGTTAGTCTTGGCTAGCGGTATGAAGAAAATTAACTTGTTTGGTTTGCTTTATTTAGTCTTTTATTGACTTATATTATTTTGTGCTCATTCCAAGGACCTCTCGATGATGCCTAAAAAAAATAGGTTTATATAGAGAAAGGAATGGGGCAACGATCATTATCTTTTTATCTGTTGTGCTTGTTAGATATCCTTGTAAAATAACTTCGTCATGCATACTTTTTTTTGTTTGTAGGAAGGATGTTTTAGGTATCTTGTTGACAACATAAGAAGGATTTCCTTTTTATGTTTTTGCCCTATATGTCTAGAATATTTGAACTACATTCTGAATATGGTCATGTTTGTCAAGTTTGAACAAGAGTACTCCTATCTATTTGATGAGTCAAAGTCCATCACACTAGGTGCCATGCCATCTTGGTTCTTAATACCTTGATGCATCACACCTACATGTGTTATCAAACATAAAGAAAGTATGCCCTTTATCACTCCCATCCTTGCATAAGCAATACATCATCATATCCAATAAATTCTCGACAACTAGTAGACTTGTTGGACTTCTACATTTTCTTGGATTTAAGGGTTGATCCCTCTCATTCTTCTATCCTCTTTCGCGCTAACAATACATCCATCCTGCATCCATCTCACATACATTGCATAATCATTTAAGTTGTTTAGGATAATATAAATTTGTTATTCTAAGCATCTTTCAAACATCTCATTTACATCATCATTATCATATACATCATATAGTCTAACCATCCATACATTCATTTTGAACCTCTTTGTCACGAGATCCACCTCAATATTTTCGCTCGATCTCTCGAGGGGGCAATGTACTAACGTACTTCTTTTCGCTGGGGCATCTGAAAAAATTAGATTTTTTTTTTAATTTCGATGTCAGTGGCATCATTCTTTGAACCAATGCAACAAGTACATTACTTCATAGAGGGGAAAAATGTAGACATGCAAACTATACGCATGCATCTAATCATACTTCATTCAGCATTATTCCATCTATTAATTACATAAACCAATTTAATTAGTTCACTTCTCTCAAAATTAAATAAATCCAATTATTTAATTATCTCCTATAGTTCCTGATTTAATTAAATCACTCATATGCATTTTCCTCTCATTTGATTTAAAATAAATACAAAAATTGAAATCAAATGTCATATCACCTAAACTCTTATTAGATTAATCAAATCCTGATTAGTTTAATCCTAATCACCTAAATCCTCTAGATTCATTCACTTGCACAATAAATCATTTAAATTGATTTATTAAAACACCTATTTTCCCTCACAAGGGAATATTCCCAAAGAATATGCCCTCATTAACTCTCATGTTTGAATTTTTTGGCCAAACACAATTCCCCCCAAAACCCTCAACCATATTGATTTATTGTCATTTTCAAATTTGAAATGGGCACATTAGCCAAAACTTGCACAATCATGGGCCAATCCCATTGTGACAAGTTGCTCTCTCCTATTAGATGGGATTTAGTCCCACATCTCTCAATCTTAGCTTCTCCTCTCTCAACTTCTCCTATAAATGCAATGCATTTTCTCTCATTTCATCATCTACAATTTGAGCACTATCATTATAGGCAACTTGAGTTCACTTAGCATCTCATTGTCTATCATCTCATTTGGCTTATCAAGGATTGGGAAAGGACTGCCTTCTACACAAAGGATAGCACTAATCCACTATGGGATAGGAATGATTCATGTTTTTGCATTGTTTTCATTAGTTGCATTGTTTAACATGATTAAATATTTCATAGAGATGTCTAAGTTTGTTGATTTAAACTAACTTTTGTGCTAACAACATGAAATTGTTTGTCTCATTTGCAGATTTAGCTTCCACAAAAAGTTTGGTCCCAACAAAGATGAATTGGTAGTGAAGTTTGAGGCCACCCCTCCAACATAGAACTATAGTTTTCTTTGAATTTATAGTTGCCCAAGTTGGACCCAACCCATATTATCCTATCTTCATCATTACGCAGATCTATCAACCTCTTTTGCAACTCATCCTCAATTTGTACCACCTCATCTTGAGGTATCTGGGCCCAATGTATTCAACTCCAACTATACTCCTGCATGCCATCTGCACCACTTGGAACCAAGTAATAATGTACACAATGTCCCCATTCCTAAGAGAGAATTGCCTTGGCCTATGACTGGCCCAATATACTATCCAGACTTGGATATCCACCCTAGGAGTCTTCCCAAAATCTCGCCACCCTACCATCTTTAACATCCTAGGATAGTTGATCCCTAATTACAAGTCTACAAGCTTTCATAAAGTTCCAAATGTGAAATCCATTTGGGAGATGAGGTGCAATTAGAATCATCATTGCTTTGTCATCTGTCAAGTATTTATGTTGCAACACCTATGCCCATTTGGCATCATTCCTTGCATACATTGCCCACACCAACTTCACACCCAATGCCTTATTCATTTTTGTCAGGTCCCTAATCCCAACACCACCCATTTCTTTCGGTTTGCAAATGATCTCCTAGGAAATCTGGAGAATTTTTTTTTTATCAGACGATCCATACCAAAACAAGTGCTGCATACTTTGATTTATAAGCCCAGATTTACATCTTGGCAATGGTAGACATGACAAAAGGTAGATGGGGAGGGCAAAGATGATAAATTTTAGCATCATAATGTGCCTAGCCCATGAGAGCCATTTTCCATTCCATGATGATAGTCTATTGTTTACTTTACTAACCATTGGTTCCCATAACTTCCCAGAGCACACCCCTTTCTCTAGGGGGAACCCCAAATAATTCTTTAGGAATATTATTAGTTTTTCATATTTATGGCTCTTTGTTCATTAGTCTCAAATTAATCTTTATTGATCAATCTCACTAATGATCTATTATTTAATATACTTGAATTTTTAATGAATAATTTGATATGTTTTATCATCTTTGAATACTTATAAATTGGTGTTGTGTGATTGCTTTTGGGTTACACTATTTATGTTTTTCAGTTAATGTTTTAGATCACACTCAATGAACTTTCATTAAGAAGTGGAGATCCCTTTTTTTCTAATGATGGAACATTAACTATGATCCAAAATATAGATTAAAAATATACATGTTGTAATCCAAAAATAATATTACAACACTAATTCATGGATTCTGGAAAACTCATGACAACTATGCATATAGATTTTAAATATTATCTATGATGGATGGAGTCAATAGTGACTCAAATAAAAGATTCACAACATTGAATTTGTGACTACTTTTAAGTTGTATTCACTACTAAAGAATTAATAGTATGGTTATTCCTTAATGTGATAACATGAATAAAACTTGTATCTGTCAAAAATAGTTTAGTTGCTCACAAACCAAATATGCCTAGAAAGGAGAAATTAAAAATATCAATTAAGAAGAGAAGGTAGAGAAAGACTAAAAAAGAAGTATAAACTAAATAAATTAGCTCTTATATCCTAGTAATATTTATAATAGCCAAAAATTAGACATCTGAATATGTGAAAATATAATGCAATTATTGTAGTGCCCCTCAGTCTGCCTTCTATTTCTGACAATTATTTGATACATTTGGACATTATGATACATTGCTCGATTTTGGACTCATTACTATGATGATAGTTGATACTATTTTATTACTGGTGTTTATGCTTATACCATGCTTAGTAGATCAATTTAATTGAAAGAGTGGCTTATTATTGCTATGAGCCTTATGCGATTATTGGATGTATGTTCTTATCATGTTATTATTATTTGATCATTGTGCATCAATTTATTTTGGTGAAGGGGAATGGTGTTGCATCTCTCACTTGCAAGTGCCCTGCGACACTGTAATTTTCTCTTCACGGTGTGTTTGACTGTTTATCTATGTACATGCTCGATTGCATGGTTTGTTGCAGGTTGCAAGTACCAAGCATCGACTCCACTTGAATTGTTAGGTTTGAGAGTGCCTTATACCCAATGAAGATAGTTGATTTGGAGATAGCATTGAGTTCCCCTATGTTGACCATTATCCTTGATGAGGATGAGTGTATGCTTATCGTTCCCTTTTATGTGGTCAGTTCAAGTTGTTTTGTCAATGTTGTCATTTTTCCTTTTGTTTCACTTTGGGGTGATCCCACAATAGTGGTTTACAATTTTTGACCAAACTGGACACTAAAATAATTATTTCTAACTAAATATTCACTTTCGAGCACCTATAACGGCTAAACCGTGAGGAATTTGAAGATGATGCAAACTACTGATTTGTGAAAATTTGTTTGTAGATTCTAAATATATATTTTTTAAAAATTTTGGAATCATATTGCACTTTTTTTCCATCTTTTTGGAAAATTAGTTTTTTTTAGAAAACAACAATTTTAAGGAGTGGCGCTCACTATATGCAACATAACTTTTTTTCCATAAAGGATAAAATTCTAATTCTTTTGAATTTACATTTGTAACTCTGATATCTAGTTCTTCCAATTGGTCTCATAGTTTTTTATTGAATATTTTTTCCTTAATCAAGTTTCTAATTCAAACATAGGCAGACCGTATACAGCGTAACTTTTTTTGTATGTATCGAAATTCTTTTTTTTTGTTGGATAAAGGAATTCAATTTTTGATGCACTCATATTTTTAAAAAAAAATTATAATCTGCTATTTTTCCACATGTGCAAAACAAAGGGCTTGATTTTCAATGAAAACCCTATGTTTAATAAAACTAAAAAAACAAATACATAATAAAACCAAAACATATTAAAATTATATTCGTTGGATAGCTCATTCTAAGGAATACCATCATCCAATTGGGTTTGTGAAGTCTCCTCCATTTTCATTCTCAACCCGAGCTTTGAAGTGCAAAATTTTGGACTTTTTTGGTGCCTGAGGGGGAGAAGGAGGGAAAAGGGGGGTTTGAGCGAACCCAAGTAGGAGTTTGAGCGAACCCCTAGGAGTTTGAGAAAACCCCTAGGGGTTCGCTCGAACTATGGTTAATTCGATCCCCCTTTCAAAACATATATTATTTGTGTGTTTTTGGCAGGATCGAGGGACCTTGTATTTAACTGGTTCACTCGATCTAGGGTTCATTCGAACCCTTTTTTGGTTCACTCGAACATATGGGTTCATTCAAACCCCCAAAACCAATTTTTTTTGCATGGGGTCATTTTTTGAAAGTTTTCCTTCCTCACTCGAATTGTAAACCACTTTTGTGGGTTTACCTTTTTTCATCTGATAAGGTTTGATAGTGTGTTCATTTGATTAGTGCTTTTGTTTGACCATTATGTTAAAATAAAGATTATTCAAATTAAAATAATTTGGGATAATTAAAATAAAAAATTTTTGATTGAGGAAAAAATGGGTTTTATAGGCACCCGAAACCACAAATTTTACAAACCAAGAAAAGATAGATGAAAAGTAAATCTCAGAAAAGAGAGGTTGAATATTAAAGATAAATAGAAAAGACCAACAACCATCTACAAAAAACTAGCAAAAGACCAATGATAGTAGAAACACAACCAAGACTAAACCGGAGACTTCAAGGTCTCAGCCCCTTCCATTTCCAAGATGTCCATATCCTGGGCCACCATCCACAAAGCCTCAGTCAAGTTCTGCTCCGCCATCTTGGTTTCCATAATTTCCAATTTACTAGTCAGAGCTTTTTTTTTAAGGTTTAGGTCCTTAATATCATGAAAGGCCTGCTTCCAAAATTTGAAATTATCAATTGCATCATTTCTAGCCAGAGAAAGAATATCGCCATAAAAGTCCCTATCAAGTTCAAAAGTTGGGTCATCAGGGTTCAGGTCCACGTGAGGGCTGGGCCTATCTTCTCTGCCAATAGAATCGAAAGAAGTGAAGGAGACATAATTTATAGAAGGTTCCCCAATGTCATCATCTAGAGAATCCTTCGAGTAGGCCACCAATTTATCCACATGGGGTTCTTCCCTTATCTTGTCCTTCGACATTGATGCTTCAGGAGGAATTTTTTGAGGACAATATTTCTTGTTTGAAGGCTTAGCAGAAGGTGTATTCTTTCTTTTTTTACTAGGAGGAGGAGTAATCCCATCCACCCAATTCGGGTCCAAACCCTTGACATCCTTAGGCGAGCTTGAATTAGTGTCATAACCCTCCAAGGCCGAGGAAAAGATGGGGTTAGAAACTGTTGACATATTTTTGAAGTGCTCATAAATGAGCCGTATTAGGCCACCATGCAGGACCGGATTCCAATCATGATTTTTCCTATTCTCCTCAATGCTATTGTTCAAAGAGCATAACAGGTAATAGGGGAAAGAAACCCTAACCTTATATCTAAAATGGTTGAGTAAAATGAAATGATACCCGTATACTCTAGTAAACCTCCCATCCAACGTACTATAATCCATTAGGATTCTAAGCATCTCCCTCCAAATTTTATTTATCCTACTTGAATCAAAATAGCTATTAGAGACTTTAACAAGTCTCTTCTTCTCCTCCTCAGTCTTTGAAAAAATAATAACAACTTTATCCAAGAATTTCCTATCATGGTAAAATATCACATCTTCCATAGGGAGATCAGTAACTTCTCCAATAAGCGCCTCATCCACAATCACCTTCCTTCCAAATAAGATGATCGCACCTTTATTCCAGTGCTTCAAAAAATACTCAGCTGCTCTGAGTTTTGGCCCGTGAAGTCTTTCAATGAATGGTTGTAGCCCTTCCTTGTCAATTTTCTTCCACAATTTTGAGTTTTCTTTATTCTTAGTGCACGTAGTAGGCTCAACTTTTTTCCTGCTTCCTCCCATTGTCATCAATATTTTGCTCTGAAATCCCACACCAAGAAAATATAGACATATGAGAATGTAGCAAAACTAAGGCACCCACAAAACGTGCAAGCTCAACCCATCTGTCATATTCATTATGATTCTGCCACCAAATCTTATAATATTGCGGTACTTCGTACCTTTCTCTTTAATCATTTTTAAATGCGTCTTCTCTCACATTGTTGTGCAATCATAGTTGATTAGGGCTTTAGCGTTAGCAGGAAAATCTTTGAAATTCTGCCACATCACCTTTCTATTCTATCTTATTCCCTCATTGGAAAATAAGTCTACCACTCCATTCCCTTCCCTATAGATATGGGAAATTTTAACTTTCTTACAATTATATAAAGTGGCCCTAGCCTCATCAATCCAATACTTAATAGTCCATGATGGGGGGGATAATCCAAGGAGGAAATCAATGATATTCTTGGAGTCGCCCTCAATCCAAATATTTTCAAAGTTCAAACTATTAGCCAAATTTATGATCTGGTAGGCTCCTAAAGCTTCAGGTAAATGATTAGTTTGTTTCCCCAAAGAGACAACAACCACAATAATGAACATACCTTTATCATCACCTAACACACCTCCACTCCCAGCCAATCCCAGATTACCTTTCGTTGCCCCATCAAAATTAGCTTTAATCCAACCCCTAGGAGGGTGATACCACAAGAAACCATCCCAGTTCTTTTTAGTAGGTTTAGAAGTCAGGGACACATTGCCTTTAATCTCCCAAACTTTGACCATTTCAAAGTCATAAAATGAACAAACCGCAAATTCCATCACCACCACCTGAAGAGGAGCCAAATTAAAGTTTTCCCAAATGAGTCTAAATTTTTTATCAAACACAAGTTTCTTCATAGTTTCCTTATCCTTGAACACTCTATTTTTTCTCTCCTTCCAAACTCCCTAGGCAATATAAGGGAAAGTCAAGGACCACAACTTGCGAATATGCAGATTAGAGGATGAGGCCACCTACTGAGTAAAATGATCCTTAATAGTACTAGGCAACACCAAGAGATTCTCCACAGAGAGTAGAACCTTTCCTAGATAGATTTCACAAAAGGACAATGAATAAATAAATGATTAGACGTTTTTATTGCACACTTACAAAGGTAGCAGCAATTGGGGATCAGAGAGCCCCTCTTACAATGGTTTTCCACTATAAGCACCTTGTTCTGAAGAAGGATCCAGAAGAAAATATTAACCTTTGGGGTCAAGTAGCTTAACCAAGCTTTGGCCCAAAAGGGGGGAGGCCCAGGAGATAAATACAACAAAGAGACAACCGAAAAAATAGAGTATTTGGTTGACGAACTAGCCGTCCAAACCAAGATGTCCTCCTGATAATTCAAGTCCAATATCAATGCCATAAGGGACGATTGGATAGGGGAAAGATCCATACTAATCTTACAAAGATTCACCCAACATCCATTCCTCCAATAATCTTTAACTAGGGATCCAAAAGTAGCCTTGCAAATGTCCGCCCAGTGTTTGAAATTGTCAAAAGAAACCAAAGGTTCCTTCAAAATCCATCTATCCTCCCAAAACCTCAAAATATTTCCAGTTCTTATACTCCATCCCATTCCAAAATGAATTATTTTACTCCCTTTTAAGATATCATTCCAAAGAGCCGAACTCCTGGGTAGACTCCGAGAATCCAACAAAGAATTAAGAGATCCAGTGTTAGCCAGATATTTGTTTTTTATGTTTTTCTTCCATTCTCCAATTGAGGAGAAAATTCTCCAAATCTGTTTAGCAAGCAGAGATTTATTAACATTTATGATTCTTCTGAGGCCCAATCCCCCTAGCTTCTTTGGTCTATAAACCAAGTCCCATTCAATGAGGGGCATACGTGCCACCTTTCTTCAACTCTAGACCAAAGAAATTTTTTATGGATTTTTTCAATAGCTTCCGCATACTTAAGAGGAATATTAAAAAGACTTGGAGCATAGATAGGAAGGTTCTGAAGAGTGGCTTTGAGGAGTTGAATCTTACCAGCTTGACTGAGAAGAGCTCCCTTCCAACCCGCTAGCCTTTTGTTGAATCTATCCATGAAGGAATTCTTGAAAGAGTCAGAGGGCTTAAGGCCCAAGGGCAAGCCCAAATATATTGAAGGAAGAACCTCCACTCTACATCCAAAAATTTTAGCTATCCTTTTTTGTCTTCTAACCAGAGTATTGAAGAAAAAAAGAGAACTTTTTTTAATATTAATCTTTTGACCAGAAGCTCCTTCATAGTCATCCAGATCTTTTTTAAGAGTTTTAGCTTCATCCATTGTAGATCTTCCCATCAAAATTGTATCATCAACAAACTATTGATGGGAGCTAACAAGGTTGCTAGATGAAGGGTGTAAACCCAATAAGGCTCCTTGAACAACTAGTCTATTTAGGTTCATCCCAAGGCATTCATCCATTATAGTAAACATAATAGGGGAGATTGGATCACCTTGTCTTAATCCTCTGGAATTCTTAAAAAAATGTGAAGGAGATCCATTGACCAAAATGGTGATGGTAACGGAAGAGATGAGTTCGAAAACCAAATGGCATCATAATCTTGAATAAAAACTCCCAGTCAACCCGATCATTGGCTTTGGAAATATCAAGCTTCAAGAGAAAGCCTTCAGTCTTAGAAACGATGAGCGAATGAATATTTTCATGCATAGTTATAATCGAATCCAAAATTTTCCTTCCAGGAACAAAGCCATTTTGCTGAGGGGAAATTAAGGAAGGAAAAATAGTTAAAAGTCTAGAAGTCAAGACTTTAGAAATAATTTTATATAAAGAATTACAAAAGGCTTATGGGCCTAAAAGCTTCAAAATCTGCAACCCCAGGACATTTGGGGATCAAGACCAAGAAGGTAGCATTGAGTTCCTTTAGGATGCATTTCGATCCAAAGAATTCCTTAACCGCGTTCACCACATCCTCTTCCTTAATCTCCTAGATCCATTGGAAAAGGAACATAGGAAAGTCATCAGGTCTAGGGGCTTTTTTACCTTCAAAAGAGAAAGTAGCCTTCTTGATTTCTTCCTTTGACAAGATGGTAGAGAGCATTTTTGTTGTCCTCCTCCTTAACCAGACTGGGTATAGCCGCTAAAAGAGAGTCCTAGAGATTTTGATTAATCCCATCATTAGCCGAAAGGAGATTGCTAAAATACTCAATAGCTTGTCTCTTGATGTCATCTTCCTTCTCAAAACAAACACAATTTTCCTCAATATAAGTTATCCTATTCATAGCACGGTGTTTTAGGGCAGACATATGGAAATATCTGGTATTTTTATCCCCAATTGAGAGTCATTGAACCCCAGATCTTTTTCCCCAGTATTCCTCCTCTTTAGCTATGATGTCATGCATCTCCACAAGAAGCCCATTTTCTTTCTTTCTAGTCTCCATATTGCATCCCTCTTGTTGGATCATTTCCTGGATCTCCATTAGATCTGACTTTAGCTCTTCTTTTCTTCTGAAGATATTGCCAAAAGAATATTTATTCCACTCTCTTATCCTATTTTTGACTTCTCTTAATTTTTTTGTGACCTTGAACATAGCAGTCCCCAAAATAGAAATATTCCACCATTTCCTAACCTCCTTATGGAGCTTAGGATGATGCAACCACATACGTTCAAATCTAAAAGGGGTATTTCTTTTAGCCACAATAGGATCCACCACAAAGCTAATAGGAAAATGATCAGAGCCAACCCTCAATAGGATTTTAAAGAGAAAAAGTATTTAAGAATCCATTGATCAGAAATTAAGGTTCTGCCTAGTCTAACTTGAATCAACTCCTTACCCACTCTGCGATTAGACCAAGTAAAGGAAGCTCCTTGAAACTCTAAATCTATCAATGCTTGATTGTTGATGAAATACAAAAGGTCCATTTTTCTTTCCATATTGATCTGGGACCCTCCTAACTTTTCATTATCCTACAGTGGAGTATGGAAGTCTCCCATAACCACCCAGATCTCATTAATGTATTTACAATGAAAGGCAGCCAGGTTTCACCAAAAAATATTTCTAGCCCCCCTTCCATTAGGGGCATAGGTATTAGACATGATCTAGCTGAAATTGTCTCTGATATGAGAGAATCTAGTGGCCACATGATTCACACTTTCGAACAATGGTTCACCTTTGATAGGATTAAGATTCTAAAAGGTGGCAATACCTCTAGAGGCACCTTCTGAACTATTCCCCTGAACCCCACATAATTTAAATAACCTTATCTTTTCCACTTTTTCTTTCGGCATTTTAGATTCTTGAACTAATAAAATATCAGGTTTATGATCTCTAACAAAATTCTACAACATATCCCTCTTATGGAGGCTATTCATCCCTCGAATATTCCATGACATGATCTTCATTTCTTACCTAGAGTGAGATTGCAAATTTCAGGAATGGTCTTCTAATAACCATCCGCAATGTCCTGCATGCTAACATTCTCCCTATGCCAGCGGGCAGATCTTCTCCCCTGATTATTCTTTATGGCTCCACAATATTCCTTGGATCTAGCTCTCGTTGAGATCCCTTTTGGAGTGCTCAGCTGAAGATTTTTCTTGTTCCTCCTCTTATTGTTAGAGCTTAAATCATCTCTATTAGTCTCTTCCTCACTCTTCTCCTCCCTTCCAGACTCCCAATCTTTCACATAATACCCTTTTTGGTCCAATGGAAGAGTATCCATCAAACCATTACTATTTTGAGATAGGTTCACATTTATACACTCCACATTCTAGCTCGAATCCCTCAAAGATTAAATCCCCTTCTCCAGCGATTCAACAAACTTAGGAATCAGGGTAGACTCTTCCCTTCCTCCAGAGGCTGGAGATAAAATAGGGATCCCAATCTCCAACTTTAAAATTCAATCTTCGATCGGCATATTAAAACCCTGAGAAGGGATTCCATCTAGACCACATTCAGCAATGTCCTTCCCCAAGCCAGTGGACTCATGACTACTGTCCCAAGGCATCAGATATTCTAGGTCTCCCTCACCATTTTGTGAAAGAAAACCATGAAGAAATTATTCTGCAACAAAAAACAAATTACTGGCACACAATAAAATAAAACTAAAAATCTCTATATAACAAAATGAAAATATTTCTTGAATTAAAATAAACATAATCAAAGTTAAACTAATTAATGCAAATGTTATTTTGACACTAGTATTAAACATTCAACTCATTAACTCACAATGAATTTATTAATCATCATCTAACTACTCTTAATACTGACAATAGTTGATAGGTAAATTATACACACTGACAAGTATTGAACAAACCAGTAGAGATTAACGTAATCACATAGATGAATTATACATATAAGAATCTGATGCTTAATACAAAAATCAATATGAAATAAATTGAATAGCTACGAAATCACAACATACATTACCACACACATATATCTAATGGAAAGATTAGCAACAACTGAGAAAGTGGGCCCTGCCTTTGCCGGCTATTAAGTGATGAAGCTCACACACATAGAATTACTCCATGCTAACTATCATTCATTTAGATTGCAACAAAAAATTATAAATAGATTTAATTGTTGATATCTAATTTCTATTATGTCTATATATTCCAATTGTTGGCACACACACACACACATATATATCGTAGCTATCTATACCCATAACAGTCTTGTAGATGAAAGAAAATAAGTGTTTTGGTTGTTTGTAGTTTACAAACAACAACCATCGAAAGATAATCCAAAATAGCTTAAAGTATTTTGACATTATCTTAGAACAACATAACAACTCAAAACATATTTGCTAGTCTCGACACAAGTATAGCCAAAGTGACAAAATGACTTCAATTGGCCTAGTGTTCCTTCCACCAATGCCCTTCATGCCTTGTTGTCAACCACAAGTAAAAATTTCATGTTACCAAAATAACAAAGATAGTTAGCAATAGTCAAAGAAATTGATATTTTTCACTAGTTTTTACCTTTCCTTCTATTTCATTGAATATCTCTAGTTCATTAACGAAAATAGATAGGAGCGATAGGAAATGCTAGGAAAGATGACAAAGGCTAAAGAAAATAATAGGTAAAATAATGGCATGTTTTTCCCCATCAATAATCTCTTACATGATGATAGATCTTGAATTGTTGCACCAATTGATGAAGAATCTTGCACTTGAATGCCTTAGAAATGATCTTGAAAGCTATCTTGATGACCTTGTAAAGACTTGGAATGCTTAACCCTTGCTTGCTTGAGATAATATCATGTTGGCTTGTGTTGGTTAGTTGAAATGAGGATTTGAAATCTTGTTTATATAGGAAATCCATTGGAATGACCATTTATTTGATCCCCAAGGTCAACATAGAAGAAATTTTAACTTAAAACCTAGTTTTTCCTGCTCAAACCTTGAAAATAGGCAAAATAGGACTCATTTGGCAAGCTGGGTGATGATTCCCACCTAGATGGGACTCATTTTGGATATGTATAGGATCATCATGGAAAAAACAGGCCCTTAAGGGGCAATAAAATTCAGAAAATTAGAGTTAGGCAACTAGACGTAAAAATTTGAATAAGTTATCTATATTATTTCAAAAATATGTAAGAATAGAATCTATAGCAAATTGAATTTAGTTTCTAAACTACTAGGTTTATTTTTAAAACTAAAAATCTATTTGGTGAAAATTTGAAATTTCAATGCAGTAGTACTTAAATTGTTAGGAAATTTATGCCTCAACATTCTAGTTTCCCTTGAAGACTTGGCTGATTTCTTCATGTTTCTGGCCCTTACCAGCTTACCACTGCAAGCTTACCTTGGTGGCATGATTGTGCAGTTTACCGCTTTACCATGGCCCACCTTGCTTGGGCTGGCGGTTGGGAGGTGTTATCGTCATACCACAATAGTCTTCTTTTGGAATGGTGGTGGCACAGTGAGTAGCGACAAGGTTCGCTCAGAGGTGGTGAGGTAGCATGGTTCGTTGCACATTTTCCAGAGCAAGTCCTTACCTCCTTACTCTAGTGGTTCCTCGTTGGTGGTGTAGTGGCATGGTTGAAGGGAAGTAGTCTGGTGACAGTTACCTCCCTACCGCGAGAGGTGCTCAGGGAAGCCATGGTGGCTGCACTAGATGGTTGGCGGTCAGCGATAGCGGGCTACTGCCTTACTATAGAGGTTTGGTGGTAAGAGCGTAGTGGAATAGTGAAACCATGGTGGTCAATGATGGTGCTTACCATTTTACCACGAAGGCTTGTTTGATAAGCCACAGTGGTGCAGTATGACCGCTGGTGGTTTGCCAGGGTGGTCACCACCCTATCGCAGGGTGGCCTAGCGGCCTTTGCGATAGCGTAGCTGTGACCATGGTGGTCTATCTGGTGGTTACCTCCATACCACTGTGAGCAAAGCCAAGCCTAGTGGTAGCATGGTTGGAGGTCGAGGGTTGACTTGGGCTCACTGTCATACCATGGTGAATGTTTAGACTCAGAGTGGTAGCGCGGTGGAAGACAAAGATGAGCTTGGAGCTTAGCTGAATGAGCCTAACCGAGTTTGACCAGAGGTCAAAATAGCGAATGAATGGGAAATTGACACATGGCAAGATCTTTAAGATTTGATTGCTCAAAAGATTATTTTTCTGATTGTGATAGGCTACAGTATTTTTAATGTTGGGAAGCTCAATGTTTTTAGAAGACGGTGCACATTATTAGAGAGTGATGGAATCTTGTAGGTGGGAAATCTAAATATCTTGATGACCATTGATTTCTTGAACAAGAAGAATAGTTAGGCACATGGTAAGAGATTATGAATTAATCTCATGTGCACAAAAAAGGATTATGAGCAAAGAGTGAGAGGCTGAGAATGTTTGAGCAGTCTTCATCGTGAACACTTAGTCTCTCAGTTTTGAGATGATGTGAACTTGAGATGCCTAGAGGCTAGGCTAGCCATGAGGCTAGCTGTGGCAGTCAACTAAGGAGCTGAAGTGAATCCGCACAGTATGTCATGTGAGGACATTGTAACTGTGTGAAGGTTTTGTATATGTTGTTGCTACATTCTCCAGATGGACAAGATGTAATCTTCTAAAGAGAATAACTTTGTGTTTGTATTATAACCATTTTTTTATTGAATAATACAAGTGAGCTAAGTGTTTGGAGGGTGGGGTTTTTTACTTGAAAGGTTTTTACCCATGTAAATTTGTGTGTCCATATGTTTGTCTTTCATGTTGTTTGATTCTGCTATCTAAATATGTGCTTGTGTTCAATCTGCTGTTAGTTAAGCATTTACTTTTCTAAAAAAGATCAATGGGGAATCCACTGTGCCTATTTCTTCTTTATGGCATAGTTTCTATCTTTGATATGATTTCAAGAAATAAGAATCAGTAAGGCATTATTATCATAGACGTGCATTCTATGATGATAGACCATCCAGTATCCCCAACAGATGGTATCAGAGCTATTTAAGGGAGATCAAGGCTTGATGATACCAACAAGTGGTATTAGAGTTGGTTAAGGGAGGTCAAGGCTTGATGATACCAAAAAGTGGTATCAGAGTTGGTTAAGGGAGGTCAAGGCTTGATGATACCAACAAGTGGTTTCAAAGCCTTCTCTTGGTTATTGAAGTTCTGGGCATTTCTCTTGTGATGATTTCTTAGCCTGGCAAGCTTGAGGAAATTTGGAGGAATCTTTTAGTGTTTAATCCTTCGATGAGTGGAATTTCTAGCTTCTTGATTCAACATGTAGCTTGAAAGAAGCTAGAGAAGATTGGAGCTATTCATATTATGGTAATGTAATGCCCCGCCAAGAACCTTAAAGGGAGTTGCAATTAATGTCTTAAGCGAACCAATTTTTTTTATAAAGTGCATTTAACATACACATTCACTTACTAATTAACAACAACCTCTAAGACTACAAGGTTAGGATTACTTAAACCCACACATACATATTACATATAACCATAGCATTAAGAACTTTATGAAATAAACATCATACATCATAAGAATACCACATAACATAATAAGATAATCAACCAAGATACAATCTCATAAATATTAACTTAATCCAATAGTTACATCACTCATTCCCAGAATGAGACAATAGTACAAATGTATTACAATTACATAATTCCACCTCATAAACATAAGAGGGATAAAATAACTTATAGAAATTGAAATATTATAATGCAAAAAATTACAACAAGAATCGCGAGTTGTCCATCTAGATGTCTCGCCACCAAGTACTGAAGATAGATGGGGACTTAACGATTTTGGTGCATGTTCCACCCAACCAAGTGGTACCCAAAGGCCCACCCCCCATGCTAGGAGATAGTAACAAAGTAACATGGACAAAGATCTACAACCACTAACCAAAGGCAGACTCATACTGACTCATATTGATATAACCAAACAAATGAACTAAAAAGTACAACTCAATCACCATACGAGTACAAATCAAGTATAACTCCAACATCACTGACATAGGTCACATTGCTTCCAGACATAATATTAATCAAGTATGTTCAGAGAACCATACACATAAAACAAAACCAACTGTTGTCCTAGATAGAGTGTCATCGCAAGGTTTGTCATGAGATCTCCTCTGGGAATTCTTCATACGCTTCGGAAATCTTGGTGGCCTCAACCGAATCCCAGCACTCATAATCACTCAAGCGGAATCAACTACCTCTCGTAAGGACAAGATAGTTGATCTTGCCATTACAGGCCTTCTAACTCACCCCAAGTCTAAACAAGCCCTTGCGTCTGTGAGTGAGGTTAATTTATCTTGATTAATGTGAATGCATCCTAATCATATAAGTACATTAATTTAGTTATCACTTGATTAACTCACTTATGAAGGTTACCCAGTTTACCACTTTGGGCTCTGGCCCCTAACAAAAGCCACTCTTCTATTCGACAACACACACCCAAACAATCCACCAAGGGAAACACAAGTGCATACCAACTAGGCATCAAAACCACTCCAACACAAGGAGGATACAAATAATAGAACCCACTCCAAACATTTTGGAGGCAACAAACACATAGTCCACTCCTTTCAAAGGAAATACAAAATATCCCCGTTCATGGAAACCGCGTAAAACTGAAAAGACGTCATGTACTACCCAAGGAAAATACTAGATGGCATAAAGATTCAACAACCCTTATCCTCTAAGTTCTTCTGGAAGACTTATAATTTAGGAACAACACCAAATCCCAACACCCACAATACAACTTGACGACATAGCAACAAAAGCATTCAAGTCAATAATCAAATCTAATATTTGGATTTCCTAAATCCATACTCATTCAATAGGTAATGTTAACAAGGTCAAAGACACACTTACGGGGTTAACTCAAATAATCATATACCCATATTTCTATTTCCATTATAGGAAGTCTCAAACAATTTAAACTTACATCCCTTTACAAAATTCAGAGAAACTAGAACATTTAAGATAGTCACGAGAAAAATTACTATTTTTGGATATACTAAATCTATATCTCTTTCATATTTCATTCACAATAAATCAATTACTCTAATTGAAATATAATAAATTAAAATAACTATTTGCCTCATCAATATAACAACTTCTCAATTTACTTTTAAATCGACACAAATCCATGCAAGTAATCTCTTTCCATTTCCTAACCAAATCTTACATCACATTCAATTTTCTATTTTAAAACATTCAATCATTTTAATATAATATAATAAAATATTGTTTCTCTATCCATTTTCCCATATACACTAATCAATCCAATTTAAATCTCTATTCAATAATATATTGCATGCATCTTATTACAATAAAATACGATAATGAATTTACACTTAATATATATATATATGCTCCATATTATATAGACACCAAATATAGATATTAATAAATTTAATTATATATATTATTTAATATTCCAATCACAACAATTAAATTACTCTATGGAAAATAAATAAAACATAACAAATATTTTCCCTTTCCAATATATTCAAGAACCTTAAAGGGAGTTGCAATTAATGTCTTAAGCGAACCAATTTTTTTTTTATAGAGTGCATTTAACATACACATTCACTTACTAATTAACAACCTCTAAGGCTACAAGGTTAGGATTACTTAAACCCACACATACATATTACATATAACCATAGCATTAATAGCTTTATGAAATAAACATCATACATCATAAGAATACTACATAACATAATAAGATAATCAACCAAGATACAATCTCATAAACATTAACTTAATCCAATAGTTACATCACTCATTCCTAGAATGAGGCAATAGTACAAATGTATTACAATTACAGAATTCCACCTCATAAACATAAGAGGGATAAAATAACTTATAGAAATTGAAATATTATAATGCAAGAAATTACAACAAGAACCGCGAGCTGTCCATCTAGATGTCTCGCCACCAAGTACTGAAGATAGATGGGGACTTAACGGTTTTGGTGCATGTTCCACCCAACCAAGTGGTACCCGAAGGCCCACCCCCCATGCTAGGAGATAGTAACAAAGTAACATGGACAAAGATCTACAACCACTAACCAAAGGAAAACTCATACTGACTCATACTAATATAACTAAAAAAATGAACTAACAAGTACAACTCAATCACCATATGAGTACAAATCAAGTACAACTCCAACATCACTAACATAGGTCACATTGCTTCTAGACATAATATTAATCAAGTATGTTCAGAGAACCATACACATAAAACAAAACCAACTGTTGTCCTAGATAGAGTGTCATCGCAAGGTTTGTCATGAGATCTCCTCTGGGAATTCTTCATAGGCTCCAAAAATCTTGGTGGCCTCAACCAAATCCTGACACTCATACTCACTCAAGCAGAATCAACTACCTCTCGTAGGGACAAGATAGTTGATCTTTCCATTCCAGGCCTTCTAACTCACCCCAAGTCTAAACAAGCCCTTGTGTCTGTGAGTGACGTTAATTTATCTTGATTAATGTGAATGCATCCTAATCATCTAAGTATATTAATTTAGTTATCACTTGATTAACTCACTTCTGAAGGTTACCCGGTTTACCACTTTGGGCTCCGGCCCCTAACAAAAGCCACTCTTCTATTCGACAACACACACCCAAACAATCCACCAAGGGAAACACAAGTGCATACCAACTAGGCATCAAAACCACTCCAACACAAGGAGGATACAAATAATAGAACCCACTCCAAATATTTTGGAGGCAACAAACACATAGTCCACTCCTTTCACAGGAGGTACAAAACATCCCCGTTCATGGAAACCAGGTAAAACTGAAAAGACACCATGCACTACCCAAGGAAAACACTGGATGGCATAAAGATTCAACAACCCTTATCCTCTAAGTTCTTCTGGAAGACTTATAATTTAGGACTAACACCAAATCCCAACACCCACAATACAACTTGATGACATAGCAACAAAAGCATTCAAGTCAATAATCAAATCTAATCTTTGGATTTCCTAAATCCATACTCATTCATTAGGTAATGTTAACAAGGTCAAAGACACACTTATAGGGTTAACTCAAATAATCATATACCCATATTTCTATTTCCATTATAGGAAGTCTCAAACAATTTAAACTTACATCCCTTTACAAAATTCAGAGAAACTAGAACATTTAAGACAGTCACAAGAAAAATTACTATTTTTGGATATACTAAATCCATATCTCTTTCATATTTCATTCACAATAAATCAATTGCTCTAATTGAAATATAATAAGTTAAAATAACTATTTGCCTCATAAATATAACAACTTCTTAATTTACTTTTAAATCGACACAAATCCATGCAAGTAAACTCTTTCCATTTCCTAACCAAATCTTACATCTCATTCAATTTTCTATTTTAAAACATTCAATCATTTTAATATAATATAATAAAATATTGTTTCTCTATCCATTTTCCCATATACACTAATCAATCCAATTTAAATCTCTATTCAATAATATATTGCATGCATCTTATTACAATAAAATACGATAATGAATTTACACTTAATATATATATATGCTCCATATTATATAGACACCAAATATATATATTAATAAATTTAATTATATATATTCTTTAATATTCCAATCACAACGATTAAATTACTCTATGGAAAATAAATAAAACATAACAAATATTTGCCCTTTCCAATATATTCATTTCCTAGATTTACTTCTAATACAACATAAACTATTGTCATTACTATATTCAATTCTATCCAAAATCTATATCTTTTCAATTCTCTATTTAAAAACATCAACATCTTAGTGTATAAAAATATATTTTGGCTTAACTATTTAACCAGGCATTCATATTGTTTCCTATTTAATCTCATTAATTAAACAAACATTCAAATATAAATATTTCTACAATTCTTCAATATATATTTAAATATCCTTTTTCTTAACAATTCGACCATGCATTCAAAACCAACACAAGTACACATCCAATTGGATTTCTTTCATTTTCTAGTTAACTCATATAATTCAATCAATTTTCTATCTAAACATGAAATTTATAAAATATCTCTTTCCTTATCTATTTAACCATGCAATTTTAAAATATCTTATAATATCATTTTCCCTAACAGTTTAATCATGCATTTAACCTTATCTTTTTTTTTAAAATCTCCATGCAAACTCAAATACATGTACTTAAATAAAACTAATTATACTCCTGATTGAAAACCATACATAAATATACATCATATGTATATATTAATATATTTTATTAAATAATACATTATTTAATAAAACATATTAAATATCAACCAATAATCTCCAAGAGTCTATACTTTTAAACATTGAATAAAACCAAAATCTTTTTATAATATTATTTCATATTATAAAAATCTACACAACACTTCATATTAATTATTTCTTTAATCCAATTGAACCGGTGATATATAAATATATCATATTATTTACACATTAAACCTGATTATTCAATTTATTAACTAAAAATATCTATCATTTAAATATTATTTAGTAAACATTGATATTAAATAACAAATATCAAAATTTCATTAAATAAAAACCATACCCTAAAATCCTTATGGGTTTTAAAAAGGGAATTTATAAAAAAAAGAATTTAATTTTTAATGGGGAGGGGTCGGCTGTGGCCGAAACCCCCCACTCCTTTCACCATTTCGCGCCTCCCTTTGGGGCTGCGCTGCCACCAAAGGCAGCGCTCCCTTGGAGGCAGCTGCACCCCCATGGGTGTGGGCGATGGGGTGTGCAAAACCTCCACCCCAAAATAAATAACACAGCCGATGCAAGGAAGAAAAACAGCGAATGGAAATTCGCTGCACACATTCCACGATTTCTTAAAAACCCTTAGTGTCGTACGAACGGCAGAAAAATATACAGGCCAACAAAATTTAATAAATAAAAATTGTATGTATATGTATATTATATATATATATATATAAAGATATGTATGTATATATAATATATATATATATATAACAAACGGATTTCAACAATAAACAATTGGGAAAATTTGTGAAAATATACATCTACAGATGTAATTGTGCAATTTTTCAGAAGATCCCAAATTACTCAAAGACTTAAAACTAATTCTTTTAAATCATTTTTTTGAATTCTAAAATAGTAAAAGAACAATTATATCAAAACGGGTCTATATTAAATTTAGAAGTTTCAAATCTTCAAGATTTCTCCACCTAATTTCTACATAGGGTTTTCAAAATAAATTTGATTTTCTATAGAGGGTACATTTTCTAAAAACATTCCAAATGCATTGTTCAATCTCTATGTTTGATTCCACTGACAAAATAATCGATTTCCTCAAATAATTTAAATTCAACTGAGGTTTTCACAATTTTCACTCAAGAATTTTCACAAAGCAAAAGCTGTAAATTTATTTAATTCTTTTCTTCTAATAACAAATTTCTTTTCTAAAATAGATTTAACAAACAAACCTTTAATCACTACTATTTTACAAGTAACCAAAAACAATAAAACACAAAGAGGAAAACCTGGTTCAAGAAGCTATAGGAAGAGATGAATTTTTGATGCAAGCCTCCTCCAAAGATTTCCTAAATTTTCTTCAATCCTCCAATGAGTCCAATCCAAAACCCAACAAATGCAAACAATCTTTCCTCCAATCAATTCAACAATCAAAACTTTCTTCAAACCCTTCTTTGTGCAAATTTTTCCAAAATTTTCTTCTCTACTGTAAAAATGAATTTTTCTAAAAACTTTCTCTGCCCTAAAATTAAAACATGCATTCCTTATAAAACAAAAATACCTAGTACAACCCTAATTCACATTACATGCAATTTAGAAATTAATTTCAATTTCAATTTCAATTTCTACTTTTGAAAACCCACTTTCAATGCAATTTCAAATAATAAATTAATTTCCGAAGTTGCAACTAATTTCCCAAATAAACATTTAATTATAATTTCTAATTTAATTCCCACACTTTGAAATTAAATTCCAAAATTAATTTTAATTCTTTTATTCCCTTTCATTCTCTTGCATTAGGTTTAATTAATTAATATAATTATTTAATAACTAAATTCAACCCCCTTGGATTAAATTTAATTAATTAAATAAATTAAATATAATTAACTAATTTAAATATTAACTTTTATCCACATTGCATTATTTAAATTAAATAACCATCAACATGATTTAAATGCAATTATTCTAAATATCTATTTCCAAATCAAGAATCCTTCAGAATTAAATAACATTAAAGCAAGACCGACAATGACTCAACACACACGACTGACGACACACTAAGGCTAGGGTGTAAACTTGACATGTGTTACCTAGCTACTATCTCCCATTCAGCTTAACCGTTGGATCGACACGCTCAAACCTGTGAAACCAGGTGGAGTTGATGTCAAGTACCTGCAATCCTGAAACCATGTAAACAACATTATACAATATATCCAGCATATAATACACACTGTGAAGAAGGAATTACGGATTCGCAGGGCGCTCGCAAGCGAGTGGTGCGAACCCATCTTCTTCACCAATACACTCATCGAAACTGACACTTCCATCATAATCCAATAATCTCATAACAACATCTCATGTTAACTTTACAACATCATTAATCCATTAAAGTATGAGAAACACTAATTAGGTCAACACATCACACAATAATAGTTGTTGCTCAATAGTAGCGATCAAAACATCATAGCAAAATGTATCCTGTAACAAAGTGACTGCAACCAAACATAGCATAAAGCAAACCGAACGAGAAGCAAAACAGAGGGGTATTACAAATGTGGTCTGAGGCTCTTGGTTGGCAGCAAATGATCCTGATGAAAGGGCTGTGAGATAGGCTTATGGTTGTGTTGCAGTAGAGTGTGGTTCATACTAGGTGTTTGTGTGAGAGGCTCCCTAGCGGTATGCAGTTGCTTGTGTTGGTGTTCAACAATGGAGTTTTGTGCTTGTGTTGGGGTGTTCTGACTTAGCACTGAAGGTAGTTTCTCTATTTTCCTGGTTGCATGAAGGCTATGAAGTTGATCGTGGGTGGTCTGAAACTTCTGTATATCCTGGCTCTCTCGTATGCTTGTGCATGGTTGTGGTTTTGGAACTGGTCCGAAATGAACTTTTTGTTCCTGCTTACCTGTATCTTGCACTCACATGTTTTAGACTCATGTCTTTGGCTTTGAAGGTTTTTCTAAAAATTCTATAATGCATATTCATGTTTTTCATTGGTTTGGTTAACCGTGATGGTTGTGTGCAGAATCCTAAGTTGTCCAGATGAGTAGTGAATATGGAGGTGCATGGGTGTTTTATAAACACTATGATTTTATAGGTTTTATAGGGTCAAGGAAAACTTGTGGCTTGTGAAGCTATTGTTCAGCTATTTTTCTAGACCCTGGCTTCTGGGGTGTGACTGGATAAGATAGTTGTAGTTTGACATGTTTTGAGGAGGTGTGATGTTTTCTCTGAAAGGGAGTGTTGGTATGTGTTTTTCACTCAACATTCTTGAAGTGTTTCTTGTTGGTTTCCTAGACTATGGTGCTTGAGTTATGGACGTGATTGGAAAATTGGATCTATTTCTGATCTAGTGTTTGAGTCATGTTTGTCTGCTTTGGTTGTTCTCTTTGATGATCTCAGTTTTGCAATTTGCAGTGCGATGATAGATTTGAAAGTTTCATTGGTTGCATCCATGAGTTGTGCAATGTTGTGGGATTTCATTACCTACATGTTTTCTATGAGACAACTCGGAAGTGGACTATCAATATCCATGAGGTTGTAACAGTGTGGTGCAGATCTATTAGTTGACCTTGTCTGTGGTCACGTGTGCATTGGTTTGGTTTTTTTGAGATGAGAGGAGGAATGGTGTTTGAGTACCTAGATAGTCGGTTATGAACCAGTAGAATGTGAATCACGATGTCATGGAGAGCTTGGTACACTAGCCTATGTAAGATTTTGATAGTGATGATGTGGTCATTCATGGTTCTTGGAAAGCTCGGTGTCACGGTTCAGTGGGAGCTTTAGCAATGACTGTGGATTCATCATTTGGTGATGAATGATCTTCTTAGGTGTTGCCAATTCTTCTGATGGGACTCTTAGATCCTATTGTTGTAGAAGAGTTCTTTCGCATCTGCATGGTCAAAATTCTAAGGTGTGCAACATCTTGGAGCCATGGAGGACATTGGTAGTATTTGGCTGAGATGTTGGTAGTGCTTGATAGGTGATGTTGGTGTAGAGTTTGTTTTCTTGATGTCACTTACACTCTTCCTTGTGCATCATAATTTTGGCATGTGGATTTTTTCTTGAGACCATGGATAGTTCACTTGAAGCACGGTATATCCTAAGGGGGATGTGTAAGATCATGGGGTCATGATAAGTTCTTGTTCCTAGGTTTTGGAAATTTTACAGTGGTCTGGTGCTTCTCTATGTTTTGAGTACTTTGGTCATATGTTGGAGGTCTTCATGTCAAGTGCAGCAATGCATATTGGAGTTAGGATGAGATGACAGGTTGCTTGTACTCTCAGATGCATGGAGAAAAAGGTGAGGCTGGAATTCTTTTAAGAATGTTGTTGGTTACAGTTGAAAGTCTGAGTAGCCTACACCTTGGTTGAATGCGAGTTCAATAGAGACCAGCGAGGAGATTTATCTTGGGTAAGTCATGGTGGCTTGTATACCTTAGAGGATCATCTCTTTCCTCTTAGTCTGCTCAATAGTGAAGTTTATTTGAAAGGTATTTTCCCATTATAGCTCTTAGATGTGTGATATGCTTTATCTTTCATGGATATGAATCTTGAGTTGTTGTTTTAAAATTCTAGAGGATTCATAATGGAAGGTGGAAACCATAGTGTATCTCCTTGTGCTTTTGAGGACTGATAGGAGATGTTTATATGGGTGATTTTGATCCTCTTTTGAGAATTCTTACATTTTTTAGAATCTATTGGATGTTGTTAAGGCATTTCCCTTGGGATGTGAAGAAGATCATTCTTGACACAGCTGGCATTTAGAAGTGTATGTAGGAGGATGCTACATGTTATGATTTGTTGTTTCTCTCTATTCTGGTCTTTTCATCCTAAATGTTCATATGACTTTAGATGTATGTGGAGCCGTGGTGTTTCCTTCTTTAGTCAGATATGGAACCTTGGAAGATTGTGGAAGTCTATTGAGAGAAATGTTTCATGCAGCAGGTGGTTGCCGATTTTGCATATTAGTGTGGGTGTTCCTTGTAAATACATGGTTACATTATTCTATATGAAGATATTGTTGGACCTGATATACCTGGATCATGTGTGATGGTACTTTGTTTGCATTCATCTGGATAGTATCTTTGCAGTGGGAGTACCTGGATGTGATTGGTCATTTGACTGGTTGACACAAGGTGCCTGTACTTTGATTTTGATGGGGTGGTTATGTGATGGAATTATTTTAAAAATGTTCATACTGAGAGGTATGGGTGGTTGAATGAATTAGCATGAGTTGTGGGTGTTGGTTTTCAGCTTCGTGGGTCTAGTTAGTTGGATGGGGACAGTTAGTTTTTTGGTTGTAGTTCTAGCTGATGGTTTATCTTGATCTGGAGAATGGTTTCTCATTTTGTGTTTGCATTGTGCTTTTGTTTTGCTACTGTGGTGCCTTTTCTTCCTGAAGAATCGGATTCTTGTGTTCCAAAGACTGGTGCATATATGCCTTGGCTTGTTCCTTTTTTCTGTGTTGGATGTTTGGAGTTGTAGCCTGTGATGGTGGAAATTTTTCAAAAGTCATTGCAGGTGTCTTGGTTGGAGCATGAAAGCATGGTGGTGGTCCTTGTTTTTGTTTTGGAGGAAGCCAGTATGTTAACATCAAGTGGGAGATTTTTGGGAAATTTATGCCTTGACATTCTAGTCTCCCTTGAAGACTTGGTTGATTTCTTCATGTTTTTGGCCCTTATTGCCTTACCGTTGCAAGCTTACCTTTGTGTTGTAGTTGTGCAGTTTGCAACTTTAATATGGGCCACCTTGCTTGGTCCTGTAGCTGGGCAATGTTACCACCCTATCGTGGTGGTATTCTTTTGGACTAGCGATGGCATGTTGAGCGACAATAGTCAACATGCCAGTTACCGCCATATCGCAGGGTTTGCTCGGTGGTGGTAAGGTAGCATAGTTGGTGGCACGTTGGTGGAGGAAGGCCTTACCTCCTTACCATGGTGGTTTCTCATTGGTGGCGTGGTGGTGCAGTTGAAGGGTGATGGTCTGGTGACGGTTACCGCCTTATCATGAGTGGTGCTCGGGGAAGCCGCAATGGCCACTATGGACGGCTAGCGGTCAATGATAGCAGCTACCGCCTTACCACGGAGGTCTAGCAGTCAGAGCACGGTGGCATGGTGAAACTATGGTGGTCAGAAATGGTGCTTACCACTTTACCACAAAGGCTTGTTTGTTAAGCCGTAGTGACGTGGTATGACCATTGGTGGTGTACTAGGGTGGTCACCGCCCTACCGTGGGGTGGCCTAGTGGCCTCCATGGTAGCATGGGTGTGATCGTGGTGGTCTGTTTGGTAGTTACCTCCATACCGCGGTGAGAAAAGCCAATCCTAGCGGTAGCACAGTTGGAGGCCGAGGGTCAACATGGGCTCACCGCCATACTGCGATGGATGTTTAGACTCATAGTGGTATTACGGTGGAAGATAGATATGAGATCAAAGCTCGGTCGACTGAGCTTGACTGAGTTTGACCAGAGTTCAAAGCAGCGAACGAATGGGAAAGTGACACATGGCAAGATCTTTAAGATCTGATTGGCCAAAAGATTATTTTTTTGATTGTGATAGGCCGCATTATTTTTAATGTTGGGTGACTCGATGTCTATAGAAGATGGTGCATGTTATCAGGTGGGAAAATTAAATATCCTGATGACCGTTGATTTCTTGAATAGGCAGAACAAGTAGGCGCACGGTAAGAGATTATGAAGCAATCTCGTGTGCACAAAAAAGGATTATGAGTGAAGAGTGAGAGGTTGAGAGTGTTTGAGCGGTCTTCATCATGAACACTTAGTCTCTCAATTCTGAGATGATGTGAACCTGAGATGCCTAGAGGTTGGGTTGGCCGTGAGGTTGGCTGTGATAGTTAACTGAGGAGCTAAAGTGAATCTGCATAGTATGTCATGTGAGGACATTGTAACTATGTGAAGGTTTTTTATTTGTTGTTGTTGCATTCTTCATATGGACAAGATGTAATCTTTTGAAGAGCATAACTCTATTTTTGTATTGTAACCATTTTGTTACTGAATAATACAAGTGAGCTGAGTGTTTTGGAGGGTGGTATATTTTACCCAAAAGGGTTTTTCCCACGTAAATCTATGTTTCCATATGTTTATCGTTCATGTTTGATTTTTCTATCTGAATCTATTCTTGTGTTGAATCTTCTATTAGTTAAGCATTTACTTTTCTTAGAAAGATCAATGGGGAATCCACTATGCCTGTTTCCGTTTTATGGCATAGTTTGTGTCTTTGATGTGATTTTAAGAAATGAAAATCACTAAGGTACTGTTTTCTTAGACGTGCATTCTATGATGAGATACCGTCTTGTATCCCCAACATAAATTTCAGGGAAAAAATAAGAAATAGGTGTCTATCTGACCACCCTAACCACAATAAAATGATTAAAATAATTATATTATTTTAGATATAAGTAGGAGACTCATGTTCCAATGTGATGCATATTTTTCTATAATTTTTTTCCAATTAAATAATTAATTATGATTTTTTATTAAAAATTTCAAAAAATATAAAAACTTGTATGTTTAACCACCTTAACTTGGTCAAAACTTCATGAAATTCAATTTTGTTTTTAATCCTATAGTATGCGAAGCATAGAATGTGACACATGTTTCAGATTCAAAAAATGTGATACCATTTGAAAGTTATAGATGTTTTTCAATCAGCCTGTCAATCAAGACTTTAGTCATAATTTAAATAGAAAATGAATAATAATTATTTATTAAATTCAAAGTAAAGCATAATTTATATTGGTGGAAAGCTAAGAATCTCCTTTAAAAACCCTTTTCATTTCATCAATTTTGTGTAAAAAAAGAGTCGTCAGCCACATGGGCCATCATATCACTTAAATATCACTACATTTTGGCCCATCATGATCCTACACATACCCTTTTCCCAAAGTGTTGAATTTATTCCACATGGGCTAATTTTTCCTCTAAAGTGTTGGGGAGTGTGTAAATTAAGCTTATATATTGATATTGTTGGTTTTTTTATTAAAATATGCCTTGGGATACACAATATAGGGTCGTAGGGGCCTATTAATGATGATATTAAGCTCATAAATGTAATAGATCCCAAAATCCAATATGAAAGTGTAAATAAATACACTTTACAACACTAAATTAAGGAAAAATTGGATCTATTTAGCTTAGAAGGTCCTAAATCCCATGTGAATGTGTAAAAGATATTACAACACTAGATTAGGTCCACCTTAGTTTACAAACTTCCTAAATTTAATGTGAAGGTGTAAATAAATACACTTTACAACACTAAGTTAGGGAAAAATTTAAGTTTATTTAGCTTAGAAGGGCCCAAAAAGTAAATGTGGATGTCTAAAACTCATCACAATACTAGATCAAGGTGATATCAATTCTAATTTATCATTAGTTATTCTTGAATTCAGTGTGAAAATGTACACGACAACATTTTTTGACACTACATTTAGCCCCCACTTTAGTGAGAGGATGAACTTGCTTCATACTCACACTAGAGTAGAAATTCAAGAGGGGCCAAGCATACTAATGTGGATGGTCTAGGATAATAAAGATCGAAGAGGTGATCAAGCCCCCAAAATCCAAGATCCTAAGTCAAACCAACACATGCATGAAAGGAAACACATAGGGTGTATAATATGCAACATCAAGATATGGAAACATGTAATGTTAAAGACAAAGAAGAAAGGAAAGAACAAGATAGGTGGATCCACATTTGAAAAAAATGTACTTACTCTAGGGCCACGAAACTTTAGGTCATCCACAAGGTGAGTATCCACAATATGCTCACTCAAAGGCCATGGAACTTTAGGTCATCCACGGGGTGATAATCCGAAAGGGTGGGACACATGACCGGTATGTTCCCACATACATGAATGCTAATGGAAGTCATGCCTCCATTCGACTCCCATAAAACTAGACTAAAGGTATACCTCCTGATAACTTTGATAAAGCACCACACAATAATGATCTTTGAGCTTCAAGAGACAAGAAAAAATTCATATGCTTGGAACTCCTGAAAAAAAAGATGGCTCCATAGGCAAGAAAAGTGTCTTATGCAAGGTGGCCATATAATTGTTGATGTAAATAAAAAATTGTGTAAGGTATGTTCAAAGGGATTTTACTTAGTTCATGTAGAATCTCTTCTTAGGGAACATTATGCCTAATATCTCCAAGAGAGGACAAGTCAAAGAAATATCATGCTCTTAGAGGAAATAAAACCCAATGACACCACCAAGAAAAATACACATCATAAGAAATAAAGAAAATCACAAAGTGAAACATGAGTGTCGATGTATGTCTCCACTTTCAAGCAATTGGTAACACCATTGCTATGAGAATTTTTTGTAAAGTAGAAGAACACATGAGAGGTTATTTGAAAATCCCTATACCAAGCCATATGTTTCTAAATCAAATGACATCATGAATATGTCACATGTGAGTCAATCTTAAGGTATGTCGTTCATATCCCAAGCTTTCTCTTATATGTACTTGAAAGGTATTCATCTAGCCAAAGAGACAACAACAAGTAACACAAGAGGATAAGGCTACCTAACCCATTTCGCCCACGTAGTGTAGGACAAGTTTGAGCTGAAATGATTGATGAAAGACATGATAGAGTGAAAATAAATTTCAATTAGAGGAATTACGTCCCCCGACATAAGGAAGAGCACCAAAATCCATAAGATGTTGGATTTTACTACTCAAAGCCTTACATTCATTAGTAGAATGACCATGAACTCTATGATATGCAAAAAATGAAGTCTTTTAATTTAAAATTTCTTTCATGTTCTTAGATGAGCCTTGCCAAGATGCCTTCTATATCAAAAGTAGAGGATACTTCTTTATTTTGTGACAAAGATGTCTCTTTCTTAGTACAAGGTGTCATACCTATACAAAACTCTTTAGATTGTGAGATTTTGTTCTCTCCTTTATAGGAGGGTGTAAATATAAAAAATTCAAATCATTAGTGTTTTGTGTGATGACATTGACATTAAGCGAGGATTTATTTGTTTCTTTCATTTTGTTGAAAGGATAACAATCAAGACAACTAGTTTCTATTAGTTTAGGATGCACTAATGTTAAAATTGGCTTACAGGAATCTTTGGTAATAGTGTTGATATTAAGTGATGGTTTGCTTGTTTATTTTGAAGGATAATAACCAGTACCACTAGTCTTTTCTTGTGTGTGAGACTCTATAGGGACATGGATACCTTGTTCTCTAGCACCACATCCTTTTCCACTCTAACCAAGTTGTTTCATAAGTTCATAACATTTTTCATTTCTTTTGGATCTAGTGGTTGTTCGTAATTATCTTCGTCAAAGGTTTTTATGTAATTTGTTGTCTTTTGTTAGAAAGTAGTGGAGGTGGACACTTTTGAAGGGTCTTCTGAATTTTTTGTTAACATTAGTGCTTTTTCTTCTCCCTTTTTAGAGTCTTTATTTATGATCTTGTATCCACCCATGAATTCCAGCTCAAAGTTTAAGGAATCCCAATCATCTTCTAATAGCTTCGTGACTTCTTCAATGTGTTTTTCTTTGTCTTTCTATTGTACAGGTTCCACTTGTGTGGTTGGTGTTGATTCTTCCAAATGATTCTCCTTATTTTTTTGAATGTTTAAATAATTTTTTGGGTTAGAGTCTTCTTCGAGTGCGTACACTTTATTTTTGTATATATAATTCATTTTATGAAGAGTAGAAGACACCCCACTCATTGCATGAATCCATGGTCTTCATAAAAGAAGGTTATATGAAAGATCATGTCACATAACATGGATCAGACATTTCTAATGTGGCCTTTCCAACTTTAATAGGTATAGTAACTAGATCGAGCGATCATTTTCCTACATTGTCAAATCCCTTAATAGATAAAGAATCGGGTTGAATGCTTAATTTATCCACACCAAGCCTATCCAAAAGGTTTACACTACACACATTAAAGGAATATTCATTATCCACAAGAGTTCTCTTTATCCCTTTTCTTTTGTATTGATATATTATTATCAAAGATTTTGTTGGTTCTCAAAAATGCCGGTTGAGTGAACCACAAGAGGTTGCCACACTCTCACTATGTTTTGGTCAATTGACAAGGCCAATCAATGTGGTTGAACCCTCTACTCTTAAGGCTCTGCTAAACCTAGGTGGGTTCACCTATATGAGCAACACAAATTTTGAATTTATGTTTCCTACTTGATCTAACTATCCATAAATGGAAATTTAACAGTGGAAAAGATATGATCCTACTTTGGTATAAATTGTATATGCAATATCAAGGTATGAATTAATATGTTCAATTAAGAGATGTCAAATGAAATGGATAAAACTAATGTAATGAAAATAAGGGAGACCAGTGCCTTATTAGGTAACAGAGTCAAATGAAAGCCTTTAATGAATGTTTTCTATCTAGCAGGTCCTCTAATTGTTTGGCACATAACTATGAGTTTATAACTGGTATAAACATGCAAGAATGTAATTGATAAACCCTACTTGAGGCAAAATATCAAATCTAATTATTTGATTCATCTTACTGATCCAAATGACATTCCTAGATTACTGTAATTGATTTAGAGGAATTTTAATTCTTCTTTAAAGAATCCAATGAACCAAATCACACAAAAACAACAAATGTGTGTTGATAAATCAAATATATACTTGATACTTCAATTTAAACAATCAAGAAACATCATATTGGAGACAATCAGATAATCACAAGAATCCAACAAACAATTGATGCCAGGATGAAATCACCAAATTAACAATTTTCCATTATCTTCCTTGAAATTCATACAAGCAACATAGCCTCCTTGAATGTCATCATTTCTGAAAATATAATGCTTATAGAATTCTATCCTCTTCTAATTCTATATTCTTCTTTTTTATTTTTTACAATTTTTTACAAGTATTTATACAATACATTCCAAACTTCATGACCCTTTATTTTACTGTGCAACTGCTTGATATTCTGATCATGGCCATTTATATTTTATAACAGAGATTAAAATATTTAATTATATTGCCTCTCGGCAAATTAAATATTTTTTACAATAGTTCTGCCTTTTATTTTTCACTTTATAGCTTTTATATTTTCATTGCCTCTATTTACTTTATTCCCCATGGCTTTCTCTATCCCTACCACTCTACCATGGTCACACTATTCCTACCCCGTAGTATAGCGGTATTCTGACCTTTCAACGGCCTCCACTATCATCGCCGATCACCACGACGATTATCTTCATGTCTAGCATGCTACTGCGGTCTTTGACTTTCCCACCCGTGGTATCATGGTGTTTGACCATTGCTCACTATCCATCTCCTCTTACCGCTTTACTGTGGTCTACAATATGACCCCCTGTGGTATTGCGGTGGCTCCTACCCTTACCACGCTACTGTGGTCTTTGCATTCGCTATCGGCGGTACCGCGGTAACTGTTAGTCGCTTCCCTCCTCACCTACCACTCTACCACGGTATTCGTATTAACTGTGTGCGGTATAGTGGTAACCGCTAACCACTTACCATGTCATCGATACTGACTGTTTCACTAACTACTACCTTTTCACCAAGGCCACCGCAGTCTGTGGTTTGACTGCACATGGTGGTGCGGTAGACTTTTTTTGCTGACTCCTTAGCCGCTACCGTTGACTACTTGCCTTCAATGACCATTTACCGCAGTCACCGTAGTCTCAGACTTGACCATCAGCAGTACTGCGGTGATAGTCTATAACCACCACTGCTATATCGCGAGCCACTTTGTGGGAGGCCACAGTAAAGACTTATATAGTAAAAATGAAAGGGGCGGTAAGGGTTATAAGTTATTTTTGGCCCTTGTGAATGGCGGTAAAGCTAAATTTTCCATGAGAAGGTAATGAAGTATAAGAATATAGATGGGGGAAAAGTGTAGAAGGCGGTTGATGAATTTTATGGGAAAGATAGTGAAAATGTAAGGCATGAGTAAATAAAATATCTTAAGGTTTAGATGGATTTTCACCGAAAATAATAGGAAAATCCTAGGAATTCATGTGGAAAATTTTAGTTCTAACAGTGGCTCCATCTAGGGATGAATGATTGCAAGATCATTGCAAGGATCCAGATCTTTGGGAGAGTAGATCAAACATTATGGATGAGAGCAAGTGGAGATGAAAAATGATCCTAAACTACTGTACATGGAAAAAGATCAAATAAGGATTTGGAGGATTGTCTATGTACTAGCAATCTCATGTATCCTTTACTTCCTATACTACTGTGCATGGAAAATTTTATGAGAAAATTTTCTTCAAAAGTTGTCCATGCATTGGCAACCCTTGATCTTCTGTGACTTTTAAGAGAATATTTATTTTAGAAATTTCCCATGTACAGGAAACTCCTGTTCTTCACCATTCATATTTTGTAAATAGTATGAATCCTCTCCTTGCTTTCCAATAATAAAAAAAGTTCCTAACCATAGTGCCTCAAATTTTCCATGTTTTCCCTTCTCTTGGCATCTAGCGTTCCACATCAATACTAGATCATCCTTTTCAAATTTTGTACCTTTTCCTTTTTTGTCAAACAAATATTTCATTTGTGCTTGCAATTTCATGTTCTGGTTCTGAGCTATTCTCCTTATTTCATCAAGTTTTGCAAGCTGCTCCATTCTCTCCTCCATTGGTTTAGGAACATCTATATCTTCTTGAAGGATAAATTTGTAAACTGGCAATAAATTTTGCAGAGGCATCCTAGTTTGTGTTCCATAGACCAATTCATATGGGGATTTCCCAATTTCCCTTTTAATACTAATTCTATCTACCCATACAGCCAATCTTAATTTTGAATCCCAATATTTTTTGTTCTTACTGAGCATCCCTTTTATGATCTTTAAAAGACTCTTGTTGCTAGATTCTGCCTGGCCATTAGCTTGTGGATGATATGGGGTAGAATAAGAAACATTGATACCATATGTCTTACAAAACTCTTTGAACTTACCATACCTAAAACACATGCCATTATTTGTAATCACTCTCAATGGTGTACTAAATCTAGTAATAATGTTATCCAGTAGAAAGTTGATCACAAATTTACTTGTTGCTTGGTTGGTTGGGATTGCCTCCACCCATTTGGTGAAGTAATCATTGGCTACTAGTATCCACCTATGTCCTCCACTTGAATTCTCTTGTATTTCTCCAATGAAATCAATCCCCCATTGGTGAAAAGGGGCTTCAACCTGTATAGGTCTGAGTGGTAGAGCTCCCTCATACTTCATTTTCCCTGAGAACTTTTCACATGCCTCACACTTCCTTACATATAAAAATGAATCATTGAAAACTTTTGGCCAGTAATAACCTGCCCTGAGGATTTTATGTGCAATTTTCCTTGCTTAATAATGTCCTCTGCAGACTCCTTCCTGCATTTATTTTAGAACATGATTAGCCTGTGATTCATCCAAACATAACAACAACATTCCATCTCTATTTTTCCAGAATAGATCTCCTTCTATAAATACATATTTAGAAGCCTACAGTTTTAAAGTTCTTTTTTGGTTATCCCTGAGTCCTTCTAGGAATTTTGTGTTCCTAAGGTAATGCATGATGTATGTGTACCAAGGTGTATGCTCAATGCTTGCAATTGCATTCCCTTCTTCTTGTACATTGTAGATTTGATTTGCCTCAATGTTTGTTTCTGCCATCAATTTGGCCAATCCTTGGCCTCTTACCAATTTAGTAATATGTATTTCCATATCAAATTCTTGAATTTTGTTAATCCACTTGCACCTTTTCCCTGTCACTTCTGATTGTGTCAAGATGTCTTTGACTGCTACGTGAGGAACATATGCAATTAATTTGGCTCCAACAAGATACGGCCTAGAATATTTTGTGGTCTTTACCAGTGCAAAGGCTTGTTTTTCCATTATGTCATGCTTCAATTCTGATCCCTATAAAGATTTACTAAAGAAAGATACAGGTTGCTCATGACCATCCTCATTTTTCTGTAACATGACATCAACTATTGTATGCAGGGAAGCAAATGAAAATATCTGAAAAAGGTTTTGTGAAATTGGGAGACTTGAGGACAGGGGCTTCCTTAATGGCTCTTTTAATGGATATAAAGGCTTCCAATGCTTCTGGGGTCCATTCAATCTTTTTCCCTTTTTTAACATTTCTGATATGGGTTTGACAATCTAAGCAAAGTTGGATACAAACCCCCTAACAGAATTAATCTTCCCAAAGAATGACTGGATGGCTTTCACGTTTTTAGGGATAGGAACCTTATCTATAGCCTCAACTCGCTCAGGATCTATCCTAACTCCCTCTTTTTATACAATGTGTCCTTAGAGCTTTCCTTCTATGACAAAAAAATGATATTTCTTAGGGTTCAAACTGATTCCATATTCTAAAGCTTTAATGAATATTTTTTCAAGGTGCCCTATATGATCTTTAGCCCTTTTTGAGTAAGCCGTGAGGTCATCCTGATACACCACCATTATAGCATTGATCAGGTCAGCAAATTCCAAGTCCATAGCCCTTTGAAAGTTTGCTCCTACATTAGTGAGACCAAAAGGCATTCTCACATATACATATGTTCCCCATGGGGTTGTGAAAGCTATTTTGTACTGTTCACATTCCTTTACCTTAACCTGGTTGTAACCAGAAAAACCAACCATCGTAGATAGCAACTCGCACCCAGTTACCTTATGCAATATGGCTTCCATGTTAGGCTATGGGTAGTTATCTTTGAGAGATGCTACATTCAAATTTCTGAAATCTACACAGTCTTATATCTCCATTTTTATTTCTAACAGGGACAAGGTTTGACACCCATGTTGAGTGCCTCACAAGTTTGATAATACCTCCATCTCTAAGCTTGGTCAATTATTCCTACATTTTTGGTTCCAAAGTGGGGTTAATGGGCCTTTGTTTCTGTCTAAATGGCTTTGCATCTGCTTTCAATGGAATTTCATGCTGAAATAAATCCTCCCTATATGCCTTGAGGTCTTCATAAGACCATGCGAACACATGTTTTAGATTTTCTTAACAATGAAATCAGCATTCTTCAGACAGTAGGGCTTATCATTTTTCCAATATATACCTTCCTTGGTGACAGTTCGGTTCCCAAGTTTAATTCTTCAATATCTTCCCTTTTGACTGCTGTTTGTTTCATAAGGGATCGATCACTTCCATCGTATACTCTTTCCAATGCTACCAACCCCTTGGGAAGTTTATTGGTTTTAAGTTGCAAGACCTTTTTTCCAAATACTATCTCTTCTCCATTTATTTCTTCCACAAAGGCATTGAAATCAATTTCCTGAGCCTCACACTGGTCTATACATTGAAGGAATTTCAGAAGGTCAGTGTCATCATTGAAAACCTGCCAACTATATACATTGTCAAGTATTGCAGGTCTTGTTTTGAATTCCACTTGGGACACTCCTGCTAGTGTGATATCATCTTGTTTTAATGCTACATTTGCCAAAAAATATTCCATTATGTTCTTTGATCTGTCCACCCAATCAATGGAAAAAGTATCAAATAGTTCAATTGTATCCCATATTGCATTTCTATACTGTTTCAATCTTTTATTTTTTGCTACATATTTTGATTTGATTTGAGATACAACTAGTTTTGAATCTCCAAAAACCGTTAAGATTTTGATCTTGTGTTTAACAACTAAATTCAAACCAATCAACAAAGCTTCATATTCCACTACATTGTTTGTACATTCAAATGCTAACATAAATGAATATTTATAAGTTGAACCATCAGGAGATATAAAAACTATACCATCTCCATTACCCTCTTGGCTGTAGGCTCCATCGAAGTACATTTTCCATATTCCTTGTTGATTTTCAGAAATATTTTGATCAATCGGATCTTTTCTTACCAACTCAGGTTGAGATAGTTCCACTCTAAAACTTCCAAAATCAACATCACAGAAGCAATTCAGTGGCTCTTGAAGATTATTTTCAAAAATTTGATTCATTCTAGGTTCTCTATATAATTTTACCTCTTCTCCATTCACTAGTATGGTAGCATATGATAGGTCAAACTATACATTGCCTCCCACTCCTGTAGTCCACTATCTTGATAGAAGCATCCCAAACTGTGGAGGTGTGTCAATTAAAGTTATGTCAATAGTGTAAGCAGCTTGTGGGTAATTTGCTAACCTTACTTCCACATTCTTCATGATTCCCACAACTGAGACAAGCCTGCTATCCATGGCATAGCATTTACCTCCTTCCACATCTATCCACAAACCGAGCTACTTCATCACCCCTACTGTCATGATATTCATGGAGGCACTTGAGTCTATCATGCAATTCCTTACTAGTTTCCCACCTATGAGTAGAGTGGTGAAAAATGGGTCAATCTACAGTGTGCTCATCAGGCAAGCCTCTGGGATTTTCACCTCCTTCCCCTTTTTATTTATTTCAGATATCTCTTTGTTTTCAAGGCTTATATTTTGATTTCCATTAGAAATTAATTGCATGGTGCTTTCCCTATATTCCTTGATTTTCATCATTTCAATTAATGGGACAAAAAATTTCAATTGGGATAAAGCTTGTATAAAATCAAAGGATGTACCTTCAATTTTGACTGTCTTTTTAAGTTCAAGGCATTCTCCTTTGTTTCCTTCCTTTTCCCTTTTGAATGTTTGATCTGGCTTTTTCTTTTCAATGGGAAATTTCTTATTTTCCTCCTTAGGGAGTTCTTTCTATTCTCTTTTGTCTGGTTGTTTGTCATCAGTCCCTTTTGATGTCTCACCTAATGCCTTTTTATTTTTTATAAATATCCCCCTTGGGACACCCTCATCTTTATTCACCGTTTTGTTTCTCAAATGATATTTGCTTCTAGCTTCTTCCACTGCTGCAATTGTCAATCTTTCAATCTCCTCTTCAATTGGTCTTCTTATATTGCATCTATTAGTTTGACTTGATTCAAAAAGGGGATTTTGGTCATTCTCATTTTCTTCATGATCGGAGAAAACATGTTGCTCTACCATGTGAATATTGTATTTTTGGTGATCCATAGTGTATTCATATCCTTCCTCCTCTGAAGATGCATACTCCTGTTGCAAAGGGTTAAGAGTGTGGGAAGTTAGGTAGACATTCTGGTCTTCACCACCATCATCTTCCTGTGTATCTCCCTCTAGTATTGACTGAGTTGTTACACAGTGTTCAAGGGAGTGTGGTGCATAACAGACTGAACACTAGGGACTTTTATCTACCATGTATGCCCATTTTCTTTTTAATGCATCTGGTGTCTCTTTATTTCTAGGTCTATCATTCACCAGTTTCCCATCTTTCTAATTCGTATTATAAGGCATGTCCTGCAGCCTTGTTCTTTCATTCCTATATGTGTTCTCTTGTCTGTTTGGAGGAAAATATTGAGGAATCTTAGGGTTTTCCCTCTTATAAAACATCCCTACAACTTTTCTATTATTTTCAATAGTTAAGGCTATCTTTTGGGCCTCAGCCAGATTCCTAGGACCTCTATTTCTTAATTCATATCATGTCTTGGGGTCAAAGGCCTTCAAATAGATACTCAAGGTAGTAGGGTCAGCCAACTTTGATGCTTGAGGTATTTTATTGTGTAATTTAACAAACCTTTGGTTAAAATCAAAGGCTGACTCATTCTGATGTTTTTGAATTGTCACTAGCTCATGTAATGCAAAATTTGATGCACACTGATTTCCATATTGTTGAAGAAACTAGTCATGAAATACTTGAATGAAATAAATGGATGTTGTTGGGAGACTATTAAACCAGTCTCTGGAATCCTCAATTAATGACATCATGAATAGTCTCATTTGTACATCCTCATACTACATGTCGAAGTTCTAAATGACTTCCTTAAAATTTCTCAGATGTTCCTCAGTTGTAACTGCATTACTTTATGTGAATTTAGGGACTAGGTTCCTCCAATTGTTGTCCAGGGGGTAAGGATGGATTAAAAATCCAACAAGATCAAATTGTCTGATCATAGTTGTGCATTGTGGGGGGGGGAGATTTTGGAAATGTTGATGCTGGTATAGTGGGTTATGATTTTCCATATATTGTGGACCTTGTGGGGGCACATACTACTGATGAGGAGGTGGTTGAATATTTTGGTGTTGTGGTGGAGCATTAGTGTTTCTATATTGATTTCTAGGCTGATTTCAGTGGGCTTGAGGGGAACTTGGTGGCTTCATATTATTGCTTTTATGGGGGGGTGTATATTTAGGTGATTCAATTATTGATTTTTTGTTTTGAGCCTTGTGTAACTTCATCTTTCTCAATTCTTCCATTGCTTGAAGTTGTTGCTCATACTCAAACCTCAATCTTTCTACATTTTTCCTCATTTGTTCCCACTATGTATCTTCTTTATCTCGTGTTGTAAATTCATGGTTCTCTTTGAATGTCTCATACTCAAGACCTCCCTCATAGAGTGTTGTTCCTTGTTCATCTTTATATTCTCTCCTTTTCCTAGCTTCGAACTCAGCCATGTGCTCAATAACCTTACCAAGGTCTATTTGGTGGGAAGGATTTCTCCTCCCTTCAGGAGTATGGAGCTCTTTACATGGGCTCTCTTCATTTGCAAGTGTATCATATGAATTGTGTGTTTCCATGAGAAACTATGATGGTCTAAACTCTAGGTTTATTCTTTTTTGATTTGTATCTTATTGTATTAGTTTTAATGTTTTTATTCATTCAGAGTTGCCATCCACTTTTTCTAAAAGTGAGAAAAGATTTTGTGGTTATCTTACCCAACGGAGTCGATTTATTTCAAATTCCAATTATGGTTTTCTTTAGTTAATTTATATGGAAAGGTTGCCTACTACCAGACAATTCTCTAGTTTCATCCCCAGTGGAGTCGCCAATTTGTTGGGTCTCAAAAACGCTGGTTGAGTTAACCACAAGAGGTTGCCAATATGTTTCCTACTTGATCTAACTATCCACAAATGGCAATTTAACAGTGGAAAAGATATGATCCTACTTTGGTATAAATTGTATATGCAATATCAAGGTATGAATTAATATGTTCAATTAACAGATGTCAAATGAAATGGATAAAACTAATGTAATTAAAATAAGGGAGACCAGTCCCTTATTGTGTAACAAAGTCAAATGAAAGCCTTTAATGAATGGTTTCTATCTAGCAAGTCGTCTAGTTGTTTTTTCACATAACTATGAGTTTATAACTAGTATAAACATGCAAGAATGTAATTGATAAACCCTACTTGAGGTAGAATATCAAATCTAATTATTTGATTCTTCTTACTGATCCAAATGACATTCCCAAATTACTGTAATTGATTTAGAGGAATTTTAATTCTTCTTTAAAAAATCCAATAAACCAAATCACACAAAAACAACAAATGTGTGTTGATAAATCAAATATATACTTGATACTTCAATTTAAACAATCAAGAAACATCAGATTGGAGACAATCAGATAATCAAAAGAATCCAACAAACAATTGATGCCAGGATGAAATCACCAAATTAATAGTTTTCCATTATCTTACTTGAAATTCATACATGCAACATAGCCTCCTTGAATCTCATCATTTCTAAAAATATAATGCTTACAACAATCTATCCTCTTCTAATTCTATATTCTTCTTTTTTCTTTTTTATAGTTTTTTACAAGTATTTATACAATACATTCCAAAGGTCGTGACCCTTTATTTTACTATGCAACTGCTTGATATTCTGATCATGGTCATTTATATTTTATCACAGAGATTAAAATATTTAATTATATTGCCTCTTGGAAAATTAAATACGTTTTACAATAGTTCCACCTTTTATTTTTCACTTTATAGCCTTTATATTTTCATCGCCTCTATTTACATTATTCCCTATGGCTTTCTCTATCCCTACCGCTCTACCACGGTCACACTGTTCGTACCCCACGGTATAGCAGTATTTTGACCTTTCAATGACCTCCACTATAATCGTCATTCACCATGACGGTTATCTTCATGTCTACCGTGCTACCACGGTCTTTAAATTTCCCACCCGCGGTATCGTGGTGTTTGACCATTGCTCACTATCCATCTTCTCTTACCGCGGTCTACAATATGACCCCCTGCAGTATCGCGGTGGCTCCTACCCTTACCGCGCTACCATGGTCTTTGCATTTGCTATCGGCGGTACTGCGGTAACCATTAGCCACTTCCCTCCTCGCCTACCACTCTAACACGATCTTCATATTAACTGTGTGCAGTATAGTAGTAACTGCTAACCACTTACCATGTCATCGCTGCTGACTGTTTCGCTAACCGCTACCTATTCACCGCGGCCACCGCAGTCTGTGGTTTGACTGCGTGCGGTGGCGTGGTAGACATTTTTTGCTGACTCCTTAGCCGCTACCGCTGACTGCTTGCCTTCGATGACCATTTACCGCAGTCACCGTGGTCTCAGACTTGACCATCGGCGGTATTGCGGTGACAGTCTATAATCGCCACCGCTATACTTCGAGTCCCTTTGTGGGAGGCCGCGATAAAGCAGTAAAGACTTATATAGTAAAAAGGAAGGGGGCGGTAAGGGTTATAAGTTATTTTTGGCCCTTGTGAATGGCGGTAAAGCTAAAGTTTTCATGAGAAGGTAATGAAGTATAAGAAAATAGATGAGGGCAAAGTGTAGAAGGCGGTTAATGAATTTTATGGTAAAGATAGTGAAAATGTAAGGCATTAGTAAATAAAATATCTTAAGGTTTAGATGGATTTTCACAGAAAATAATAGGAAAATCCTAGGAATTCATGTAGAAAATTTCAGTTCTAATAGATTCAATTTTTTTTTCACTTCCAAAGGAGTGAGCTCACTTTTGTGGAAAATAATGTTAGTATTTAGTCCTTGAATCATTGCTACTATGTCATTCATTTATGTATTAGAAGGGATATGAACTTGTTGTAAGGAATTTTGAATCATGTTATGATAGTGAGGGGAGGCTTGAATAAGTTCCCACAAGGATATCTTAGTGGGAGTATTCTTTAGTTGTTCGAAAAGATCATACTGGGTATGTGTAGGATCATCATGGAAAAAATAAGCCCTTAAGTGGTGATGAAAATTCAGAAAATCAGACTTCGGCAACTTGATGTAAAAATTTGATTAAGTTATCTATATTATTTCAAAAATATGTAAGAATATAATATCTAGAAAATTGAATGTAGTTTCTAAACTACTAGGTTTTTTTTTTTTAAATCTATTTGGTGAAAAATTGAAATTTCAATGTAGTATTACTTAAATTTCAAAGAAAAAATAAGGAACTATGTCTGTCTGACCACCCTAACCACAATAAAATTATAATATTTTTTAATAATATTTAATATATAAGTAGAGGACTCATGTCCTGATGTGATGCATATTTTTTGTAATTCTCTTTCAAGTAAATAATTAATTATGATTTTTTTATTACAACTTTTTAAAAATATAAAAAATTGTATGTTTGACCACCTTAACTTAGTCAACACTTCATGAAGTTCATTTTATTTTTAAATCCTATAGCATGAAAAACATAGAATATGATACATGTTTTGGATTAATTTTTTTTTATACCATTTGAAAGCTATAAATATTTTTCAATCAACCTATCAATTAGGACTTTAGTCGTAATTCAAATAGAAAATGCATAATAATTATTTATTAAGTTCAAAGTAAGAAATAATTTATATTTGTGGAAATTTGAGAATATCCTTTAAAAACCCTTTTCGTTTCATCAATTTTGGGTTAAAAAAAATTCATCAGTCACATGGGCCATCATATCACTTACATATTGCCACTTTTTGGCCCATCATGATCATGCACATATTCTACTCCTTTCCATTATTCAATGGAAAACGAGGAGGAGCGGGTAAGATAGGACTAGGAAAGGGGAGGGATATTGAAGGTGTTTTTCATAGTTCCATATTGTTCCTAGTGTTATATGTATGAGCAACGGTATTATGACTCAATTGCTATGAAACATTGTTCTTAGTTGGGTAAAGTATAAGTTCAGGTTTGTTTTGAGTTTATTGTTTGTGTGATGGTGGGTAAAGAATTAGAGGATTATTAGGATGTCCCGTGGGGTATGTAGGAGGTCCAATAGTCAAGGGGGGTCTAATGGAAACTTTTTCCTTCATAACCTCAGTGGTCCTGGTTAAATTATGTATTTATAATAAAGGGAAATCTAGAATCACTTTTTTACCATCACCTAAGGAAGTCACATTACTATTGTTGTTATTTTGTTGCACCATAATTTCCTCCCTATGACAATATTTTTTAGGGGAACTACAAACCAATTGTTCTTGACATTCAAGGATTGGTTCTTCTAAAATGACTTGATCACAAGTAAGGGATTTATCAATGATGGTATTCTCTTGTTTAATAATGTCTTCCCTAGGGGAGAGAGACAAATAGGGTTCTCATTACTCTCATTGATTTCTTCTTCACAACTAGGAGAGACATGAGGAGAAGGATAAATGTGATTATCATCATTTTCCATTATTTCATTCTTGTTTGCTAAGGTCTTATTCTCTTGTTCCCTAATAATCTACCCTAGTAGGAGAGATTTTAGGGGAGTAATAAATAAGATGTTTATCAAATTCCATGGTTAGGTTTTGTAAAGTATCTTCATCACAACTAGGGGAGGCATCAAGAGAAGGAGAATCATGCTTTCCAATGATTGGGTCCTTTTGTTTAAATAGATCTTGCCAAATGGTAAGAGCATTAGAAAAGGGAGAAATAATATTTTCATGACTTTCAAGTATATCTTCTTAGCAAAAAACTATCGTATTCACTACTATAAAGAAAATTAGGAGAAGAGCCAGTGTGAATATCATGGTTATATACAATTATATCCATATGCTCTGTAATTTCTTCCCAAGTGGAAGAAGTAGGATTTTCAAAGATCTCAATTATTAGATCTCTTAAAACCAACATGTCCTCCCCACAAATGTCATTTTTATGATCATTCACGATTATAGCATTCTCACAAGTAGGAGAAGTGTGGAGAGAGGAATGTAAACTAAGTAAATTGGTGGCAATGAATTCATCTTCTTTTGTTACACTATCTTCCCAAGGGGAATGAGGAGAAGGGTAAACAAGACCTTCATGATTCTAAACGATTGCATATTCTTTCACCAAGATACCTTTGTCACTAAAAGGAGAGGTATCGAGAGAAGAACAATTATGATCATCATGGTTATCTATGTTTTTGTTCTCTTCTATCACAACATCCTCACAAATAGGAGAGATAGGAGGGGGTGTAAGTTTAAGGAAAGTGTTAAAATTTTCACTTTCTTGTCCTAAGAGACTCTCATAACTAGGGAATGCATTGAATGAATGACTAACATGCTTATTGACTAAATTTTTCTTTGCAAACTTGGAAAAGACTGAAACTAACATTTTTGAACAATAATCTATGCAAACTCAAAATGCAATGTAAAGAACTAAAATGAAATGCAATTTTCATATTTCAAACAAAGTAATTTTCTGATTACACTATGCAATGATCTAAAAATGAAATGTGGTAAATAAAAATTTGGAATGAAGCAATGCATGAAATGGAACAATTTAAGCTAGATTTAGTGAAATGAATGTAACAAAAATTCAACCTACTGAAACAGATAGTTAGTGGAAGCAAATAGGAGTGCAAACAATTTTTTTTTAGTTTTGTAAAAGGTTGTTTTAGATGGGCACTGGGATTGATTCGCCCAAGGTGGTGAATTAGTCCCAATAGGGATTTTTCCAAAATTTTCAAGGAATTTTAAGGGATTTTTATGTTTATTGGTTTGTATGGTCTATAAACTAAATGCAAATACAGTTTTCAGATGATTTTAAATTATTTGAGATGAAAAATGCAACCTATATGCACTTTCACTAATACAAAACTTAGAAACCCTAGATGCCAATTAATTAATGCAAACCCTAATGCAAAGTCAATGTAAGCTAGATCTAGGATGTTGATGGAATCCAATCAGAAAGGGAGGTATTCTAAGTGTAGGCTCACCAAAATTTATTCATAGAAATAGTACTCCCCACCTTTGAGGCATAAACACAAGGATAGGGTGCCTATTTCACACTTGCTACAGTAAAGGACTTCTAGAGATCTCAATCCAATAAAGAATGTAGGGAGAGACTTGACAATAAGATATCCTAGAATATGATTTTAGATTACAAGAGGGGTTAACCACCAAGTTTATACTTGTAAAATATACTGAAATTAAAGATGCAACACTAAAACCTAGTTTGATTGAATGACTTACAAAATGAGCTATAAAGATGTGTAAAACAAAATAGAAAGTTAAAAATTAGAATGTGTGTACCTAAAAACTTGTAGAGACTAGAAATTCTAGAAATCCTAAGCAAATTTTCTACTAGGACTCATTCACCATTCTAGGTGAATCAATCCCAGTTCTGGATTTGTACATAGGAGTAGGTTTTAAGAAAAAGTTTATCTAAATCTACAAAGATCTTTTAAAATACCCAAAGTGGGACTCATTCACCACTTGTGGTGAATGAGTCTAGTTTAGATTTTTTAAAATTCAAAGTCTAAATCTACTCTTCTCAGTCTGCTCAATCTGCTCCTTTAGGTTCCTAGATCCGAAACTTTGATTTTGGGGTTTTAGATGACCTTTTAATGAAGATTTTGACCTTGTAAATGGAGAGAAAAATCTAACAAGCTTGTAAGCTAAGCTTGAATGATATTTAAAGCTCTAAGAAACCTATATTTTCAATCACACATGTAAAGAGGAGAAAAATTATTGATTGTCAGTGAATTGGGGTTTTCCTTGGTCAAACCTATTTTAGGTAATTAAAAAAAATGATCAAATAATGAAACAAGGACATGAAACATGAAACATGAAAAATTATACCCTGAATGAGGCCTTGTAAATGATTCTTTGTAAATCTGCAACTCAACATGAAGTGGCCATAAAGGATGTAGATCTTGATCTTGACAAGAGAAGTAGAACAATGCTGCTTGATCTGGGATCTTCAATACTACATAACAATACTAGCTCAATAACATGCTTAATGCTTGATAATATTTGACATGATGATACATCTTGAATTTCTACAAAAAATGGTGAAGAATCTTTCCCTTGAGTGCCTTAGAAATGATATTGAAAGCTATCTTGATGACCTTGTAAAGACTTTGAATGCTTAACCCTTTCTTTCTTGACATGATATGGGTATGTGCAGGATCATCATGGAAAAAACAGGCCCTTAAGTGGCAATAAAAAGACAAAAAATCAGAGTTAGACAACTTGACGTAAAAGTTTGAATAAGTTATCTATATTATTTCAAAAAAATGTAAAAATAGAATCTGTAGCAAATTGAATGTAGTTTCTAAACTACTAGAGCTTTATTTTTATTTTTAAAATCTATTTGGTGAAAATTTGAAATTTCAATGCAGTAGTATTTAAATTTCAGGGTAAAAATAAGAAGTAGGTGTCTATCTGACCACCCTAACCATAATAAAATGATAAAAAAAAAACTATAAGCTTTTAGATATAAGGAGAGGACTCATGTCCCGATGTGATGCATATTTTTTTATAATTTTTTTCCAAGTAAATAATTAATTATGATTTTTTTATTACAACTTTTACAAAATATAAAAGCTCCTCTGTCTAACCACCTTAACTTGGTCAAAAATTCATCAAATGAATTTTTTTATTTTTTAATCCTATAGTATGCAAAGCATAGAATGTGATGAATGTTTTAGATTCAAAAAATGTGATACCATTTGAAAGTTTAGTTGTTTTTCAATCAGCCTATCAATTAGGACTTTATTTGTAATTCTAATAAAAAATGAATAATAATTGTTTATTAAATTCAAAGTAAAGCATAATTTATATTGGTGGAAATCTGAGAATCTCCTCTAAAAACCCTTTTCGTTTCATCAATTTTGGATTAAAAAAAAGTCATTAGCCACATGGACCATCATATGGCTTACATATTGCCACTTTTTGGCCCATCATGATCCTGCACAGACCCATATCATGTAGTCTTATGTTTCTTAGGTGAATGGAGGATTTGAAAGCTTTTCTATATATAAAATCCACTCAAACAACCATTTATTTGACCCACAAGGCCGACATAGAAGAAATTTGAACTTAAAACCTAGTTTTTCCCACTCAAACATTGAAAATAGGACAAATATGACTCTTCAAAAATTGTGTGAATGATTCCCACCTAGATGGGACTTTTCATGCCCATAATTTTACGCTAGAAAACCCAACTTTTTTATTTTTTTTTCTGAAATTGATTAATCAAACTAATTATCACCCCTTAAGTGTTTAGGTCATAACACCAAACACGATAAGTGTTGTACATCTTTGTAAAAGGATTTCACAAATTTGGAAGTAAGGATATCTATCCAAGTAATTAGAAACTGACATTCTGATAGCCTAAAAAGCCCACACCCATTTGATTTCTCAATGATTGATATGAAAGTTATAACATCCAATTAATATGCGGGGTGGTAGTGAAACTACTAGAAATAACCCTACAAATCCCCTATGCTATCCCATTGAAGTAATATTAAAGTTAACCTTATGATTTAAAAGATTCTACACACCTCAGGAGATGCTACAAGTGTGGGTGGATTATCGACACATCACCCTGAGGTAAGGAATGTACGCCATGCAAGTTTAGAATCATCAACATTACCCCTTGAGACAATTTACTCATCCATTATAATTATGGGTTTTAGAATTACAAGAGATGCACGCATGGAATTCATCTTAGCTCCTTCATTAAGTCATTTAAAAGAAGTGATGTTTTTTCTCCTTACAAGAGCATATGAGACAGAGTTCGCACATTCAAGGATACATTCATAATAGTAATAATGCTCTTTGATGGTGACCTTATTATCCTTTCAATTACAACATTATTATTAAATCCAAACATTAGTGAGGGTGTTATTATTATTATTATTAAATAGACCAATAATATTGTCATTATTTAACCATGGATTAGTCGTTAATGGGACATCATTATGAAAATCTTGATAATAATCATCAATAAATGTTTGGTACAAATGTCACTATTGTTCCTAATTCACATCATCTCATTGTTATTGTCTAATGGATTATTAATACTAGTATTAGCTTTACTTATCACAACTCATCCATACTAATGTTATTATTCTCCTTCTTCATGCTATTTATAGTATTGTTAAAAACATTATTATTACAAGATTTCAGCTAGCACTCGATAACAATGTTATTATTTAATCAGTATCTCGCCATAGTTATTCATTGACAATTGGAATATTAGAAACATGATCATTTATGATAACTAATTGCTAATAGATTTTTACTATTATTATTATTTATTTATTTATTTTTATTATTATTATTATTGTGAGATTTCGTTGGATGATAGTAATGTATAGTGGAACTTAAATACTTCAAAATAATAATTGTATTTAACTCTAAAGTTAACTTTATTAATATGACTTGCATTTAGTCAGATGGATAATAATATTACTAAATCGCAAATCAGTCTACAATATTTTAAGATATCAGATTAATACTATTATCACCATTATTATTAAAACAAATAGCTTATTTAATTCAACTTTAACATATTATATATATATATATATATATATATATATTCATTTAGTGGGCTTCCAGATTTCTTTATTAACAAGTAGCTCTTCTTTTTTTAGTTTATAAAAATATTTTCGAGCTGAGCAATGATCAGCTGGGCGATGGAACGTTATAAAAAAAATACTATTTGTCAGGCAACAATGAGACCCATCCTAGGTAGGGTCTCAAGGACAATACCTCATATAGAGAGTAGAAGAGAAGTCCCATTCTACATAAATATTTGTTGACTGTTAGGACATTGAATAGATAGGCTACTCCTACATCCGACTAGCTATGCTAATAGCTATCTAATAGAGGAGGGTTATAAAGTATCTAAACGTTTGTGTGCCATTCAAGACTGCGTAAGGATTACACTCTACAAGATAAGATGCAACTTGGCCCAATTTGATAAGATTGGTTAGGTGGCTATGGTCACCCATTCATATGCACTACTACTCGACTTAAATACTGAGATTCAACTTTAGAACAAACATGTATATTGCAGGCAATTTTATTTTATTTATTTTTATTTTTCTATACCTAAGAAATGAAGGATGCTTGGCCAAGCCACCCAGGCATTGAAAATACTTTTGAATTAATAGGATAAGGCTTCTCTATCTGTGTGTTTCCTGGAGGTAGAGGTACACGTGATTTGATGACTGCACAATTAATTACTCAGAAATCAAGTATGATGTGATTATAAATATCTACTTAACATCAGGAAACTGGGATCAATTAACTTCTATTCTATTCCATCTTAGATATTACTACTGGCATTATCTTCCCAGTTCCATGTGGTGATGATTTAGTTTATTTTGTAGATTTGCCCATGTTTTTCTTTCTCTTGTAGGCTGGTTTTATTGCAGGCATTTTAAATGTTATTTATTTATTTATTTTCTACTTATCTAATCTCCTCTTCTTCTATCCTTTTTTTAACAGATTGGATTCAACGTAATTATTCATGTACATATTAAATTTATATTTTCTTTTAATCTGCAAGTTACAGATCTTCTCGAAGATCTATGGGCTAATGGATTTTCTAGTTTTAAGTTTCTTATGGTAACTATTTTATATTATCCATATATGCTCGCAGGGTTGTTTTATTCTTTTATCATAGCCAAAATGCACAGGTTGAAAACAAAGGCAAGAGAGCAAGGAAGGGTTTATTTTTCTCACATTTACCTTGTCTGGAACAAAGCTTTTCATAAACAAATTTTATTAAATATAAATTTGTATGAGGCCGCCAGCTAAAAGCTTAGATCTGTAGGTTGCATGCAACAATAATCAGATTTTTTCTTGTTGCAGCTGTGCAGGAATTATTCCAGATCTGATTTTAGATAATTTTTATTTATTTTTCTTTAACCTCCATATTACCAAATGTGGTGCAATGCAGTCGCAAATAATTTGTTTCCATTTTTTTTGCTGTGTAAAAAACAATTTATATTTTAGCTCTGTGTTTTTTTAATTTTTATAATGCTACTATCTTTATGACTATTGTGTAACAATAGAGAATGATTTGACCCCATATTATAATCTGTTGTAAAAAAAGTGCAGCAAAAAAGTTTATTTATCTTTATTTTTTTGCAGCATAACAAACACCTCTTTTACCTACATGAAATTTAACCAACATGTTCCCACACTATTAAACTAACACAATATTTTTTTTCAATTTCTAACAGAAAATCTTTCTCATAAATTTGACAAAAAAAAACTGATTTCACAACTCACAAATATTCCTTCCTCAAAATTTTAAAATTTTATTTCACAATTCACCAGATATCATTTTCTCATAAATTTAAAAATCTGCTTTTACAACTCACAAAATGTTTCCTCGTAATTTAAAATTTGATTTTCCAACTCATTTTACTTAATGTTCATTAGTTTTCTTTTATACCTTTTTGCAAATAAGAACATTATAAAAACCATATATATATTTTTTGTAATGTAAACCCAATGACCTATCATTTCTACTCACTTTTCTTTAATCAATATCACATTCCTCTTTATACTTTCATGCTACAACATGGACTTTAAGGAGTAAGACAAAAAAGAACTCCAATCAATTTGTTTTTTTAATAACTCTTATCAAAGAAATACACCAATAAATAAGAATTTGCTCTTCTTCTTTTTTAAAGAAACATAATATAAATATCATACTTTAAGTTGCATGGTTATAATTAATATTGAGACAACATATTTATATTTCCATAAACCCATACTCACTCTATTACAAATAGTATATATATAAAAATAATAATAATAACTTACAAGCATATGAAATAACACAAAAATAACACAACTTTCATGTATCTAGGTTTTCTACTTTCTACTTTCAACTATGATCCATACACCATGTCACCTTCTTACAAACAATAAACAAAGGTAGATGAAAATAAGAAGAACTTATCTATTTTCTTTTGGGTGGAGGGATTGAGCTCTTTCATCCATCTTTACTCTCAAATCCAAGCCATCTTGATCACTATCATTCCAAAGAGGTGGAATCCTCTCCCCTTCTCATTTTTTTGTCATCTCCACAAAGTTCTCCAAGAGGAGAATTGGGCAATGCCCAAATTTTCCATCTTCTTGAAGTATATAGGAATCCTCCAAACCTACCCTCTTTCCCCCAAGTGCTCACACATGTGTGAGTCTTGTGCCAATTCCAAGAACGTTTGGGGAGTAGGAGGTTGAGAGTGACAAGTCACTCTTCCCAAGCCCCAACACTTTTTAAATTCGTCACATTCATGAATGTGGACTCTTGAGAGGTCTTTTCACATTCCAAGGACAAGTTCACATGTCAAAAAGGTTCCAAACCCATAGGTATAGGTCCTAGGGGTCTATTCTTGCTCAAAAACCAAGGAAATTGACTCAATAATCCCTTTTTAAAATCCACACAAGAATCCATACGAGTTTCACACATGGATAAGGATTCCTAAACCCTAAACCCCACCTACACCTCACATGACACAATTAAACACCCTCACAAAACAAATAAATAAATTAGCCCTTTAATATCCACCCTCACACCCTAGTCTACCAACACATTAACTCTATTTCCTTCTAAGCCCAAAAATAAATCAAATACATAACCACAAGGGGATGTCTTTCCATTTTCTTTCATTGGTTTTCCCTTCTTGTATTGGTACCCTAACTTTCCTGCACATTACCAATGCAATCATTAGAAACAATCATACATCGCATTTGTTTTTTAGTTAAATATCCCAAGATTTGATCTTATAACAACTTAATTTAACATTTCAATTGTATTCCTTGATTTACATACATGCCTAACACACTCATGGTAATGACAATGAAACACAATGTCAAAATGAAATACAAGAATATTTCCACATAACCACACTATTTATTTCTCACATCACATCTCACCATCTATTCAAGGAGACATATAACAAACTAGGGTTGTATCAATCACACACGAAGCGGGGTCTTACAGGACTCATTTTCCAAAAGTGATGAATGGGTCCCACAGGGGCTATTTTGCCCACTAAAGTGTTGGGGAGTGTGTAAATTAAGCTTATATGTTGATATTGTTGGGTTTTTTATTAAAATATTCATTATGATGCATAATATAGGGTCATAGTGTATAATCATTGATGATATTAAGGTCATAAATACAATAGGGCCCAAAATACAATGTGAAAGTGTAAATAAATACACTTTACAACACTAAATTAAGGAAAAATTAGATCTATTTAGCTTAGAAGAGTCCTAAATCCCATGTGAATGTGTAAAATAAATTACAACACTATATTATGTCCACCTTAGTTTACAAGCCTCCTAAATTTAATGTGAAGGTGTAAATAAATACACTTCACAACACTAAATTAGGGAAAAAATTAAGTTTATTTAGCTTAGAAGGACCCAAAACCTAAATGTGGATGTGTAAAACTCATCAAAACACTAGAACAAGGAGATATCAAGTCTAATTTATCATTAATTATTCCCAAATTAAGTGTGAAAATGTACAGGGTGACATTTTTTGACACTACAATAGTTCTCCTAAAAACTATCCTCTTAGGGAGGATATCATGGTGCACAAGAAAATGAAAACATTGGCATGTCTCTTTAAAACAATAGTAATGTGGCCTCCTTATATTATGGTGAAAATATAACACTAAACTACCCTTTAATAGAAATACATCAAACCAAAACTACTGAGGTTATGAACGCTCAAGTTTTCATTAGACCCCCATTAATTAATGGAGCTTCTACATACCTTGTGGGACATCTTAATAACCATATAAATATTTATTTACCTTCACACAAACCAAAAACACAAAAAAAACCCAAACTTATCATGTACCCACCTAAGAATAATGTTTCACTACAGTCAAGTTATACTATCGTTGCTCATACATATAACACTAAAAATAATTTACAACCAATAAAAACAACTTCAACATCCCTCCCATTACCTAATCCTATCTTACCAGGTCCTCCTCATTTGTCGGCACAAAGTGGAAAGGAGTATGATCTTGTTGACCAACTTATGAGCACTCCTGCTAAGATATCATTGTGGGAGCTTATTCAAGCGTCCCCTCATTATCTTAGCATGATTCAAAATTATTTAAAACAAGTTCCCATACCTTCTAATGAAAAATAAAATGACATAGAAAACCTAATTCAAGGAATGAATGCTGACATTATTTTCCACCAAAGTGAGCTCCCTTCTTTAGAAGTGCTAAAAAAAAAGGATCCTCTCATGATAATAGCTATCCATAATTGGTTGGGAATAAAAATAACCCTCATCAATAATGGATCCACCCTTAATGTGTGTAGTGTATCCCTTGTAGATAATTTTGGTGTGGATAAATAAAAAATTCAACCTTCCTCTTTATTTATTAAGGGATTTGAAAATGTAGGAAAAAAATCGCTTGGTGTGATCACTTTTCCTATTAAAACTCGAAAGGCCACATTAGAAACACTGATCCATGTTATACCTCATGATCTTTCATATAACCTCATTTTAGGCATACCATGGATTCATGCATTGAATGGGATGCCTTATACTCTTCATTGTGTAATGAAGTATGTCTATAACAAGAAAGTGTAGACACTAGAAGTTGAGCTTGACCCAAAAAATTGTTTAAACATTGAAAAAGACAAGGAAAATCCTTTGGAAACATTAACACTAACTACACAAGAAGAACCTATACAACAAAAAGAAAAATGAAAACACATTGAGGAAGTCACAAAGACATTAAAATATGACTTGGGTTCCTTAGACTTTAAACCAACATTCATGGGAGAATATAAAGTCATAAACAAACACTCTAAAAAGGGAAAAGAAAAAGAGATAATTTCAACACAAAATTAAAATGAACCTTGAAAGCATCCACCTCAACTACTTTAGAAGGCCAAGAGAATTACACGAAAAAATTTGATGAAACTAGTTATCAACAACCATCGAATCCTAAAGAAATGAATTTTTTTATGGAAGAGGTTATGAAATTGTGAGATAACTTGGATATAGTGGAAAAGGATGTGGTTCTAGAGAATAAGGAATTTGTGTCCCTATAGAGCCTCACATGCAAGAAAATACTAGTGGTCTTGGTTATTGTCCCTCAAAAGAAAAAAATAAGCCTTCACTTAATATCAACACTATTACAAAATATTCCTGTAAGTTGACTTTAACATTAGTACATCATGAACTAACAGAAACTAGTGGTATTTGTTATTTTCCTTTGAAAGAAACAAATAAATATTCACTTAATATCAATGTCATCATGCAAAACACTAATGATTAGAGTTCATTAGATTTTACACCATCCTTTCAAGGAGAGAACAAAATATCACAATCTAAAGAGTATTGTGTAAGTATGACACCTTGTACTAAGCAAGAGATATTTTTGTCGCAAAACAAAGGAACACCTTCTACTATTGATCAAGAGGATATCTTGTAGAGACTCCTCCAAGACCATTTGATATCTCTCCCTCCAAGAACACGAAAGAAATTCTACTACAATAATTCATTTTTTGCATATCATAGAGTTCAGGTCATCCCCCTAACTAATGTAAGGCTTTAACTAATCAAATTCAACATCTTAAGGATTGTGGTGCTCTTCCTTATGTTGAGGAACCTACTCCCTATTTTCATTTCAGCTCATCTTTGTCCTAGAATAAGTGGGGGCAAGGGGTTAGGTAGCCTTGTTCTCATATCTCACTTGTCATTGTCTCTTTTGGCTATTTGATCACCTTTCATGTATATATAAGAGAAATCTTGGGATGTGGATGCCATGCATTAAGTTGTATTGAATGTGACATACTTATTGATGATGTAGTTTGATCTAAAAACATATCACCTGGAATAGGGATTTATAAGTAAGATCTCATGTCTTCTTCTAATTTAAAGAAATTTCTCACAATAATGGTGTTAGCAACCACTTTAAACTGGGTGCATACATCAAGACTCATGTTTCATTGTGTGATTTTATTTCCTATTGTGATGCATCCTTTTCTAGGTGGTGTCATTGAGCTTTATTTCCTTCGAGAGTGTTATATTTCTTTGATTTGTCCTCTTTTGGAGACATTAGGAATGATGCTCCCTAAGAAAAGACCTTACATGAACTAAGAAAAATCCCTTTGAATGCACCTTACACTATATTTTATTTACAACAATAGTTATATGGCAACCTTTCATAACACTTTTCTTTCCTATGGAACCATCTTGTTTGTTCATGTTTCAAGCATACGAAGCTTTGCTTGCCTTATGAAGCTGGAAGTTAATTATTATGTGGCACCTTGTCAAAGTTTTCAAGAGATTATAGATTTAGTATGGTTAACATATGATGAGAAGCCTAAATGTGGGGATGAATTTATTATTATACGATGGGAAGTCGATATAGAGGCATGACTTTCTCACTAAGCCACCTCTTTGGATACTCACCCAACAGACAACCCAATATTATATTGCCTTAGAGTGAGCATTCATTTTGGAAAAACAACTTAGATCTAATCCACATCATGTTGGAAAAACGGCCAAGGCTTGATCCACCTCTTTTCTGTTTTTTTTTCTTGTTTTTGTCTCTTCTTTTAGTCATTTAAATTGCATGATTATGTATCTTGGTGCTACATATCATACACCTTGTGTGCATGTCATTTTGTGCTTATGTCAGTTTGACGTATGATCTTGGATCCTGGGGGCTTGACCACATCCTTTGATCTTTTTTATCCTAGACCATCCATATTTGTACACTTGGATCCCTCTTGAATGTCTACTTTAGTCTAAGTTTGAAGCAAGTTCATCCTCTCACTAAAGTGGGGGCTAAATGTAGTGTCCAAAAAAGTCATGGTTTCCATTTTCACACTTGATTTGTGAATGGTTAACATTAAAATCGACCTAATTTCACATTGATCTAGTTTTGTAATGTTTTTTCCACATTCACATTGTATTTAAGGCCCTTTTAAGCTAAATTGACTAATTTTGCCTTAATTTAATGTTGTAAAGTGTATTTATTTACATCTTCACATTAATTTTTGGAGCCTTGTAAACTAAATGAACTTAACTATGCCTTATTTAGGGCATTGCAAAGTGTTGTACCACACTTTCAAACTAATCTATGGTTTAATTAATAAATTGGGCTTCTTTATGCCTTATTTGGCCTTATTTTGCATCCACAAGACTTAATCAATTGTGCATCTTTTCGAGGATAATCCTGAAATAAATAGACAACCAATAATAATTCAAGTGTTTTTAGGTTGTGTGGCCCATATTTAGTGATCTAGGACTCATACACCACCTTGGGTATATGAATCCCACCTAGGTTTTTGGGCCTCAATCTTGATTTTACATCATTCTAAGAATTTTTGAAAAATGTGTCCCATAGTTAAGCCTAATGGAACTCATACGCAACTTCTAGTATATGAGTCTCGTGTGGCCCAAAATAGAATTTAATTCAAATTCTTAGTGATATTTTGTTCTCCTAGATCTGATGTCAACTTGTATTGTTATAATTTTGAGAAATTTGGCATTAAAAAGTATAAATACAAGGTTATATCACTCATTTTCATATAATACTTTCAAGAGAGCATTCCTAATAGCAATGTTATGATTAAAATTGTTTACAAGACTTCACAAGAGTAGTCAAGATCATTACTAAGACATTTGAGGATAGAATTCTTCATCAATTTTTGCAACAATTCAAGATCCATCATCATGTCAAGGTTATCAAGCATCAAATATGTTTTGAGCTAGTGTTGTGATGTTGCATTCAACATCCAAGCCTAAGCATTGTTCCACACTTAATTTCAATTTCAAGATCTATATCCTTCATGGCCACTTCATGCTAGATTGTTGATTTACATCTGAAGACATCATTCACGGTATCATTTTTCATGTTTTCTATTCTATGCTTCATTTTTTATGTGCCTTTTTCATTATCTCATCATTTCATTTGATTACCTAAATGGGGTTTGACCAAGGAAAACCCCCATTACCTAACAATCAACAAGTGTTTCCTTCTCTCTACATGTGTGATTGTAGATCTAGGTGTCTTGGAGCTTGAAGATCATTTGAAGATTAGGTTGTAAGGTTGGATAAAGTCATCAATTCATCACAAGGTTGTTATGCTCATTAAAAGTATCCTATAGGTTGTAAATCAAGGTTTCAGATCAAGAAATGAAGTGTGGAAGGAAGAGAATAGATAGGAGAGAAATATTGGACCTTAACCCTCTGAAAAATTTGAGTGGGATTGATATGCCACTTGTGGGATATGAGTCCCAACATAGGGCTTTCTCCAAATTTTAGTTATTTTAGATCATACACTATTAGGTTCTAATTTTGGCATAGAAACCCTAGTCCAAGACTAAATCACCCAGATTGGTGTATGAGTCCTAGTGGGCATCAAACAACAATTTTTCATGTTTCTGGATCCTTTTTTTACCTCATCACTCGTCCAAGTGCACCTTTGTTCATTTCCAGTTTGATGTCCTAACTTTTAGTTCCATTTCCTAGGTCATTTGGTTAGGTCTTGCATTGTACTTTATATCTTGCATTCATATCTTGTCTTTCCAAGCCCTAGCTTGGTGGTGAATCCTCATTTAGTCTCTAATCCTACCCTAGGACACCCTATTGCAATATTTCTTTCTCCTTCTCCTATTTCATCCTTGGATTGAGATCTCTAGGGTTTCCTTGAATGAGAGTGAAGAAGATTGTTATTCTATCTCCCATGCATAGAACCATACAATTTTCCACCTTTCAGGTGGAAAGTATATGCATATGCCATTTTCCTTTATGTTTTGGTCACATAACATGTTTCCAAGTGTCATATTCTTGCATAATTTTCCTCATGAAATCTCACTTTAATAATCCCATCATCACTCATCTCCAAAGATTTATTGTTATTTTTCGATCACCTTGTTTTCACCCTAGATCATATCCATAATTGCTGAACTAATCTATTTTATTTGTGTAATTTTGGATTTGAGCCTATAATCTTTTAAAATATAATTAAAATTAAATACACACCTCAAGCTAATATTTTCACTATTAATTATGATTGATCTAGTGCAAATTTGTGTTGATTTTTGTGTTATATTGTTTCATTTAAATGCAGTCCTTTGTCACTTAAAATCATGCTATAAAAACCTAGGACATGCAAAAGGATAGAGAAGAACAACTAGATAACATTCATTTAAAGTGTTACATGATCTAATTTAAATTTCAAGTGTGCTTATTATTAGCAATCATTGTTCTAAATCTATTGAGTTGGTCAAACCAAGGGTCTAACTAAGGATATTGCGAGTATCATAATTTATTAGAGTCCCCAATGTTATTTGTAAATATAGTTTATCCTTTTTAAAATATAGATATTTGATGAATGGGGAAAGAAAATTCCAATAATAAGTATAGTGTTAATTCATTCCCATTGGTAAAGTTTAGGTTTACATGCTACATAACTTATGCACTCATAAAAATTGTTTCTGTGAATGCAAATTTTGATGATCTAAACTAGGCTAAAAACACAATTAGTTTAGAAATCCTAAAACATTGTTTGGTTAAAATATAAAATCTAGCACTTATCCAAATTAACGTTTAAGCATATTCATTATAACTATACCATCTTCAAAAGATAATTTAATATTTATTCCAAAATCAATTAATTCTAATCCCAACTAATACACGTAAATTAATTGTATTATTTGATGAAGAAAATTCTATTTCTTCTCTAAGAGTTGAATACACAGTCATAATTTTAGTAGTAAGGAAAATAAATATGTATAAAAATACATGTTTTTTTGGCAAAGAATGGGATATGTAAAATGTTAACCACCATTGAGAATAAATTGGTTTCTAGGACAAAATTGTATCACACACATTGAAAATGAAGGCATCACATTTATATAATTAACTTTCTCTTAAGAAATTTCCGGATTTTCTATTAAATGGTTATTAATACCTCTTTTTCTAATTCATAGAAAAAAAATATTGAACTAAAGAATTTGATAATATTATTATTTTCTTTTTCTAATTCAAAGAAAAAAGAGGTGTGCACGCGACGGTCCCAGCTAAACGTGGTCTCATTTTTATCTAAGATTTGGGTAGGAGTACAACTCTTATCCTTTTGTTTAGCTACATTTTCGCATTCACCAGATGCCTGTATGCGATGATCGAAACCGACCACTGGGTATCAAATTAAAGGCAATTGCATATCAAATAAGTTGATCGATATCTATAGTTTAGATCCATATTTTGTAGCAATAATACTATCATGGGAATGAGTAATTAGTTATTTTTTAAAACGATTGAAATGTTAAAATAATCACCTTGATTAGCACTTGTTTCAATGTCGGCCAATCAGTGAGCTGCTGCCGTCCCCTGCAACATCAACAGAAACACGATCTATGGCTAGAAAAATGACCTTACGGTGTGAAGGAAGCCATCTTATATCACAAAATGTGTGAGATCTGAGGAAACGTTCAGCTTCATTTTCCAGACCGTAATCATCTTTCACTGAAATGGAAAAAGATTGTTTAAACATGGGCTGCAAGGCGAATGTTATCATTGAAATTGCTCCCAGCGTTCCCAGAGCCAATCTGGCAGCGTTCTGATCTTCGTCTGCTTCTGTCAAGCTTATGATCTTTACGTAGCCTTCTGAAGGAGACGCAGGCACTACGATTCTCATTCCCACCACGTATTCATAAACTCCACTGCGTTTGCCGGCAAAGCTACTGCAGTGGACTCCGGTGGAAATAACGCCGGATGTAGAAACTCCGCTAATGTAAGCCATGGCAGGAAGAGCGAGGCCGTGCTTTGCAGCTACTTCAATCACGTCTCTCATCAGTGTTCCTGCTTGGACAGTGACTGTCATGGCGTTGCTATTCACTTCAATGACGGAGTCATAATTCTGGGTTGCGATGATGAGTCCTCCTCTCTCGACACAGATGAGATTTGATATGTTGTGAGCGTGTCTGCTCGCCACTCTGATCTTCTAGTTGCTTCGAACACCACAGGCAACTGCACAGAGGAGTTGGTGCTCTGAAGTAGGCCATGCCACGGTAGCCGCTTTGCAAATAGAACGGTCGGCCCATATGCCCACGTAATTGAAGATTTTACATCCATCACTTTGGCATTGCAGTGATGGAGCAGGCAGGCATGCTCTTTCTTTTGCATCTGTCCACAAAACCGAGGTGAAATACAAGATAAACACAACCAAAATGCGAATCATCATGTTCATTTCACACTTCTACAAGTTGCAGACAAGATTAATTCCGATGGGACTCGACCAATATGTGTTTATATATAAATTATGCGTTCGTGAATAACCACCTCCAAAAATACCTTGACTTGTCCAACATTCTAAAGTTACCACTTGATAAAATTCATTTAAAATTGGCTTGTCACTCTTATTCGTAAAATCACGTGAGGTGATAAAAAGTCTTCCAATGTGTTTTGAACGTTATGCATGTCTCCTTGGGATATTTTACTTCATGTATACAAGCCCTTAAGTACGACAGTTTGAAATAGTGGGCTATACTGTTTTTCACCCTCGAGTTGCGGCGAGGAATGGTTTTACGTCAATAATATGTACTATGCGAGTGTGCGTAGAGTGGTTTTAAACATTTAATATATTTATTGGTGCTTGTGCAATGGTTATGTCGATAGTAGGATATATTCTTGAATATATTGAAGGGCAGGGGAAAAAATCGTAAGAAAATGAAAATTGTTTTTCATAAGACTAACTATTTATAAGAAAATTCAATTGATGATGGAATGCAAGAAGATTTGACTATGAACAAATGGAACTTTATTTAAATCGGTATGCTATGTTAAATGGTTTTACAACACAATATAAAAGAAGATTAAAGAGGACAATCATTATGACAGTCAACACACATTATGCTTCCCATACACTTTGTTGTATTTAATACTTGGAAACTTTGTCTAAAGTACAAAGCACTCAATTAGTCCCAAATAAAACTTGTCCTTGGGTGTATAATGATAGCTACTTCCCACCAATTAAGCCTAGTCTCTTGCTCACATAAGAAAATTTGTACTTTTTTATTTCTCTGCTTTGTGTGGGACATAATTATTTACACCCTATTTTTCTTGCATTGTAAATTGATTAAGTGGACATCAATCCTCTTTAGCCATTCTAACAAATCTAAATAAGTCTCTATCAGTTTATACTATGTTGGGTTATATGCATAAATCTTATCATAGCTCAAATTACTTTTCCAGAATATCTTGAAAGGTTAATGAGACAATGAAAAAGCACAAAGATGTGCTTAATATGTCAATAGTAGCAATCCACTCAGCACACCATAGCATCACTTCCCTTGCCACTAACAAACCACCTTGGTGCTAAACTTATTTAGAGAAGATCCGAAGACATGTGGGATAGTTATACTACATGCATGTAATAGCCTATCTTAGCACACAAAAACCATATTATGAAAAATCAAATGGATTACTTACACAAGTAGAATTTTTATAAGGCTTCCATAGTCAAAATGAAGGGTAAATTTATTTTAATCGCTTATCTTCTATATAATATGAAAGGTTCATTTGTTAGGAAAGATTCATTTTTTAGGTTACTGTCAACATATTTAATGATTTTTCTAAGATGAGCTACCAAATACTAAACTGTAATATGTTTATTTATTGTAATCAAGCAAACAAATAAGATTGTTTGAATATAGTTCACTTGCAATTTTCTTAATACATGGGTTACATTTAAACTGATCTTGTTTCTAAGCAATGCATCTACAGTGCTTCAGATTGAACATGGTACTACTTTCCTTGTTTGAATTCATGGTTTGGTAATAATTTGACTTGTAGGGCCACAACCTACTTTGTTGTAGCATTTCATATATTTGAATATGATATTTTTTCATTATGAACTAAAACAAGAGAACATTTTTTTCATTCATTAGGCTCATGAAATCTTCTACATTGAACACTTCTATCACCAGAATTTAATGTTGCAAACTAGCTATAATACAAGGTGGTAGATGAAAACATAATGTTCCTAGTAACATTTTCCTATGCTGAAGCCAAAAAATTTAGAGTTAGCATGGATTGTTTAGGCATTGAACTTATCAAATGACATCAGATTTGGAGCCACATTCCTAATGCATCCCATTTAGTCACTTCTTTATTTGCGCCATTATCCATTATTGTCAAAATTGCATGCACTATTACTAATACAAGTATGAAACGATATATTATTATCCATGGCTTGTTGTCATCATTAGTAATTAATAGGAAAACATTGTTATGGTATTTTCATTAGTGGACTTGTAAAATATATGATGATGCATTTATGAGCAGTGACCAGAAGGATATCCAAGCAATTCAAATGATACACATCTATTTTGATGGTATTTTCATTACTCGATTCTCCTATTATTAAAAACAGAAGATTGATTATATACTGCTCTCCCTTTCCTTAGAATATTGAATGTCTTTTCTACTTAACTGTTCATGCTCCACATAATCTGGTTAATTTTTAAACATACACTAAAATGCCTACCACATAATGTAAGACAAATGGTTTGAGTTATGCTGATAATGCACATATTTAAGACAATGCAAAGTGATGAAACTTACTAGCTACTAGCCAACTTAAAATCAAAAAAGATGTTGGAAAACATGAACAAATGCATGTGATTTACCTTTCCTAAAATAGTAGAATGTTCCATACAACCATCAAAGTCTCTTCTTTTAAAGTTAGTTACTTACCCACATAAACTTATAATACAGCCATCGGGTCTCTTCCTTGCCCTTGAATACATTTTTATGCAAAATGACAAAATGGATTTTGAATAGGTTAGTAAATGTTAGTCTTTATTGCAAATGGCAGCAATCGTAAAGGTATAGTGAATAACACAAAAAATTAAAAAAATCATTATGAGTTATTCAATACATTTGTATGCAAAACTAATGTCAATTATGTGGTAAGGGTTGTCTCTATTACAACTGACATTAGTTACTTGTTGGAAATGGAAGGGTCTCTATAATACACACTTATGAACCCATTATGAGTTTTAAGTTCATTAACAGACAAAAATTGTCAATAGCATCCCACAATATAACATAGATTTAGAGTCTTTTTAGATGAAATTATTGTAGTGAAACCCATAATATACTTTTTATCATTTGTCATGTTAAAGTTCACTGGATTGGGTACAAATCTTTAGACATTGATGTCTCAGAAGGCTGCTATTAAGAGTAGAGAAATAACAACACATAACAAGATAGGAACCACATGGATTTTTTTTTTTAAATCAAGCAGAGTACAAAACTCATTAAGACTTCAAAGCTGAGCGGGATGAATAAAACTTGCATTGCAAAGGTCTGCATAAAAGTGACTCGGTAAAGGAGCTCCATAAATATGCTTAAGCTTTTTAGTAGCCAAAAATACAAATTAATTATATTACATAAGTAGCCAAACCAAGAAGACAAATAAGGGGAAAAAATTGACTGTGTATTTTGTTGCATTGCAAACAACCCAACCAAAAAATGAAGCTCTTTGAAGACTTGAGCAAAATAAGAACTCTAGCCAAATAATTTTTAGTTTAACTCCATACCAAAAGAGAAAACATACGATTTCAGTGAGGAACTCATTTTTATACCTATCTATATTGGACCAAAATGCAAGTAATACATATGCACAAGATAGTGCAAGATTAGAACTTCGAATTGTGTCCAGTTGCCCAAATAACCCTATTACAAGACAGTTCAAAGTCATAATTATCATTTTGAATGACATTGAGCACTTTCAAGCATTTGGGTGCATCGAGATGTTCTATCTTATAGTAACATTTAAGCATTTAGACTGCCCTAGAATGCACTTTTAGCATATTTCCATGGTGGAGTTGGCCATGAAAGCCTTAGATTTACAAAAATATAAAGGAAAAAGAATCATCCTTTATTAGTGCCATCTTATTTTCTAATAAAGTTCCCTTTGTTTTTCTATTTTCCTAATTTTGCAACATCTATACATTGTTGTTGGCAATATTGACAAATGCAACAATTCATAAAAAAAAAATGCATAATTTAATGTAAAGACAACTAAAATCCATAAGGAAATGAAAAGCACATTGCTTAAGGAATCCCAACTGAAGGTTAAGAATAACGAAAGATTCCTTGACCTCACTTGCATTTCTGCTAACAAGGCGAATGATGAGAATGATGACCCTAAAATGCAACTGTTTCGTACAACAAACATGTTTTCCCTTAAACTCGCCTAGATTCACTACAAAACACTTTGTTTCATGGCACCCAAGTATACAAACAATGTGCCTATGGTTTCTCCATCAAGCCACACCCTCAAAAACAAATTTGGAGCTCTTAAATTCGACTCCTAGGTGCACCAAAACCTCACTCACCAGAAACCACAAAATCAACAAGTAGATTGACAAAAACATAGAAGGGGCATGCCATTTTAAGCTTTCTTGAATTTATTACCTGCAATGAATATTTGGTGAGCTATTGAATGACAACCTACACATGGAGACCACAAGGATGGTGTTGAACGACGTGGACGGGCTCCGAGCCATACCAGGTGATGCAAATATACAACTTCCCTCAACAGGCAGGTGTGAGGGATGATGACTTCTCTCTGCAAGTAGGTGTGACAGATGATGACTTCTCTCTATAGGCAGGTGTCTCATAATTGTGGAATTCATCGGCATCAGACAATAGACGATTCTGGTGGGTTTTCCCACCCGTGCAATAGCCTATCGGCTAATTATATTATTATTATTTTTATTTAATATATATTAATTTTTATTGAATTTTATTTTAATATAAAAATATTGAAAAAATTTAAAGTGTTTTTTTATATTAAATTAATTTAAATATTAAAATTTTATTTTTAATATAAATTAGTGTTAAAATTTTGATAATTTTTTTATTTGTATTTAGAAGTTTTTAACTTGATTATTGATAAACAAATAATGTTCAAATTTGTACATAGATATCAAAAGGACTAAATTAGTTAGTAGATAGGCTATATATAGTGTGAGATTTGAGCCTGAAACAAGTCTCACACTTGCAAACCACTATTGATTCATCGGAAAATAAGTTTCAAATGCTAGTTAATGGTTAAATCAACTGCCATTTAATGGTAAAACCCTCCAAAATATCAGGTAAAAGCCTTCAAAATCTTATTTAACAAATAAGAGCTAGATAAATATTGATTTGACAACTACATGGGAACATTCTATTTCCATTTGTAGTGTTTTTTGTGAGTTTGATGACAACTTTGTTTTTTCATTTGCATTGCTTTATGTTTTAAATTTGTATACAAATATTTCATAATCAAATAATACTTATTTTTTTAAGGGAAAAAATATAGGTTTGTCTAAGTTTATTTTATTCTATTATTTAGCACTTATTATTAATTGTTTGATCCACCCACATGAAACTAGAATTTGCAGCTCATGCATACACAAACACATACTCGCTAACATATTATCATAAATATAGTTTTCTATTGACATAATCTTTGAACCTCCTTGAGGTACAAGTGCTAGTATAGATATCTTAAATGCATCTATCTAAAGAGAGATCAATCTTAAATTATTATATTTATTAAAATGTTTACTTTATTTCTATTTTAAGAGCTTCATTTACTTAAGAGTTATTTTATTTTATTTTATTTACATTTTATCCCTTGTTGTAACCATAATTACACTTGACGTAATAAATAAATAAATCAATCAAAACTTTACAATATTTATGATTTTAGGGTAATTGTTAGTAGTAATGCATATAAATAAAATCAAAGCTTCACAATAATAAGTGCATGTAAAGTAATCTTATTTAAGATTTAATGTTAGGTGATAAGTTCATATAATATAACCTTATTCATGATTTGAGATTAATAATTGGAAAATTAAAATCAAAGCTTCATAATATTTATGATCTTAGGGTACATGTTAGGTAATTTAATGCTATAAAATAATCTTGTTCAAAATTTATTTTTGTAAGAGAGGGAGACCAACCACTGCAAGGCCCCAGGTCATGAAAGGCCAAGAGAAAAAAGCCTACCCTAACTTACCTTAGTTTAAAGGATGGTTAGGATAGAAGGGATGAGAATGATGAGGATTGTGCATCCTTCGATCACTTTGCAATCCCAAGAGCTGAAGGGAGACTAGACGAGTCACTTTCCATAGTCAACTCTACATCTTAGGTAGCTCTCTATCCAAGGATAGAAGCATGGTTCTAGGATGACAGCGTGGCATGCTAGCCTCTCGCATGTGCATTGGAATCTATATGGATAGAAAACCAGAGAGACGAGGTTAAATTCTAAAAGGTAGACTAATGACCTAGTTTAGAAGCTTCTAAAATGATAGAATAATATTAAGAAGTATAAAAAGTACAGATTAACATGATAAAAGAAATATATTACCAAAAGGGTGACGATGACGATTTTGTACAACAGTCTTCTTGCCAGGTTGCTCTAAGATATCTCCACTTGCATACAGAAGAAAGGGGGAATGTTGGGGCTGTTTAGGGGCTTACCTCAGTCAGAACCCCATTTTGGTGTTTCCATCTCCACGAACAACCAAGTTTGTAATGATAGGAGTAAAGATAAAGAAAGAATACAAGCTACGTATACAAGAAACACCACAAAATAGTACGTGCTTATTCAACTGAATATTATAGAGGGGATGAGAGGAGCTTACCACCTCTATCCAAAGCGCTCAAGGCTTGTGGGGGAGTGAATGAGAGGAACTCTAGCCTCTGCTACAATGGTGTTTTTTGAATGCACTCGCACTATCAGAATGATGGAGTGGTAGATTGATGCAATGGGGTGTAAAATGTTGCTATAAAGCTTGAATGGGTCAATGGAAATGGAGAGAATGAACCCAATATCTTACAAAACTCATCCAAAATCTTGTTGAAGAGAGCTATGGATGAAAGAGTGAAGATTATGAAGAGATGAATGAAAAATGACCATATTCAGGTCGGCCAGCTGAAGAGGGGCATTACACTTTGACTCCCAAATGAGAGTGTAACATCTCCGCAGACTCTAGCTATAGAAATCTACTAGGGACGTAAGCACATCACACAAATTTTTGCACGCCCCATGGGTGTTCCCGACAGAAATGCCTCCACCGACACACAAATAAGGTGCCAAGTGTGATGTGGACAACAGGCTTAAGTTGAATTAAGCCTCCACCTTAGGTTTTCTAAAGTGTAAAGGGGTGAAAGGGGAATTTGCGTTAGGGGTGAAAATTCACACTCATACATTTTACCCCGACTTTAGCGAGCACGAGTATTGATGAGTGCTTCGGTAAATTAGAGTAGTGAAGAAGTAATAGAGTAAGAGATGTATATCTAAACCAATGAGGAAGCAGAGCACGGTATGGAAAACCAAGAAGTGTAGGAAACGACTTCATAGTTCCACATAATTACAAAGCTGAAGTATGAAAGTGCCTCACAGGCTCACAGTCCTACAAGGGGGGTATCCTTTAAGAACTATGACATGAAGAAAACCAAAAAAAGTACCTTACAACCTTGTAGACCTGTAAGGAAGGTGTCCCCCAAGAACTCTCATGTGAGGGAGACCAAGAAAAGCACCTTACAAACCTGCAGATCTCCAAGGAAGGTATCCCCCAAGAACTCTCACATGAGGGAGACCGAGTAAAGGGGACTCCGTAGAGTCAAGGAAGGTGACATGTTTACCCTTAGATAGAACACATCAAGAAGCGGTCACACAAGCCAATGAATAGATAGTCAAACAAACCATCGCTAAGTTGTAGAACTTTGAAAGGGGTCCCTCAAGAACCCTTCAAAAGGAAGGAGGGTCCACTCAAGGGACATGCTATTTGAAAAGTGAAGTGTAGTCGGGATACCCCCAAGCTAGATGAAAATATTTGAGGATGGTCTAGTTGGGCTGCCCTCAAACTAGACACTAAGGTGTGAAGCCGATCTAGTCAAGCCACCCCTAAGCTAGACACCATAGAACCTATTGAGAGTTTTTGAAGGGGTTCCTTTGGAACCTAGCGTGGAAAAGAGGGGTCCACTCAAGGGACACACTATTCAAAAGCTTAACATCTTCCTTCTCAAATCTATTCATCGCCATTGAATCCTTTTGAAATATGTTCACTTCATCAAGGAATTTGAAAGGAAGGAGATGCACTCATGCGAGGGGAAGATTAAGAACGTTCCCACTTTGAAAGAGGGTTTTCAAGTCCTTTCTTTATGAACCCATGATGAAGGAAACATGTTTTGCTAAGGTTTCAAGTTGAGAATGCGATTGTAATGAACTGTGTGAAGGGTCTTCGAGAAAATATTCATTTGGAAAGGAATGCATTTTCTAAATACCAAGTAATGTAGAAGAGGCATTGTCACACATGAAAGGGAAAACTCAAGAAAAGACGAGAGAAAGATAAAGAGAAAAGTAACAAAAAATAGATCATGCACACAAAGGGCACAAGGGGATCAGGTTTCATGGGGTCAGATCTTCCTTTATTCATATATATATTAGGTAACTACGGAAAGAGGTGAAAGATCATCAATCCCCAACCAAATCAGGAAGAATGCACAAAAGACAAAGTAAAATAAAAAATTGGGTCAACATGTGGAAGGAGGCCTAAATGCTCCTGACACTTTGCATCATCCCTAATTTACCATAATTCAATCACAAACATGGAAGAATGAATGATACACATAGAAGAAGGTTTACAACACAAATACCACACCTATATCCAAGCACCAACAGGAGTGATGAGGGTCATCTAGGCAATAGATTATGGGGGAACACATTACAACACACACACATCTCATCTAAAGATCAAGAAGAGGGTTTCCCCCTAACACTAGTCAACCAAGAGGTCATCAACTTCCCACTCTAGATCATTGTAGGGGGAAGGATGATGATCCTACAATAGTGTAATGTTAAGGGGAGGAGCTTTCAATCCTCTCACAATAACGGCCAAGGTAGAAGGACCTGCGACGTCTCCATCGCTCAACTATTATGGGTCCAAGGTCAATGACCTTGCAAATATTGCTGACAAGGTCGAAACTTCATCCACCGAGTTAAACATACACTTAACGGGAATTCCATGCTTCAACTTGGTAGACGAAGGAGTTTGGACCTAAGGTTCACTGCTAGGCTCATCAAGAGACTCGAGAGTGGTGAAAAAATCGAGGGAGGTTAGGATTGGTTTCATTGCTAGGATAGAACAAATCAACTTGGGGCCACCTTTCAGAGAAGGTGGGCTTTTCTTATGTCCCTCATTGCTGGAGGGGCCACACTCTACCTTCTTCTTCATCGAAGGAGGTGAACTCCCCATAGATGAAACAAGGAGGGTTGAGGGAGAAGAGGAAATAACCATAGTGGACACAACCAAAGTGCTCACCATGTCCATGGGATTTTGGAAAGGAAAGACATCTGAGATGGAAGTCAACAAGGGCGGCTCTGTCGAAGGAGTGATGAACACTTGCACCTTTCTAGGCACATGTGTGCTCATAGTGGGAGCCAAAAGAGATTTAGAGATAGGAAGAGGGAAAGAGGAGGACACAACAAGAGGTGCAGTCTTCTCCTCCTCCTTCTCCTATAAGGAGGCTTGCTTAGCTAGGAGGTCCTTTTTCCAATGCTTATGCTCGCATGCAAGGCAGTTTCTATGGCTCTCTGAAATGAAAGCTAGGATCTACGAAGGGAAAAAAGGCTCCTTCTCAGCCATGGGAGTGTCTTCCACAACTACTTCTAGTGGAAATATAGACTCCTAAATGGGAGAAGAAGGGGTAAGTTTAAAAATGTTGGGAGGAGTTGATTCTAACACCTTTTTGGTGGGCCTCTTCCCATTCACTATTTTATTAACAAGGATAGTAGGAGGCCATCGAGGTCAAGACAAAGAGGACTCTCAATGGGGGGCTTTTCTTCTTCCATACCAAATGGGCCTAGTCTCCATGGGTAAGATAGGAAGCTCAAATGTAGGATGCTTGGCCTTTTTCCAAGTGGGCACCATGGGATTCTCTCGAAAACATGAGAAAAGAAAATGGTGTCATGACAGGACAAGAGGAAGCATTAGGCTGAACAATAGAAGAGGAAGAGGGAGGATCTCAAGACTGCTTCTCTTCTTCTCTTCTATGTGCCTTGGCAACATCACTATCAGCTTTTAGACAAGCTCTATGTGAAACAACATAAGGTGATAGAGGGTATCTCACTTTCAGCGTAGCACACCCCTTCTTATAGTTTTGATACATACAATGTACAAGATCCTTCCTAAGCAGGAGAGGACCAAGGGACATGAGAAAAAAGTAATCTAAGGTATAACTGCCACATGAAACTAGTGGTCTATAACTGGTGTCATGGACAATGTGTACAACACCTCCATGAACAAAATTCAGACACTTGTGTATAACTGAGGGAACTGCGTTCATAGCTACTAGGTAGGGGAGCCAAGCTTCACTCTGAAGAGTTCAAACCCTAGGATGATTTCAAACTTAAGGCTTACAAATTTAGGTCCAACGAGGACTGATAGGACAATACTCCCTATAGGAGGTACGAAAATTTCATCGTGTGTGTGAATGATACTCTCAGGTGCATCATACCCATACTTATTTAGGAAGTTAATTAGCATGATCTCCTTAGTTATGATATTCACTTGCGATGTTGAATCAATGAGAACACCTGCTACAATATTTATGTTTATCCTTGCAGGAGTGTAAAGAGGAGAAGGATCTTTATTGAAGCGCATCAGCAGGTACTGTGAAGTGAAGGTTATGTTTGTACCACTACTCATAGTCTGCGTAGAGGGAATAGTTTGATTTAAGAAAGAGGCCATTGTGCACACCAATAATACCTCTATAGACCCTCCTAAGGTTTGCAAGATAAGGTAGTGACCCAATTAAGGTTTCATTATGAAATACTTTGGAACCTTCCAACTACACCTACTAGGGGTTGCAGGTTGGGTTGCGAGGCAAAAGCCTCACAAAACTTACACCTACAACACTCCTAGGATATGAGAAAAGGATCTTTCAGTATCGCAAAATGGAACCAAAATGGTTCACATCGGGTTCACCAAAAATGTAAGAGAGGGGGACCAACCACTGCAAGGCCCCAGGTCACAAAAGGCCAAGAGAGGAAAGGATACCCTAACTTACCTCAGTTTAAAGGATGGTTAGGATAGAAGGGATGAGAATGATGAGGATTATACATCCTTCGATCACTCTACAATCTTGAGACCTAAAGGGAGACAAGACAAGTCGAGTCAACTCTACATCTCAAGTAGCTCTCTGTTCAAGGATAGAACCATGGTTTTGGGATGACAACGTGACACACTGGCATCTTGCAGGTGTGATGGTGTCTGTATAACCAAAAAACTAGAGAGATGAGGTTAAACTCTAAAAGGTAGACTAACGGCCTAGTTTAGAAGCTTCTAGAATGACATAATAATATTAAGAAGTATGAAAAGTATAGATTAACGTGATAAAAGAAATATATTACCGCAAGGGTGATGAAGACAATTTCATACAATAGTATTCTCACCAGCTTTCTCTGAGATCTCTCCACATGCATACAAAAGAAAGGGGGGATGTTGGGGCTATTTAGGGGCCTTCCTTAGTCAGACCCCCATTTTTGTGTTTCCACCTCCACGGACAGCCAAGTTTTCAATGATAGGAGTAAAGATAATGAAAGAATACAAGCTACATATACAAGAAACACTTCAAAATATTATGTGCTTACTCAACCAAATACGATAGACGAGATGATAGGAGCTTACCACCTCCATCCAAAGTGCTCAAGGCTTGTGGAGGAGTGAATGAGAGGAACTCAAGCCTCTGCTGCAATGGTTTTTGTCCTATGCTCACACTATTAGAGTGATGGCATGGTAGATTACTGCAATGGAGTGTAAAATTCTACTACAAAGATTGAACGAATCAATGTAAATGGAGAGACTGAACCCAATATCTTGCAAAACTCGTCCATACTCCTATTGAAGAGAGCTATGGATGAAAGAGTGAAGATTATGAAGAGATGGATGAAAAACGGCCATATTCGGGTCGACTACCCGAAGAGGAGTGTTACACTTTGACTCCCAATCGACAGTGTAATGTCTGTGTAGACTCTAGCCGCAAGAATTTTCTAGGGACATTTATGTGCCGCGCAAGCGTCCCCAATGGAAGCACCTCCACCGACACACAAATAGGGTGCCAAGTGTGATGTGGACAACAGGCTTAAGTGGAATTAAGCCTCCGCCTTAGGTTTTCTAAAGTGTAAAGGGTTGAAAGAGAATTTTTGTTAGGGGTGCAAATTTACGCTCATACACTTTTAATGAAAACTCTTTTTAATGATGATAGCCATATATTAAATATTTTTATCTAATCCTAAAACACTCCCACACACATATCACTTTTCTTAATGTTATTTAAGTTAATTAAATAAAATGCATGTACTCAATACAATTAATTTAAATTGAGTTGAGGATAGTTGGGTCTAATAATATTTGATGTAGTGGTGATTCCACTCTTTAATTCAAATATGTTTGTTCTCTAAAATTTTGTATCCAAAAATATAACTACTCTAGGATTTATTCCACAACTATGGATCAATTATATGCCATGTGGATCTTACCCTTAATGTTTAGAGGTCTAATCTCACAAATTGTGCATTTTTTCTATTTGATTCACTAAATTCTTTACTCCTAATTGATTACTAAGGATTGATAATATTTAAAAACAACTTGGGGAGATCGTGAACTTGATTAAAAATTTCAAGTTCTCCTAAGTCAACCATCTTAATTAAATTGGCATTATAATCATAAAAATCATCAATAGATAATAGGAAAGTGATTTAGATGTTGATTATGATGCAAAGTATTGTTCCTTTAAATATCAATTCCAAGTATTCCTAAAGCTACCCCTTATTAATGTGAATGATTATTTTTAGATGATATTTTAATTCTCAAATGAATTTCTTTAAATACCAAGGCATGTAATAACTCATTACACATGTGTCTATCATGTAAGTTCCCAACAACTATGAAAAATACATATATCAATCATTTGACTTTTTTAAAATTTTATTTTTGGGTAAGATTTATGACATGCAAGATTGATCTTGTGTGCCAGATAAATGACTATCTTGAGGTAAAGAATGAATTTATGAAAACCTAAGAATTAATAACGTATGCATGGGAATATATGAAAATATTGTAGGGATACGGTCAAATGTTTTGAAATGTGTGTAAGTAGGGTTGAATGAGGATGGATAGGAATCATGGAAGTAGATAAAAATTTCTTGTAAGCATGTCATATGTCACTATATAATTGTACTAAGATATTTTCTCAAAATGAACCTAAAACTAAATGGAATTTGGCATATGTATTATATTTTCACCAATATATTTTTCCCCTATTTTAAATTACATGAGTATCCTCGTGATTGTGTATCTCAAGAGAATTCATAAACATGCATTAAGTTTTAAATGTACTTAATCATAAAAAAAATACTATAAACCATATAAAGAAATGGAACCAACTATATATCTTCACGAGTGTTCATCTTTAGCATGCATTCTCCTTAGAATCCTACCAAAAAAAGAAATTATACAATGAGTTGTGTGTTTCTAACAAGTAGAATAAGTAGAGGTCATAAAAATTATTTGTTGTGTTAGAAAAAATAGGAATAAGGTTAAGAAATTTTACTTGTATAAAGAGTGGTGTGGCATATTGGGTGCTATCACATTATGTGATCAAAATATGGAATATTAGGAAATTTCATGTCATGTTCTAAAGCTCTATTTACACATAGTAAAGAATATTTAAATTCTTGTAACTATATATTTACAAGATTGATAAGGAGAGTTAAAGACAAGATTTACCCCCTTAAATTTTTTGTATTTTTTAATGCAAGGAATTAAGGAAGGGAGAAAAATAGTACACAAAATTTAAATGTATTCTAATAAAATAGAGCATGTAAAGTAAATAAATATCACAGATACATCATGTAACAAGTCAATGAGACATATATAAATATATGTGTTGAAGCACCTAGACTGGAGATAAAAATATAGGTATATAAGATTACCCCTACTATGAGATTTAATGGTAAGGTGAAAATGGCCCTATAGGTGCACAATATAAGTGGTATGAGGAAGCATGGTTTCCATAATTTGGCTCTTACAACATGATAGTGTATGTGAGAAAATATGCTAGGATAAGAAATGTATGATACCCCCAATGTGGTAAAGGTAACTCTAGGAGCATAATCAAGTATGTAGGCAAAAGATTATATGGAGAAAGGAAAATTTCATTCAATATAATAGGATAACTTATGTAATGATGAAAAAAATACTCCCTAACATGGCCTTGATTTAGTTTTTTATTGTGTCTAACATATTCATATTAGGTTTGGGCCTTTGTGAACTAAATGAGCTTATTGGTGCCTTATTTAGAGTTTTGTAAAGTGTTGTAACACACTTTAAAACTTTTCTAGGGTTTAATTAAATAATTGAGCTTCTTCATGCTTTAATTGGCCTTCTTTTGCATCCACAAGCCCCATTTAATGCATTTTTTTTGAGGATAATCTTGACATAAACCAACATTCAATCATAATTCAAGTGTTTTTAGCTTGTGTGGCCTAGATTTAGTCATCTAGGACTCATATGCCACCTTGAGCATATGGGCCCCACCTAGGTTTTTGGGCCTTGATCTATATTTTGCATCATTCTAAGAATTTTTGAAAATGAGTCCCATAATTAATGCCTAATGGGACTCATACACCACTTCTAGCGTATGGGTCATGTGTGGCTAAAAATGAAATTTGATTCAAACTTTTAGCGATATTTTATTCTCCTAGATTTGATGTTGGCTTGTAGTGTTGTAATTTCAAGAAATTTGGCATAAACAAGCATAAATACAAGGTTATTTCTCTCATTTTAATCCTAAAAAGTAGTCAAGTGATCCTTATAGTAAATTCAAGTTCACAAGAGAATTCAAGTATTTACAAGAGAATTCAATAGCATTCAAGGGTTTATTATCAAGTGTTTTAGAACATTATTCAAGTATCAAGCATCATGTCAAAGTCATCATGCATCGTGTTTGTTTTTGAGCTAACAATTTTGAGGAAGGGTTTCAAGATTCAAGCTAGCATTCAATTCAAGATCTATCACATCCAAGCAAGATTCAAAATCTACATCCATTGGAGCCACTTCATACATGTTTTCAACACTTTACTACTAGGGTTTGGTGAGCGACAACATTACATTTTGTTCATTCATCATTTCTTCCTCTTATTTCATTTCATTTCAAGGTTTGATTACCAAAACAGGGTTTTACCAAGACAAATCCCTTTCCACTAACAAAAAAAAAATTTCCCCTCTCTTAAGTGTGTGATTTGTAGGTCTAGGTTGAAGACATATTGAAGAGAAAGTTTGGAGAAAGTTGTGAAAGTTTCCAAAGTTGTCAAAGTTGTCATCTTCAATTCGATATTATTGGAAGACATCTATAGGTTGCAAATAAGATCTTTGAATTCAAAAATTAGGTGGAAAGGATAGAGAAAACATTCAAGAGAAGAATTAGACTTTGAATTCCTAGAAAACCCTAATTGGAATGATATGCCACTTCTGGCATATGAGTCCTAGTATAGGAAAATTTACAAATTTTAGGATTTTCAACCATATCTCTACTAGATTTTTATTCTTGCCTAGAAACCCTAATTTGGAACTAAATTGCCCATTCTATTGTATGAGTCCTAATTAATATTAAATTTAGTATTTTCAACTTTTTAGGACTTCATTCAAGCCTCTACAGATCTCCAAGTGCACACTTTTCATCTCTCATCTTTCTAGGTCATTTAGAGAAGCTTTGCATTGCATTATGTTTTAGCATTAGGTCTTGCATTTCATTAGTATTTCCAATCCCTAGCTTGGTGGTGAACCCCTCTTTAGTTTATAATCAAACTCTAGGACAACCCTATTCCAATATCTCTTTCCCCTACTTCATCCTTGGATTGAGATCTCTAGGGTTTTTCTTGAATGAATAATTATGAAATGTGTTGTTTTATGTCCTAAACCATAAAATCAACCATTTTCTTTCATTTCATTTTGGTGAACCTACATTTAGAACATAATAATGGGTGAACCCACAAAAGTGGTTTATAATTGGAGTGAGGAAGGAAAAATTCCAAAAAATGACCCCATTAAAACAAATCATTTTGGGGGGTTCAAGCGAACCCCTTAAATGTGGGAACCCATAGTTTACCATTGTGGAAAGGGGATTTATTTGAACCCCTTAGGTTCGTTCGAACCCCCCTTTTCCCATCTTCCCACCCTTTGACACAAAAAAAATCCAGATTTTTTCCCTTCTAAGCTCGGGTTGAGGATGTAAATGGTGGAGATTTTATAGACCCAACTGGAATCAGGTAGTCCTTGAAACAAGTTATCCAATGAATATAATTTTAATATGTTTTGGTTTTATGTATGTGTTTTTTTAGCTTTATTAAACATAGGTTTTTCATCAAAAATCAAGCTCTTTATTCTACACATGTGGAAAAATAGTAGATTATCAAAATAAAATTTTGAAAAATATGTTCAGGCTTGGTATTGTTGTCCTTGATCCATTAAAAAAAATTGAATTTCAATACATATAGAGAAAGTTATGTTGTATACGGTCTGCCTATTTTTGAATTATAATTGGTTCTACTTCGAAACTTGATTAAGGAAAAAATATTTAATAAAACACTATGAAACCAGATGAAAGTGCTCGATATCATAGTTACAAATCTAAATGTAGATGCCAAAATCTGCAAGAGAGACTTAAACTATCCCACATGTTAGCATAAGTTAGTTTAAATCAACAAACTCAACATCCTTATGAAATATTGAATCATTTTAAACAATGCAACTAATAAGAACAATAAAAGCTAAACAAAAGCATATGCAAGAACATGAATCATACCTATTTCATATTGGATTGGTGCACCTTTTATATGTAAAAGAGCCCTTTCCCAATCCTTGATACTTGAAAAAATTATAATTTTATCCTTCATACAAACAAATTTATGTTGTATACGATGAGTATCACTCCTTAAAAATTGTTTTTTTTTAAACCTAGTTTTTGAAGGAGATGGATAAAGAAGTGCAATCTGTTTCCAAAATTTCTAAATATATATATATATATATATATATATATATATATATATATATATATATATATATATATATATATATATATATAATCTATAGACAAAACGTCACAAATCACTAGTTTTCATCATCTTCAAATTCCTCATGGTTTAGCCACTATAGGAGCTCAAAAGTGAAGATTTAGTTAAAAAAATCAATTCAATGTCCAGTTTGCCCAAAAATTGTAAACCAATATTGTGGGATCACCCTAATTTTCATTTGGAGTGCATCATCATCCTAGATGTGTCTTGCATTAACTTTTCATTAAGGTTTTCATTAGTTAATTAGCATTCTAGGGTTTCTAAATCTTGCATTAGTGAAAGTACATGGGTATGTTCAGGATCATGATGGGCCAAAAAGTGGCGGTATGTAAGGGATATGATGGCCCATGTGGCTAATGATGTTTTTTTACCCAGAATTGATTAAACGAAAAGGATTTTTAAAGGAGATTCTTAGCTTTCCACCAATATAAATTATGCTTTACTTTGAATTTAATAACTAATTATTATTCATTTTCTATTTGAATTATGACTAAAGTCTTGATTGATAGGCTGATTGAAAACCATCTATAGCTTTCAAAGGGTATCACATTTTTTAAATCTGAAACATATGTCACATTCTATGCTTCACATAATATAGGATTAGAAAAAATAATTGAATTTCATGAAGTTTTGACTAAGTTAAGGTGGTCAGATGTATGAGTTTTTATATTTTTTAAAAGTTGTAATAAAAAATCATAATTAATTATTTACTTGGAAAAAAATTACAAAAAAATATGCATCACATCAGGACATGAATCTTCTACTTATATCTAAAATATTATAAAAAAATATTATCATTTTATCGTGGTTAGGGTGGTCAAACAGAAATCTACTTATTTTTCCCTAAAATTTAAGTACTGCTCCATTGAAATTTCAAATTTTCACCAATTAGATTTTTTAAAAACAAAAAAAAATCTAGTAGTTTAGAAACTACATTCAATTTGCAACAGATTCTATTCTTACATATTTTTGAAATAATATAGTTAAATTATTCAAACTCTTACGTCAAGTTGCCTAACTCTGATTTTTTTGAATTTATTGCCACTTAAGGGCCTATTTTTTTCACTATGATCCTGCACATGCCCACATATAGATTGCATTTTTGTCTCTTGCATCATTGAAAATCATCTGAAATCTGCATTTTCATTTAGTTTATAGATCATCCAAACCAAAAGGCATAAAAATCACTTAATCTTTTTTTAAAAATTATTAAAAAAACCCTCACTAGGACTCATACACCTCTCTAGATGATTTAGTCCTAGTACAAATTTTAAACTGTATTTTTGGAATTTAGAACTCTATTTTTTTGCTTATATTTGTTGTTGATAACTTTTTGTTTTCATCTGTAGTTTTTTTGTTTCATCCATTTCATTGCATATACCTTCATTTGGTTCATTAAGTGCATTCCATAACCTCAAATTTTCATGTAGACCTTTTAGTCTAAGTTATTGCATTGCATCTAATCATGGATATGTGCTTTGGTAGGTTATGGATGTCCTTGAAGATAATGCATCCTACCCATCAATGAAACAACCAACACCTTCTATAATACCACCACCTAAGATTTTTGGTTACTTACATCTTGAAACTGACACATGAGTTGAACCTAAGTCCCCTACAATAGGTGAACCTAGTTCCTGTAAGAAAGAAAACATTCAACCATTCTATGTTAACAAAGTGAAAAACACTACCATCAACCTAGAAGAGGCACATGGAAAAGGATTCACAATATTAAGCAAAAAGGATGTGATACAACAAGTGAACATGGAATTCATCAACTCTTAGAATAAATACCAATTGAAAATACTAAAGGGTTAGGATATCAAGATCCTCCTGGGGAAATGCACCAATCTATGACAAAATTTAGGTGCCAAATTGAAAAAACGATAAAAAAAACCCTAAAATAAGCCCTTTGGCGCACGCCAAATGACTAAAAATCCATTTGGCGCACACCAAATGGCTAAAAATACATTTGGCGCATGCCAAATTTGGTGTGCGCCAAATATCTTTTTAGACATAAAAAGCCAAAATCGGGTTTGGAACCCTCATTTTGTCTTCAACTCGCGGCTTGAGGAGGAAGATTTCAGGTCTGCAACTCGCGCTCGCCAAATCTCTTCCATTGTTTGCATCCTTAGCTTGCCATTTTCCATGAGGATGTCACCAACACGTCGGAGAGGTCGAAGATTGCAAAGAGGTGTGTATTATTATTCTATTTATTTCGAATTTGATTTGGAATGCAACATTAAGTAGATTTTTATAATAAAACTTTGTTCTAATTCTCAGGGAATGAATCTCCACCTCAAAACATTGAAAATTCACAATCACCCCCTCATCAAGAGCCTCCTATACAAGAAAAACCCGAAACCCCTCCATCAATTCATAGGCATCTTCAAGGAACACAAGAAAATATTCAAAATCAAATTGAAAACAATAAAAGAGATTCAACAATTAATTGCAAGATTAATTGAGCATGCCAAAACCCACCCTTATGGGAGAGGGATTGCTGAATCATTGAAGTCAATTTTAACTCATGTAGGAGAAATGAGGGAGCAAATAAATTTTTGGTCAACTAAGAGAGATGAGATGAGGCAATTTTATGCTAATGGTTTGTCATATGCATATGTAAAAAAACTAAAAATTAGCAAAGCCGAGTTGTGTGCCCTATTTAAAGACCCAAAACCCAATGAACCTTTGTCCCATGCATGAAGGAGGTTCCCCATCCATTGGTGCCACCATGATTTAATTAAAAACAAATTTTGGGAGTAGTGGTGGATGGTATTTGACCAACCTTGATGCAATAACCATGAGGTACCACAATACTTTTTGAGGAAACTCTATTGTGAGTTTTTCCTCAATAAAATGCCAAACAACAACTTCAATTTTTGTGTGTAACAAAAAATTCATCTGAGCATTCTTGCATTCCCCTGTACCTACAATCATAAAAAACATTCAAAGCACCCTAACATTAACCTACTCCACCAATCTACTTGGCCTACATTAGTGGAGTAGTGATGAAATGCTCTATTAGACTCTCAAACCCACTACAAAAAGAACTATACCAGCCCCCTTTTTGCATGCCATACAATGCCTTTTATAACTTTTCAACTACCTTTTTTAACTTCTCATCGGTGCAACTACCATTTTAACTCTTAATATTCCTTGATTTATGCTCTCTTGCTGCATAATTACATCATGATTAATTTTTAACAACATTGTATTATTTGCATTTTTTATATTTTCACCTCCTAGTGACCTATTTTATGACTTGATTACATTCAAATTAGCCATTACAAGGCCTTGACACGTCATTTTGGCTTGAACATACAAATTGGACAAATTAGCCTTTTGAAGGCATTACAAGCCATAGACAAGGTAGTGAACTATTTGAAAAAATGCCTCAAATAAATGTGGCCTCATGGTGATGGAATGCAATGAAAATAATCACCATGAGACCGCATTTCTTTCAGGCATTTTTTCAAACAATTCACTACCTTGTCTATGCTACCACATTTTTCATACATGTCTACCAAAGCATTTTTTCAAACAGTTCACTACCTTGCTGCTATGGATAAACGCCTAAAAAAAGTGCTTTCAAACAAGCTATGGATGTTTGGAAAAAATCTATTGAAGCATAATAGTAAGCAATAGCATAGACAAGGTAGTGAACTGCTTGAAAAAATGCCTCGAAGAAATGTGGTCTCATGGTGATGGAATGCCATGACGAATGCCTATGGCTATGGATTTTCATGGCATTCCATCATCATGAGAGGGTATTTCTTTGAGGCATTTTTTCAAACAGTTCATTGCCTTGTCTATGCTACGACATTTTTCATACATGTCTACCAAAGCATTTTATCAAACAGTTCACTGCCTTGCTGCTATAGTTAAAAGCCTAAAACAGGTGCTTTCAAACAAGCTATGGATGCTTAGAAAAAGTCTATCAAAGCATAATAGTAAGAAAAAAGCTATGGTCTCATTGTTTTTTGTCACATGAAAATCAATACGATTTTATTCGCATTTTTTTGCAAGTTTTAAAAGCATTTTTTGTCGATTTTTTAGTTTTTGTTGATTAGACGAAAAGTTTCTAAGCATCACGGTGTCCGAGTAATAGCATGCTGAGGTTCGCAACCATTTTGCACTTTGGACCCTTAAGGGATCGATCTGGTTGAACGTAGCTCGGAGTGATTCCTCGTATTTGGGTGCAAAAGAGGACCATGCCTAGCGTAAACATACCTATTTAGACTCATTGGAATAGTTCGTTTGGTCACATGAGCTATAGAATGAAAGTTGCACAAATTGCAACTTTAAACTACTTGCATTTGACAACTTTTTCCTCGAGTGAAAATTTGCCACCATAGGAAAAAGCCTCTGAGATAGCGAAAACCAAGCAAGGTTATTGTAGAGAGGCCCAACGTGATCCCATAGGATTAGACAAGAAGTTTCTAAGCATCACGGTGTCTAAGTAATAGCAAGTTGAACTTCATAGCCATTTTGCACTTTGGACCCTTAAGGGATCGATCTGGTTGAACGTAGCTCAGAGTGATTCTACATGTTAAGGTGCAAAAAAGAACCATTCCTAGCATAAACATACCCACCTAGACGTGTTGGAACAATCCGTTTGGTCACACGAGCTGTAGAACAAAAGTTGCACCACTTTGTAACTTTCAACTATTTGCATTTGACAACTTTTTCTCCGAGTGAAAATTCACCAACACAGAAAAATGCCTCAAAGAGAGCAAAAACCAAGAGAGGTTATTGTAGAGGGTCCCAACATGATCCCATAGGATCAGACGAGAAGTTTCTAAGCATCACGATGTCCAAGTAATGGCATGTTGAAGTTCACAACCATTTTGCACTTTGGACCCTTAAGGGATCGATCCGGTTGAACATAGCTCTGAGAGATTCCGTGTGTTTGGGTGTGAAAGAGTACCATTCCTAACATAAATGTACCCACCCGAATGCGTTGGAATAGTTTGTTTGGTCACATGAGCTGCAGAACAAAAGTTGCACCACTTTGCAACTTTCAACTACTTGCATTTGACAACTTTTTCCCCGAGTGATAATTCGCCAGCACAGGAAAATGCCTCTAAGATAGAAAAAATCGAGCGAGGTTATTGTAGATGGGCCCAACGTGATCTTGTAGGATTAGATGAGAATTTTCTGAGCATCATGGTGTCTGAGTAATAGCATGCTAAATTTCGCAGCCATTTTGCACTTTGGACCCTTAAGGGATCGATCTGGTTGAACGTAGCTAAGAGCGATTCTACGTGTTTGGATCCGAAAGAGGACCATGCCTAGCATAAACATACCCACCCAGATGTGTTGGAATAGTCTGTTTGGTCAGAAGAGCTATAGAACGAAAGTTGCACCACTTTGCAACTTTCAACTACTTGCATTTGACAACTTTTTCCTCGAGTGAAATTTCGCCAGCACAGGAAAATGCCTCCGAGATAGTGAAAAATAAGTGAGGTTATTGTAGATGGGCCCAACATGATCTTGTAGGATCATACGATAAGTTTCTAAGTGTCACGGTGTCCGATTAATAACATGCTAAATTTGACAGCCATTTTGCACTTTGGACCCTTAAGGGATCGATCTAGTTGAACGTAGCTCAGAGCGATTCTGCATGTTTGGGTGCGAAAGAGGACCATGCCTAGGATAAATGTACCCAGCCGGATGTGTTGGAATAGTCTGTTTGGTCAAACGAGCTAAAGAACGAATGTTGCACCACTTTGCAACTTTCAACTACTTGCATTTGACAACTTTTTCCCCGAGTGAAAATTCACGAGCACAAGAAAATGCCTCTGAGATAGAAAAAAATAAGTGAGGTTATTGTAGATGGGCCCAACATGATCTTTTAGGATCAAACAAGAAGTTTCTAAGCATCACGATGTCCAAGTAATAGCATGTTGAATTTCACAGCCATTTTGCACTTTGGACCCTTAAGGGATCGATCTAGTTGAACGTAGCTTGGAGTGATTCTGTGTGTTTGGGTGAGAAAGACGACTATTCCTAGCATAAACGTACCCACCTAGATGCATTAGAATAGTCTATTTGGTCAGATGAGCTACTGAACGAAAGTTGCACCACTTTGCAACTTTCAACTACTTGCATTTGACAACTTTTTCCCCAAGTGAAAATTTGTCAGCACAAGAAAATTCCTCCGAGATAGAGAAAAAAAAAGAGAGCTTAGTGTAGATGGTCCCAACATGATCTTGTAGGATCAAATGAGAAGTTTTTAAGCATCATGGTGTCTGAGTAATAGCATGCTGAATTTCGCAGCCATTTTGCAGTTTGGACCCTTAAGGGATCGATCCGGTTGAACGTAGCTCAGAGCGATTTTGCGTGTTTGGGTGCAAAAGAAGACCATTCCTAGCATAAAAGTACCCAATCGGATGTGTTGGAACAATTTTTTTGGTCACACGAGCTGCAGAACGAAAGTTGCACCACTTTGCAACTTTCAACTACTTGCATTTGACAACTTTTTCCTCGAGTGAAAATTCGGCAGCATAGGAAAATTCCTTCAAGATAGCAATAACAGAGAGAGTTTATTGTATATGGGCCCAACATGATCTTGTAGGATCAGATGAGAAGTTTCTAAGTGTCACGGTGTCCAAGTAATACCATGTTGAATTTCACAGCCATTTTGCACTTTGGACCCTTTAAGGGATCGATCCGGTTGAATGTAGCTCGAAGTGATTCCAAGTGTTTAGGTGAAAAAGAAGACCATTCCTAGCGTAAAAGTACCCACTCAGATGTGTTGGAACAGTTTTTTTGGTCACACGAGCTGCAGAACGAAAGTTGCACCACTTTGCAACTTTCAACTACTTGCATTTGACAACTCTTTCCCCGAGTGAAAATTCACCAGCATAGGAAAATGCCTCTAAGATAGCAATAATCGAGAGAGGTTATTGTAGAGGGTTCCAACATGATCCCATAGGATCAGACACAAAGTTACTAAGCATAACGGTGTTTGAGTAATAGCATGCTGAGTTTCGCAGCCATTTTGCACTTTGGACCCTTAAGGGATCGATCTAGTTTAACGTAGCTCAGAGCGATTCTGCGTGTTTGGGTGCGAAAGAGGACCATGCCTAGCATAAAAGTACCCACCTTGATGTTTTGGAATAATTTGTTTGGTCACACGAGCTACAGAACAAAAGTTGTACCACTTTGCAACTTTCAACTACTTGCATTTGATAGCTCTTTCCCCGAGTGAAAATTTGCCACCACAGGAAAATGCCTCTGAGATAGCAATAAGCGAGAGAGGTTATTGTAGAGGGGTCCAACATGATCTCGTAGGTTCAGATAGAGATTTTTTAATCACCATGGTTTACGAGTAACACCCTATCAAATATTGTTTCTCTTTTGCACTTTGCACCCTTAAGGGATCGACTCGGTTGAACCATAGTAGTTGTTTTGTTGAATGTCATACCCTAAGGTATGTTAGAGATGACCTAGGTTGCATCAATTTCTCTAAGGCATATGCTTCCCCTACCTTGTCAACCCTAAGCAATATGATTTTAGGGGTACTCTCGATGTTAGGAGTAACGTATAATGAACCATACCCAAGCCCTTGATATTTTTGTCATTTCTCTAGAAAAATGGGCTATCTTATTCCTTGTTGATGTAGACCAAGGATACCATGTCATGTGAATCCCCCATGTTCTTAATCACTTGGAAACCCTTACCACATTGATCTATTGGTAGGGTTGCTTTCTCTTTCTCATATTGGTACAACAATTTGGAGATGTGTTCCTCTATAACCTCTTTGTTTAGCTCTCCCCACTTGGAGAAAACCATGGGTTCAAATTTGATGATAGAAGAGGCTTTTTCTATGTGTTATGGTTTTCCATATGTCTTAGGAGAAGATGGGAGTTTTCCTACATAAAAATACCCTTTAAGACCATACTCTCTACAACCCTTGTTTTGTCTCGTATTTGGACCTTGATATCTGGAAAGGATTTATGTGAGGTGGATGATGAGGCTAAAGTGGATGGATCAATATAGGATGATGAATGTGAGGCAATATCATTGTTAGGCACTTGGAGTAGTTTTTGATATTTTTATTCAAAGTTATGATAATAATGGAAAGTCCAAGGGTGAAGGGCACACAATCAACTGAGCGGGGGGATGAATTGGTAGATCCAAACAATTACAATTGTTAGTCTATGTTCAATCCTCTAGGGTCAAAACAACCTTTTCTTTTAAAATTTGTAAGAGGTTAGTCTCTAATGCCTTGAATGAGTCAAATTCACATGCATGAGTAGGTTGTTTTGTTATGATTGAATTTAATAAAGACTGAGTTGAGACGTTAGGGTTTTGTTACCTTTTAGGTCTCTTCTATCAGTTTTTCGAGCTTTCATGGCAGTCAACTATGCTACAATATTTCAAATCAAAGACTACAAAGAAGTTAATGTCAGTTCTCATAGGAGTGAAGTGATGGCATATGACAGTTAATTAGAAAAAGATAGCAGCAACATATCAAATCATCAAGAGATAACACATATTGAAGAAACCCTAGATGTTCAGATAGAGGGACCATTCAAAATTTCAAGGAAGATCATTGCTAACAGTTGGTTAGGGTATTTGAAAGTCCATCAGAAGGTTTTGTGAATGAGGTTAGACAGTCTTTAGATGAATATAATAATTTCTTTTGTGGATTTTGGGCTAGATAATCTAGTGTTTCTTTCTAGTCTTATGCACTTTCAAGGAATAAAACTAGAGCCAAGGATTAATAAACCGTGGTCATCATTTAGCAAGGAGGGTGCAGTAGTAAATGATGTAGTTTCTATAAGTGGTAATGAAGATGATTCCCTTTTTGGATATCCTTTCTTTGAGGTCAGTCACTTCCTTATTATGAGGGTATTGAAAAGATCCAATTTAGGAGAGCTGGAATTGGATAGGAAACAAAAAAATGTACAGTCAATTGACAGTGTCAAGGGAAGTGAGGTATGAAGACAATCATCATTTCATCAAAGGACAATAGATTTAAGGGAAGGTTATTCATTAAGACAAGCATCATGAATGTATGAACACAAGGGAACTATGAAGGGTCACTGTACATGGCAATGTGCAAATGAAAAGGATAGGTTAGAAATGATTAGTGATCAATTGTTAAGTACAGTGAGTGTATGATTATAAAGTGTTTGACAATCAAATTCACTCACCACAGTCAATGTCCTATGATTTTCAAGTCTATGTCAGTCAGTGTCTCAAGACTCCAAGAGCTATGGTTGTGTATGCAACAATAGGTCCTTTTGAATGTGGAGTCTTCAATTAACTCTTTAAATGTAAACCATGAAGCATTACAACTAATTTTAAATGTAATATACACATTTAATTGAGGCATATATTAAGGAATATACACATTTGCATGTATTAATTTCTCATGATTTTAATATATCAAAAAATACACTAAGTCAATGACAAATATTACAATAGTGATGGAAGAACATCTTGAAAATCTCCCCATTTGTCAATACTTGTAGAAATACATGTAGGGAAATAATCCTCCCATTTCCAGCACAGATCATGAAATATATTGTACTTGAGAAAAGGACAAAAGGAGTTGCTGCCTAGTTTTGTTTTTCCATTACACCTCAGCTGGCCCAACTATTTGCATTCCAAAATGGTTCAAAACATGTACATCCCTTGATCCCTATGAAACACATGGGTAGTAGCCACTCTGTGGTTGTGTAGTATCATAGGAATTTGGTCCACAAAAAACTTGCAAAATCCTCTCAATCTTGGACATAGACACATAAAAATCATTAAAAGAGCAATAACTAAATAATGTTAGTCATACAGTTGATGAGACCTACTATCACCTTCATGCATGCTAGATAAGGAGGTCGATTGAAGGTCCTACAATGGTGGTGTTGCCCTTCGCTACTTTATCATCTCTTGATGACCCTACATATAAATTTCAAGTATACCACCGAGAGGTTTAACATAAAACATGTAGCATATAAGAATTCGATAAATTTAGGAGATGGAAAAGAAAGAGAAGATTGACACCCAGAAAATGCACCAACAACTAATGTTTCTCATACCACTGAACACTTGCACCAGCAACCAATGTTGTTATTTTCCTATATACTTTGACAAACTTCAGTATTACCTACAGTCACAATTAGAAAAGGATCAATAACGGTCGTAAATGCATATGACATCAAACAATAATGGTGAAAAATCCTTATTGCAAGGTGTTGGTCCAAAAGAGTGATCAATAACATGGCTTTACAAATTCAATGTGCATACTTACAAATCAATCCAGGGAACCATATGGGTCTTCTCTACTCTTTATTGTGTCGAGTATTGCCTCGTGGTCAGACTCACACACTTTCCACAAGTTCTTATTCGCAGGTCTAGCCTTATATTTGATCAAATGAACGTTGGTAGCGACAACAAGGTTCGAATAGTGAAGAATTATTTGATGCGTGTTGAAATCCTCAAACAACCAAACTACAACATTCTTAATTGGATACCTTTGAAGCCATGTTCTAGTAACAACCAACGAACCTGTAGGATATTCTATGTTTTCTCCGTCTATAACTGGGGACTCCAATTTCTTTTTGGCTTTGATACAACGGCATAGGTAATAATTTGTACCCTCTTCATTTTCTTCATCTGCAATCACCACATAAACGTGCCCTGCATTGATATGTTCATCTTGTTAGATTTATTTACTGAGCAATATAATAAAACTTGTAAGTAAGATATATTACGTGGTTCTAGTAGGTCTAATACATGATCAAAGTCAATGGATGATTGCATCTCCGTGATTTGTAGAGCCGTCGGGAGCTGATAAGGGTCAAGTGGGGTTAAACTTCTTACAGACCATTCATCAACCCACTGTGTTGACTCACAATCATTCCATGATTGAAGTGTACATGCATAACAAAAGCATTCCATCTTCCTTGTATGGATAGTCCATGTACCTACATCGAAGCTTCTAAAAGAGTGTAGCTTGCTTGATCCTGTTAGTGTACAACAATCCTCATATTTTTCAATGTTAGTATCATCTACTAAATGAAAAAATCTATGAACTAAAGAATTACCTTCACTACTTGGACCCATTGAACCATTGCACCACTGGACAATTGATCTTGCATCTGTCAACTTTACACTATTTGTGTACTTTAACTCTTCTCGTGCTAGGGATTTTTTGATACATGCACCTACTCCATCATGCTCCCCCTTTCCATGCCCGACCTCTGAGAAGTTCCACATATGTTGAACACCACTAATCCAATGCATCCTGCTCAACCAGTAAAACATTCTGGCATTCTTGAATTGTGATGTACAATTATCTGACCATATGATATGCTAACTAAATGATATGCCCCTACTAGCTAGATCAACATAGAACATATGAAAGCAACCTTGAACAAACTCTATAGAATGTCTGCAATCATCACTGATGTAAAAGTGATACTCCCTCAATACTTTCCTATTTTCCTCTATACTATCATTTGCATGAATGAATGCTATATGTACAAATATAGCAACCTGCATGGAGCTGTAGTACTATGATTGCACCTCGTTCTGTGGTTGTAGTGTGTAGTTCTCAGCGAAGTCGACAACTGAAATGATATGATGAAGTGGAAATGTGTCCTTGCATAACTTGAACTTTGAGTCCAACCATTGTGCTCTATGTGTATGCGTTGCATAATCATAAACCAACTGATCACCAAAAATGCCCATAAACTGATACATTAGAATCTTATCACTGACCAATTCACACTTCTTTGCTTCTTTCCCATCTTTTAGACTATATGCCACTGTCTTATATTTGCCAAATTCCACAATTTTGTCTCCAATTGTGTGTGTACTAGCCATGTGTTGGAAAATTGGAAAATGATGCATGTCACCACAATGATCACATGTGCCATCCAAACATGATTTTTTGTAAAAAAATTGACCGTCCTCTCTTTCACATAAAATGGAAGACAAAAATTTCCTTGACGATTTAGGTGGAGGCATTATGTTACATTCCTGCAAAACATTGTCAATATGCATATCTACACATATACGTCGATAAACATCATAATGGTTAGAAAACTCAATATGAACCCTACAACAACAAATAGTGCGTCTGTGATTTATTCTAACATAAAAAGGCTTTAGCATTTCAAAATACCTTTGACATATTTTAATTTTAGGAAACTTCTATACAAAATCAGCAAAAAATTGGGTTTGAGTGGAATCCAAATAATGCATTGGATATGGCTCACAGTTTTTACTACCAATTCTCATTCTTATAACATCTCTTTGATTAGGAGAGGTCCTTTTTTTATCCTTCCAATAATTCACAGTTAAAGATCTCAAGCCTTGAGCAATTCTTGTGTCTTTCCATGGCACTCTACCCAAAAATGCCCATAACTCATTGCTATTTGGATCCTCCACTCTTTCATGCCTTCCTTTGGATCTCATTAGAGATGATCTACTTATTTTCAAAGACTTACTTGCCTTTGTAAGGTTCACCTTGTTCCTTGGTTGACTGATTAACAGTGTTGTTGTCATCACACGTTGTGTGGCACAACTATCCTTCGTGTGTGAGGTGGAACCCACACTCTCGTATGCACTCATCAAGTTCTTTACAGTGGAATTTTCACTTGAGTCATTAAAAAATCTTAGCCCAAGAGCCTTCATGGTAGGCCTAAATTTGAGTTGCCTCATCATTTCAACAAATAGTTGGCATCGTCCACCCTCACTTAGATTCACTAAAAATAAACTCCATATCCTTTCTGCATATCTTTGACATGTACGTTTTGGAATCTTATTAGGCATCCATTTCAAAACATTGGAATCAATATCAATCAAAAGTGTAGGTTTTCTATGCAAAACTCTAGGAGGAGTTCTAAAATATAAATTTGTGTCAATATTGGGAAGGTCAACAACATCGGGGATAGATCATGTACCTTCAATTGGAGGTGCAATTGATGACATACCTTGAGATTGACATGTAAATGATGTTGTACCTCCAACTTGAGATGTCATTTGTTGTACCTCCAACCTGAGATGTCATTTGTGGATTTCCTTCAAATAGAGATGTTTTTGCTGATGTAATTTCAAAACACAATGTTTTTGATGGTGTGTCTTCAACTAGAGATGTGCATTGAGCTTAACCTATGGTTGATGATGTGCCCCCAACTTCTGTATCCATTCCTTTTCTTCCACAAACTTTCCTCATTTGTGCCCTTTGTTTTGCCAATTTGACATCTCTCTTAGATTGCACGGGAATTTGTGGTTGTATGGGCTGCAATTCCTTTGCTTCACAAGCTACATTTTTTTATTCTCTTCTCCTTGCATTTTTAACTGCACGTTCTTCTAGTGTTAGAGGCTTCATTCATTTCCTCAACATGACCTTGAATTCTACATGTCCACAAACACACATAGAACAAAAGTAAGTAATGCATTTTACAAAAATATTGATGCAGAGAGGCGTGGAAACCATTCAATACAGAAAATCAATGAGAATCACAAACCTAGGGTATAAATTGCTGCCACCTAAAAGAAAACTAGAGACTCTTGTGTTCATTTTTCTCAAAACCAAATTTTTGATTGTCAAAAAAGTCATGAAGAATATGGATTCAAAGAAGGATCTGTGATGCTATATCTTATCATTATTCACTATTTCTTTGGCAATGAGGTAACTTAGAAAGATAATAAGCATTCTCAACTATGTCAACTCACTTGAATTTATCTAAGCACATGTGATGAAGCTGAATTTTTTATGGAAAAAAAAAATTAATGGACAGTTGCATTAACATTGATAAAAGCTATTAGGTTTTCCAAATTAGATGAAAATAAAAGTTTTCCAAATTAGTTGAAAACATAATAAAATACAATGAATTCCACTAGCAATGCTGAAAATGGACTACTATAAGCAATGCAAATAGAATTCATAAGTAGATTTATGTTAAGTAAATGTCATGTTTTTATTTTTTTTGTTCTTCAAACTCATAAAAATTGAACTTTTTTATGCAAATCCCATCTAATTCAATGTTTAATTCTAAGTCCAATTGTTATGATTAATAAAATCATTAAGGAAATTTAGTTTATATTGTCAAAAAAGAAACAAATATACTAAATACAAACATTTCAATTTACCAAAATGAATATATTACCTCAGATAATGTAAAATGATGTAGAAACTTCAAAATTTCTTCTTCTACGTTGTCTACCATGTAGATTGGTGGTAAAAAGGTGATGGATCAAGCATAGATTTGTGCAATATGAAGTCAACTCCAGAAAAAAAAAAAAAAAACAAGGCGTTTTTTACTCGGATAAAGCACTGAAACAGACAAATACAGGAGAATGTGGGCCTGAATCATGGGGTCAACCCTTATTTTTACTGTTTCAAGGTAAAACCCATTTGGCACTCACCAAATATGTTCCTCTGAAAAGGAAAGACTTCAGAGAGAGGAAGACACACAAAGTGGGAGAGAGATAGAGGGAGTGAGAGAGAGAGGGAGTGGAAAAGAGAGAGAGGAGGGTGGGAGGGAGACACTTGAGAGAGAGAGAGAGGGGGAGGGAGAGGGCGTGGGAGGGAGAAACCTAAGAGAGAGAGAGGGAGAGAGGCTGGGAGGGAGAAACCTAAGAGCAGGAGAGGGAGTCAAAGTGGGACAAACAGGGTGGGAAGGAGAGACCTAAGAAAGTAGGGTGTGAGGTAAGAGAGGCCTAATAGAGAGGCATTGTGAGATAAGTAACACCTAATCCCTAAATCCCTATACCCTGTCAACCCTCAACCCTTAACCCTCAACCTTTAAACCCTAATCCCTAAACCCCTATACCCTCTTAATCCCTCAACCCTCAACACTAAACCCTCAACCCTTAACCCTTAAACCCTAATCCCTCAACCCCCACACCCTCTTAATCCCTCAACCCTCAACCCTTAAACCCTAATCCCTCAACCCCCATACCCTCTTAATCCCTCAACCCTCAACCCTCAACCCTTAAACCCTTAAACCCTAATCCCTTAACCCCCATATCCTCTTAATCCCTCAACCCTCAACCCTCAACCCCTAATCCCTCAACCCCTATACCCTCAAAATCCCTCAACCCTCAACCCACAACCCTCAACCCTTAACCCTTAAACCCTAATCCCTCAACCCCCATACCCTCTTAATCCCTCAATCCTCAACCCTTAAACCCTAATCCCTCAACCCTCATACCCTCTTAATCCCTCAACCCTTAACCCTAATCCCTCAACCCCTATACCCTCTTAATCCCCCAACCCTCAACCCTCAACCATTAAACCCTAATCCCTCAACCCCCATACCCTCTTAATCCCTCAACCCGTCAACCCTTAACCCTTAAACCTTAATCTGTCAACCCTCAACCCTCAACCCTAAAACCCTAATCCCTCAACCCCCATACCCTCTTAATCCCTCAACCCTCAACCCTTAACCCCTAATCCATTAACCCATATACCCTCATAAACCCTCAACCCTCAACCCTCAACCCTCAACCCTTAACCCATGATCCCTAAACCCCTATACCCTCTTAATCCCTCAACCCTCAACCCTCAACCCTTAAAATCTAATCCCTCAACCCGCATACCCTCTTAATCCCTCAACCCCTCAACCCTTAACCCTTAAGACTTAATCCATCAACCCCCATACTCTCTTAATCCCTCAACCCTCAACCCTTAACCCATGACCCCTAAACCCCTATACCCTCTTAATCCCTCAACCCTCAACCCTCAACCCTTAAAATCTAATCCCTCAACCCCCATACCCTCTTAATCCCTCAACCCCTCAACCCTTAAACCTTAAGACTTAATCCATCAACCCCCATACCCTCTTAATCCCTCAACCCTCAACCCTTAACCCTTAAACCCTAATCCCTCAACCCCCATACCCTCTTAAT
>CM021104.1:602234739-602275295 GCA_007115665.2 Sequoiadendron giganteum
AACCCCTAATCCCTCAGCCCCTATACCCTCTTAATCCCTCAACCCTCAATCCTCAACCCTCAACCCTCAAACCCTAATCCCTCAACCCTCAACCCTTAAACCCTAATCCCTCAACCCCTCATCACTCAACCCTTAAACCCTAATCAGTCAACGTCTCTATGATATTAATCCCTCAACCCTTAACCCTTACCCCTCAACCCTTAAACTCTAATCCATCAACCCTTAACCGTCAACCCTTAAACCTTAATCCCTCAACCCCTATACCCTCCTAATCCCTCAACCCTCAACCCTTATCCCTTAAACCCTAATCTCGCAACCCCTATACCCTCTTAATACCTCAACCCTCAACCCTCAACCCCTATACCCTCTTAATCCCTCAACCCTCAACCCTTAACACTTAACTCTTAAACCCTAATCCCTCAACCCCCATACCCTCTTAATCCCCCAACCATTAACCCTTAAACCCTAATCACTCAACCCCTATACCCTCTTAATCCCTCAACCCTCAAACCTTAACCCCTAATCCCTCAAGCCCTATACAATCTTAATCCCTCAACCCTCAACCCTCAACCCTTAAACCCTAATCCCTCAACCCTCAACCCTCAACCCTTAAACCCTAATCCATCAACCCCTATACCCTCTTAATCCATCAACCCTCAACCTTTAAACCCTAATCCCTCAACCCCTATACCCTCTTAATCCCTCAACCATCAACCCTCAATCCTTAAACCATAATCCCTCAACACTTATACCCTCTTAATACCTCAACCCTCAACCCTTAACCCTTAAACCCTAATCCATCAACCCCCATACCCTCTTAGTACCTCAATTCTCAATCCTGAAACCCTAATCCCTCAACCCCTATACCCTCTTAATCCCTCAATCTTCAACCCTTAACCCATATACCCTAATCCCTCAACCCCCATACCCTCTTAATCCCTCAACCGTCAACCCTTAACCCTTAATCCCTAAACCATCTACTTGAGAGAGAGAGAGAGGGAGAGGTGATGGGAGGGACATGCTTGAGAGTGAGGGATAGGGAGAGGGAGAGAGAGAGAGGGAGTGAGAGAGGGAGGGAGTCACTATGAGAGGGAGAGGGTGAAGGAGGGGGAGACTTGACAAAGAGAGAGAGGAAGATGGGGTAGGACGGAGATACTTGAGAGGGAGAAAGAGGGAGATAGGGTGGGAAGGAGAGACATTAGAGAGAGGTAGAGAGAAAAATTGGGAGAGAGATAGAGGGAGTGAGAGAGAGAGGGAGAGAGACAAAGTGGGAGAGAGAGAGGGAGTGGGAGAGAGAGAGGGAGAGATATAGAGACAGAGAGAGAGAGAGAGAGAGAGAGAGAGAGAGAGAGAGAGGAGAAACCCAAGAGATAGAGAGGGAGAGGGAGAGAGGAGAGGGATACCCAGAGAGAAGGAGGGGTGGGAAGGAGATACCTAAGAGAGTAGGAGAGAGAGGGAGTGAGAGATAGATGGATGGGAGAGATACAAGGAGTGAGAGAGAGAGACTTGAGAGATGGAGAGGGGGTGGGAGGGAGAGGGAGTACTCGGGATAGAGGGATTCGAGAGAGATGGAGGGGGTGGGGGGAGATACATGAGATAGAGGGAGAGAGAGAGAGTGGGAGGGGGTGGGAGGGAGATATTTGAGACAGAGGGAGAGAGAGGAGAGAGATAGAGGGAGTGAGAGAGAGAGAGGATGTGGGAGAGAGATAGAGGGAGTGAGTGAGAGAGACAAAGAGAGGCCTGAAAGAGGGAGAGGGGGTAGAAGGGAGAGACTTGAGAGACAAAGAGGGAGGGAGAGTGGGTGGGAGGGAGAGACTTGAGAGAGAGAGAGGGAGAGAGAGTGGGAGAGAGATAGAGGGCATGAGAGATAGAGGGCATGAGAGAGAGAGGGACTTGAGAGAGAGAGGGAGAGGTGGTGGGAGGGAGATACTTGAGAGAGATGGAAAGGTAGATGGAGATAGATAGAGGGAGTGAGGTGGGGAGGGAGTGGAAGAGAGATAGAGCGAGTGACTGTGAGAGGGAGACGAGGTAGGAGGGGGGACTTGACAAAGAGAGAGAGGCCAGAGAGGGGGTAGGAAAAAGATACTTGAGAGAGAGAGAGGGGGAGAGGGGGTGGGAGGGAGAGACCTAAGAGAGAGGGAGGGAGACAATGGGAGGGAGTGAGAGAGGGGGGGGATGGAGATACCCGAGAGAGTGAGAGAGAGGGAGAGAGATAGAGTGAGTAAGAGAGAGGGAATGGGAGAGAGATAGAGGGAGTGAGTGAGTGGCAGACTTAAGAGAGGGAGAGGGGGTAGGAGGGAGAGACTTGAGAGAAAGATAACAACCTAAGAGAGGGAGATGGAGTGAGAGATAAAATGACCAAAGAGGGAGAGAGAGGGAGAGTGAGAAAGGAGGTTGGAGTGAGATAGATTTATTTAGGTACCTATGTGGGAGGGAAAGAGACCTGACAAAGGGGATTGGACTGAGAGAGTAGTCTAGGTCGCATGGGAGGGAGTGAGACCTGAGAGATAGAGACTTCAGAGGGATAAAGAGTTATGTAGTTATGGTAACGAGTTAGAGAAGGTATGAAAGGTAAAACCTCAACTATCCATCTACGATCATAAACTATGCACTCTAAGCATTATCAAAGTTGTTCACCAAAGAGGGGAAATTCTAGTTTTGTGCAAAGTAGGCCATTTGGCGCTCGCCAAATGACTCATCACATTTGGTGCATGCCAAATTTGGCACACGCCAAATGTGATGAGTCATTTGGCGAGCACCAAATTTGGTGCTCGCCAAATGGCCTGCTTTGGACGTGTTATTTAATAGGATTTGCCAAATTGTGTCATATTTTCCTTCGTGCTCCCCGTCTCATTTGCACATCTTTCAATGCAAGTTTATAAAAAAACCGTGATAACGTTAACCTCTCTCTTAGCTATTTAAATATATATAAAAAATTCATTTTGATTTAGTTAAGGTTTTGATCCATGGCTTTTATTGTAAATGCCTTCATTTTTTGTCAACAAACAACATGTGCTAGGTTTAGGATAGATTTTTACACATTCATTGGAACGTGAAACAAATTAAATTTTTTGAAACTAGACTCCATTCTACACATGATGAAAAAAAAATCAATTTTTGATTAGTTTGCAAAAAAAATTGGGAGGAGCACGCTCAAATTTTAGTTTTTCAGGATGTGTCCACTTTGAAAATTCATAAAATATTATATATTCATTAAAGAAATTATCCGAAAGAAGGAGGATAAACTACATGGTGTTAGCTAATTTCTCACTATTGGGATTTTTGAAATTCTAAACAAAAGTTAATCAAAAAGGGGGGAGCCATTAGGCGCTATGCTATTTTTTTTGATAAAAACAGGACCTGTTTTGGGCCCCCCTGCCTTTTGAGACCATTAATCTTCATTAATTTCAAAAAAATTTAGTAGCTTAGAAACTAGACTCGGAGCACTTCAACTTTTGTTCTTTCTGCATCTCGAAATTTTTAGTGTAACTATCTTCATTTTCTCATGCAAATCAGATTTTGCTGATTTCAGAAAAAAAAGTGGCATCTTAAGAGCCAAAATTGTGTCACATATTGGTGCACTTACCCTCCCCTTGATATGAGTGTCCTCCTTACTAAAGAACAACCAATGATTCACAATGATGCTAAGGATGACATGATCATATTAGGTCCTCCTCCTCAACATTCAACTTGAGAAGTTAGTGAATCTAGTAAAAACAAAAGACCTTACAAACTCAAACCACTACCATTCTTACATACTCAAATAAAAATTGTATGATAGATGGAACACCTTATAGACATATGTCAGCTTAAACTACCACCCCCTACTAGAAGCAAAATTCCTAAAGATAACATGAAGTATTATGCATATCATGAAACTCTTGGGAATCTTACTGATGAGTGCCATACTTTAATAAGGATCTTTCAACAATTTGACATCATAGAAAAAGTCCCTTAAAGTGGGACCCTTCTGCTCCTTGCCATGTAATAGTTGAATAATAATAGCATTCTCACTATTACATGTTATAAATTTATTGCAAATCATTTCAAGATACAAGGAGCTCCTTCCCATCACATACCTCGACTCATTTTTTCCTTGCACTAAGTGGGGGAAAGAATTAGATAGCCTTGTCTTAGTAACACACTTGCTATTGTCCCTTTGGCTAGTTTTCCACCTTCGGTATACAATGAACACAATTAGGATATATACGACCTACTTTAGGTTGACTCACATGTGCCTTACTAGTCTTCTTGCATTATTTATTCTCTTTTGTGTGATTGCATGTGTGTAATGTGATCCCCTATATTTTTGTGTTTGATGTATCTCTCTCTTTCTGATAGTCCTCTATTCGTACCTACATTCTTATCTATGTCATAAATCTTTAATCTTTTCATTTTATCTTGTCCTATGTTTTCCTTTTGGGGATGACGAAAGGCATTGAGACATCCATGTCTCTTCCATGTTGACCCAAAAAAAATTCCTTTATCTTTGTCATTTGTCTTGTGTTTTCCTTTTGGGGATGACATAAGGCATCAAAACCTTCATGTCTCTTCCATGTTGACCCGAAAGGTTTTTCTTTGTTTTCACTCTTTTTGTGTCATTCTTCCAGTTCTATGAGTATTTGGGGAATGATGATAGTTTCGAGCTCTCTAAAATCATTGTAGCACGAACATGCTGACCACAACTCCATAGATCCTTTGTGTGTATTTGGATTTTCATTTTGGGGGCAACCCCTCTTTTCTTTTGCATGATGTAGCTTTATTTGGGAGCATATGACTTGGCACAGGGCTTTCCAAGTTGGCTCTCATGTCCCCTTTATAGCTATCAAATATTGTTTGCTACTTTAAAGTAATTTCTCACAATATGGTGTTTAGCAATTTCTTTAAAGTGGTGGCATACATTGGCATTCTTTTTTCATTTTTTATGTGTCATGGTGTAGTCTTCTTGCTTCATACAATGTGTCTTTCACTTTATGGTGACATCGGGCGTGGTGTCCTTCAAGAGAATTATCTCTCTTAGCATATTATATTCCTCTTAGTGGCTTGATGCAACACATTGCATCCCCTAAGTTGTGGTTCTTCTTTTCTTTGATTGATCCTCTCTTGGAGAAATTAGGCACAATGTTCCATAAGTTAAGACCTTACATGAACTAAGCAAGACTCTTTTGAAATTTTTTATATTTTGCATTTACAAAATTTTAGTTATATGGCCACCTTGCATAACACACTTTGATTGCCTATGGATCCATCTTGTTTGTTCATGAGTTCCAAGCATATGAAGCTTTTATTACCTCATGAAGCTCGAAGTTCATTATTGTGTCGAACCTTATCAAAGCTATGAGGAGGTATAAATTTGGTATGGTTGGATGGGAAATCAATCCAAGGCGTGACTTTCCCTTAGCCACTCACATGTGTGTGTGAGTGCATATCAGTCGTCTGTGTATATGTCTCACCTTCTTGGATTACTCACCCAGCGGGCAACCTAAAGTTTTGTTGCCTTAGAGTGAGCATGCATTTTTTGGAAAAACAACCTAGATCTTATCCACATCGTGTAGGACAAATAGTCGAAGCTTGATCCCCCCTCTCTTTTTTTTCTTTTCTTTTTTTGTGTCTTTGGCATTGTATTCTTATGCCTTTTTGTTCCTCTTTATATCATTTTCATATGTTTTATTTTTTGCCTATGTTGGTTTTCCATACGACCTCGGTCCTAGGGGCTCGCACAACCCTCTTCATCACGGTCGTCCTATCTTACTAGCATTGGTACATTTGGAACCCTCTTGATGTGTGTTGGTCTACTTTAGTGTGAGTTGGAAGCAAGTTCCTGCTCTGAGTAAAGTGGGGGCTAGATGTAAAGACAAAAAAGTACTCCCTAACATGGCCTTGATTTAGTGTTGTAATGTGTCTAACATACTCACATTAGGTCTTGGGCCCATGTAAAATAAATGATCTTATTGGTGCCTTATTTAGAGTGTTGTAAAGTGTTGTAACACACTTTCACACTTTTCTAGGATTTTATTAAATAATTGGGCTTCTTTAGGCTTTAATTGGCCTTATTTTTCATCCAAAAGCCTTGTTTAATACATCTTTTTGAGGATAATCTCGACATAAACCATCTAATCATAATTCAAGTGTTTTTAGGTTGTGTGGCCTAGATTTAGTGATTTGGGAGTCATACGCCACCTTGGATGTATGGGTCCCACCTAGGTTTTTGGGCCTCAATTAGGATTTTGCATCATTCTAAGCAGTTTTGAAAATGAGTCCCATAATTAATGCCTAATGTGACTCATATGTCACTTCTAGCATCTGAGTCCCATGCAACCTAAAATCAAAATTAGTTCAAATTCTTGGTGGGATTTTATTCTCCTAGATCTAATGTTGGCTTGTAGTGTTGTAATTTTAGGAAATTTGTCATAAACAAGTATAAGTATAAGGTTATTTCTCTCATTTTCATCCTAACAAGAAATCAAGTGATCCTTATATAAAATTCAAGTTCACAAGAGAATTCAAGTGTCTACAAGATCATTCAAGAGCATTCAAGGGTTTATTATCAAGTGTTTTGGAGCATTATTCAAGTATCAAGCATCATGTCAAAGTCATCATGCATCATGTTTATTTTTTAGATAATAATTATGATGTAGGGTTTCATGATTCAAGCTAGCATTCAATTCAAGATCTATCACATCCAAGCAAGAGTCAAGGTCTACATCCATTGGTTCCAGTTCATACATGTTTGCAACACTTTATTGCTAGGGTTTGGTGAGTTACATCATTACATTTTGTTCATTCATCATTCCTTCATCTTATTTCATTTCATTTCATGGTTTAATTACCAAAATGAGGTTTGACCAAGGAAAACCCCTTTCCACTAACAAAACAACATTTTTCCCTCTCAATAGTGTGTGATTTGCAAGTCTAGGTTGAAGAAATATTGAAGAAAAAGTTTGGAGAAAGTTTTCAAAGTTTCTAAAGTTGTCAAAGTTGCAATCTTGCATTGAAGATCATTGGAGGACATCTATAGGTTGCAAATAATAGTTTCAGATCTAGAAATCGGGTAAAAAGGATAGAGAAAACGTTGAAAAGAAAAATTAGGCTTTGAATTCCCATAAAACCCTAACTGGATTGATATGCCACTTCTGGCATATGAGTCCCAGTATAGGGAAATTTGTAGATTTTAGGAGTTTTAGTCGTATCTCTACCAAATTTTTGTTACTTCCAAAAAACTCTAATCTGAGACTAAATCACCCACCTTAGCATATGAGTCCCACAACTTCATTCAAGCCTCTACAAATTTTCAGGTGCACACCTTTCATCTCTCGACTTTATGTTCTATTTTACATATATTTTTAGGTCATTTAGAGAAGCTTTTCATTTCTTAGGTCTTGCATTTCATTATTCTTTCCAAGCCATAGCTTCGTGGTGAACCTCTATTTAGTTTATAATCAGACCCTAGGACAACCCTATTCTAATATATCTTTCCCCTATTTCATCCTTGGATTGAGATCTCTAGGGTTTTCCTTGAATGAATGATTGTGAATTGTGTTGTTCTATGTCCTAAACCATAAAATCAACCATTTTCTTTCATTTCAACTTTTTATAAGACAAGGACAATACAATGGATAAAACAAGATGCCACCAATCTAAAAGGGTGTCTCTAGGATCATGATAGAATAATATGAGTGAATATGGCTGAATAATGATGCCTCACAATATAATATGATGGCATGGAGCTAGAGAGACAATATGGCTATATAAGTTGTAAATAATGGGCATGAATGCATATCTTGAGTAATCTAGGAATGCGGTAAATTGATAAGGCTCATAAGTAAAATATAACGATATAGCATGGGTGACCTAAGCCTAGTAAAATGTCATAATTATAAGCATCAAGTAGTCAAAGTAGAATATAGGTATTACAAGGGATGAGAGCATAGATATATATGCATAAAATAATAGAAAACTATCATAATAAAATCAAGCATGGATGCATAACAATTAGAAAAGTAGGAAATAAGGGGTGGGGGGGGAAATGTAGCAAAGATGAAAATAAAGATAAGGTGTGCAAAGGGTAATAAAAACAACATAAACAATTATAAAAATTTAAAGTAAAAGAAGTGTTGTGTGTACATTTGATTTAATCAACATAAATAGCATAAAGAATAGTCGTTGACATATGACTAACATCATTAAAAGTAATTTTTTATTAAAACTAAATATTAGTTTCTTAAGAATATTAATATAATTAATATATTAACAAGAAAAAATATTCAAAATATAGGGAATATAATTTTAAAAGAATGAACATGTAATTTTCTTTATATAATATATTTAAAAGAACTATTTTAAAATATACTTAAAATATTCTTAATGTATTCAATTATTAGGGTATGTGCAGGATCATGATGGGCCAAAAAGTGGCAATATCTAACTGATATGATGGCCCATGTGGCTGACGAATTTTTTTTAACCCAAAATTGATGAAACGAAAAGGGTTTTTAAAGGAGATTCTCAGCTTTCCACCAATACAAATAATGCTTTACTTTGAATTTAATAAATAATTATTATTCATTTTCTATTTGAATTACGACTAAAGTCCTGATTGATAGGATGATTGAAAAAAATCTATAGCTTTCAAACGATATCACATTTTTTGAATCCAAAACATGCGTCACATTCTATGCTTCACATAATATAGGATTAAAAAAATAAAATTGAATTTCATGAAATTTTGACCAAGTTAAGGTGGTCAGACATACGAGTTTTTATATTTTTTTTAAGTTGTAATAAAAAATTCATAATTAATTATTTACTTGGAAAAAAATTACAAAAAAATATGCATCACATTGAGACATGAGTACCCTACTTATATCTAAAATATTATCTTTTTATTGTGGTTAGAGTGGTCAGACAGACACCTACTTCTTATTTTTTCCCTGAAATTTAAGTACTACTACAATGAAATTTCAAATTTTCACCAAATAGATTTTAAAAAAATAAAAATAAACCTAGTAGTTTAGAAACTACATTCAATTTTCTATAGATTCTATTCTTACATATTTTTGAAATAATATAGATAACTTATTCAAATTTTTATGTCAAGTTGTCTAACTCTAAATTTTTGAATTTTATTGCCACTTAAGGGCCTATTTTTTCCATGATGATCCTACACATACCCATTAAAATATATGATTTTGTATAAAATAAATACATTCAATTGTTAAAATATGAAATTTTATAAAAATTAAACTTGTATTTTATTCAAAAAATTATATTCTTTTCAATAAAAATGTTTAAAACTTAAAGATTTACCTGAAATCTTATACATAATATTTAAAATTTTATTCAAAACTTTTTGAACATTGTTTGTTTATCAATAATCAAATTATAAAATTATAAATAAAATTTAATTTCTAGTAAAAATTGAATGTTGATTTATATTTAAAGATCTCAATGTTTAAATATTTAAGTTAATTTAATATAAACAATGTTTTAAAAGATTTCAATGTTTTTTATACTAAATATTCATATATTTTTATATTAAAATAATTTATTTTTTAATTAAATTTAAATAATATTTTAAATATTTTTCACAATTCTAAAAGATTATAATTAAATATTTAATTTTTATATGAAAAATAAAATAAATAAAAATAAAAATAATTTAATATATTTAAATTTTCTTAAAAGTACTCTTAATACACTCACATATTACATTTTTTTTTTCAACTAATAAATGCAACACCAATGGAGGATAAAACACAACATGCACACTCTCTCAATCCATTGTTCAATAGCCAAAATCAATTGACACCACTTGAATTTTTTTAACAAAAACTGGTAACTAGACTATGAAATATGTTTATTTAAGAGAGATTTGTTTCATGTTTCATATTTCATTGTAAAAAAAGGGACTTAAAGAAACATGAAATTTAGATTTACAGAGTGCCATTGTGCCTAACTATTGTGATAAGTGTGAAATATTTAATCAAATAGGTGAATTTTACAATGATCAGATAGATTAACTTTAGACTATCAAAACCAAGTAAGTTATAAATAAGACAAGGGAGTCTATCTTCAAGTTGAATACTACAAAATAAAGGCATTTGAATTTAAGGAAAATTCTAGCAAATTATATATCATTAGTGTGCTAGCTCTCAAATATTAATTAAATAGGAATAGATTGAGGGGATCATCATTATTTCTTCATTTGTGCTTTGCTAATGAGAGACATCCATAAGAGAACGATTCTAATAAAACATAATAATTTTTTTGTTATATCAATATTTTAGGGATGTTTCTAGGTATCTTTCTTATGTTATTATTATTATTTATAGTTACAAAATGTTATTGATGTAAGCAATATTGATTTTTAAAATCTATTTTATAGATTCTCTTCTAATACTTCCCAAAAAGCTAAACTAAGAATCAAAAGTAATGAATAAATAACACCTCACACTTAGAAGTAATTATATGCTTGATGTTGTTGTATTAGTCCTCATGGGCTTATATTGTATCTATTCTCCTCTTCTATGTAGCATGGGTTGCTTTGAGTGATGGAAGAAGGGCAAGTGCTTAGAAAAGTTAAGCTTAGGGAATTAGTGATGGGATGTTGTGGAAGTAGCTATAAAATATTCTAAACCTTAAAGATGAATAGAACATGGATGACATACTAGATTAATATAATAGTCTTCGGAATTTACATTTGACACCTACAAATTCACTTGATATCCCATTAAAGTAGTTGTGGGGAGAGGAAAGAAATAAAAATCGTGCAAAGAAGGAAAGAGTGAATATTTAAAAACCAAGTGATCATAATCACATTCATGATTGGGAGGAGAACTAAAGAGGAAAAATTTGGAGGTACTAATCAAGTCTAAACTAGACTCCCTAACATGGGAACTTAGATGGAAAAGAAATAGTGAAAATTGAAGTATTCATGTGTTAAACAAGAATGATAATTTCACCCCTCTTCTCAAGGTTGGTCATCTATTTTACAAAGGCAGGCCACTAGAAATACCCTATAACTTAACCTGGGCCACTTAGGAAATTCTAGGATCTCTTGGGTGACCATATAATATATTGGGTGCTCCTAGAGTAAAGGGTGGAAAATTTTTGTTTGAAAGGATGAAGGAATGCATGAGCTAAGTATGCATTATGTAAGCAAGATTAAGATATGAGAAAATGTCCTAATGATATAAAAGATCTTCCATCAAAGTAAAAGTAGAGGGAATTCTAGATATAGGAATTCAGGACCTATACTAGCCTACATTTACCCTTTTGTTATTGTCACACCAAGTAAATAAAAACCATTTAAATCATCCCTACTAATGGTACCATTTGTTCACACTAAAAACTACATACTCAATAAACTTAGATAATGGATATCATTTCCTAGAGTAGAGGAATAAAGCTTGTCATAGATGATGAGGCACAACTATGATTAGATTGTAATTACTTCAGGGATAATTAACAAGAGAAGGAGGATATTTTTAAATTTAGGATACAAAAAAAATTAGAGGGTGTTATAAGAGGTCTCTAAAATTTAAATAATGAGAAATTAAAATTAAACATTTAGATCTTTTAAAAATATATATTATGTAAGAAAATATCCAAATCAACCATTACTATATATTCAACTATAAGTTAGTTATTGATACAAGGTCTATTAAATCCCTACTTAGTAAATAATTTTTAGATTTGCACATCTAACATTAGTGTCAAATATGTTTGAATACCTTCACTTAAAACCCCCTAAAATTCCTTGTTACATTTATAACAACCCTCTATAGGTAGAAATATTCTTTTGTGTCTGCCTTTTTTTTTTTTTGGACTCTAATTTTATTTCTTTGCTTTCAATGTCATAATTCATAACAAAAAAAATTATTGTCATAGTTTACATAGTTACACCATTACATCAATTTTTCAATCCATGAAGATCATAACAATGACCCTCCAAAAATGAATCTAAATTCAGGGCTGATTGATTCACCTTCAAGGTTTTAAGTCAATCTCATTTTCTTGTTAATCTAGATTCCCACACATGTTTTTGGAAAAGGTTGCATTCTAGCAATCTACCCATTAGACCTAGGATCTTCCTTTTCCAACAAAATAGGTGCAACAAAAAAAAAAAAGAATAAGAGTGACAATGAGATATTTTAGAATAAAAAAAGTTAGGAGGTATGAGTTAAAATTTGAAATTATTGCATTCAAAGTTGAAACTATAGAAATAAAAAATTTTGAAGAGAAAGTTGATGCTAAAATATAGGATTCTTGGTTAAAAAAAGTGGAGGCATATTTCAATGTTTAATTTGATTGTGCATATGTGATTTTTTTGGTGTAAACCACCAAGCCCAAGATCACAACCTGCGAATAAATCTTCACAAAGAATGAGAGATGCAAACACAACTATTTCACTAGAGAAAAATAGGAGATGAGATAAATTGCATATTGTACAAAGTGCCTTAAAAAGGCATGAAAAGTGGGTGACAAGTGAGAAACTTCCTAGCATGGGAAAAACTACATGAATAAAAAATGCACAATTAATCCTAAGTAAACTTAAGAAGGAAAATATTCACTCTAACACCCCCCTTAAGTGCAACTTAGGGAAACTGAAAAAATGCAAAATGAGATGCAAAAAATGGGTTCCAACAATGAGGCCATGTTAGGTACCCATGCACAACTACAATACAAAAATGAATCTCTCACAACCGAAAAAAAAGGAGAAAAACCCTATGGGAAAAACTCCTCTCCAAAAGAGAGAAAATAAAAAAAAATGATGCATAGATGGAGGACTCAATCACACCCCCAAGGACTACATACATCATGTATACATAATCAATGATCCCTCCATAGGAAGGAATGAGAGAGACTACATAGTCCCCCCACAATGTGTAATCACCTACAAAAATGGTAAGTGGGTGGGTGCATGGAAATGGGTAGCAATTTCGTGGACACCCTCAAAAAAAAGTTTGCGTTATATCCCCGTTAAGCCTAGGCTAGGTCTCGGCAACTACAAAGAAATAACGCTAGTGCGTTATAACGCGCTCGCGTTATTTACTGTTAAAAGAAAGAAAAACAAATGCAAATGTCTCATTTGCATTTTGACTGGTTTTTTTGTTGCACCCGCGGCCAAAAACCCCACAATATCACGCTCACATTCTAGGAGGAGAATATCTTCACCAACAATCTGTATTTCTTCAGAACGATGGTGCCACGATGACAAGGAGCTGTGAGAGGTAAGGATTCTATGGTTTTTGTTTTGAATTTGTTAGTTTTAGGTTGAATTTGATATCTATTTGTTTGATTTTTAGGAGATGCAAATCAACCTGCAAACCCTCAAAATCCTCAAAAGGAAGACCAACCAAATCCTCAAGATCAAAATCAACCACAACATCAACCTCCTCCACCAATCACTCAACCCCCTCCTAGAACTCAACAAAATTTAATGAGTGAAATTGAGAACAACAAAAAACAAATTGAGGATTTGATCAATAGGTTGAGTGATCCAAATGGTTCAACCACAGAAAGAATCACCCTAGCAAATTCATTGAAAGATATGTTAGAAAATGTAGATTCAATTAGCAAACAAATAACTGGATGGGAAGATAGGAGGCAGGCGGCTAGGGACTATTATGCAAATAAACTATCATACAAGGATGTGAAGGATTTAAAAATTACAAAAGGTGATTTGTGCTCATTATTCACCGACCCACACAAAAATTAAAATCTTACCCTCAATGTGAAGAGGTTTCCTATCCATTGGTGCCACCACCGACAGATTAGGGATTGGTTTTATGATAGGTGGTACATGGTCTTCGATTACCCACCGTGCAACAATTGCGAGGTCCCACAATATTTCCTTAGGAAACTATACAGTGAGTTCATATTGAACAAAATACCAAATTATTTTGATATGAGGGATTTATAGGGGAGAGGTGGGGGGTCAGCTCAGGATAGACCTGGTGCATAGCCGGATCCTACGCGGAAAGGTAGACAAACTCTCACTAGGCCACCTCGTGAGCACGTTGTTATGCCTTCTGTCATGAAGGAAAGTGCTGACATAGAGACATTGTAGGAAATCAACACTTTGACCCAGAGTGTCATCCATCATACTAGCCCTATTCTACAATGCCATCTAGGGGAGTCTTTGAGTGGGGGCCTTCAAACACATGTGTGTCAATCTTGTGGGGCTACTTGTTCACATGACCCCACCGACCCTCAGGGGACTGGTACACAGGATCCATCTATAGCTATGGAGATGGAGAGGGCAGCTGACATTTTGTATGAGGCATATGGCATTGATAGTCAGGTAAAAGTTAGTGCATATGTTCATTGAATTTAATTTATTAAATTTTGATTTTGAAATGCAAGATTAACTAAAAATGTTTTATGATTTTAATAAAATTGCAAGGTCACAGTGTTGAGACTAGATACACCGGCCCCCCACCAACCTATTTCTGCAGTACACCTATCGCTAGGGTATGTAACTAGTAAACAATTATAAATTTATTGCATTTTAATGGCATTATTTTACGAATGGTAATTTAATATTCAATTTTGGATGTTGAACAGACTAATATTGGAGGTTTTGATGGAACATTTCCCAGTGGCAATGGACTTACTCAAACCTTCACGCAGGTAATAGAATAAATAGTTTAACTAATGAATCAAGTACTTAATAGATTTGTGTAGTTTATACATGCACATCGTTGATTACGTTGAATAATTTGTTGTTTTATTTTTAGTTGTTGCGAGATGATACACCTCTGAATGTGATGAGGGCAATGGATATTGGTGTGACATCTTCTATACAATCCTTGATGGCTCTGACAAAAGAGGTATGAGGAAAATTAGTAAACTTCAATTTACATTTGTTGTTATAGATGTTAGTTAGTGAAAAATCAAACCATTATTGATTCACGTAGTTTAATTTCTATTTGTATGGTTTATACAGGGATTGAGCACGCCTGAGCATGGGTGTGAGAATATTTCCCTCATGGAGAGAGATCATGAGATGGCTGTAAGTGATTATTTTGTCAAATATATCATTTTTCATAATGTAATTTCTATATATTCATGTCTTTACTTCTCATTGTAACAGTTAAAACTTCACCATGAACTAAACCCTAGGAGGAGTAGCAAGAGCACTCCACTAGCATAGCAAAAATGAGTGACAGACCTATCACCATCCGAGCGAAAAGGAAAGGGAAAGATTTTATTTCCAGGGCATGGAGAGCAATGACTTTTGATTCCAGAGTCCTTTGTTGTATGCCTGCATAGCAGTTTTGTACATATTTGACATTGTATGCCTAGATGGCATTCTCATAAGCCTATATGGCTATTTTGTACATATATTTCATACTTATATCAACATATATTGATGTATGCCTACATGGCTATTTGGTTAATACAAATATCTTTTATCGATGCTTGTCCATATTTGCATTCTAAATTGATGGTTCAATAGATATGAGTTGCGTGTATTCAAGTGTATACTTTACAACTTACGTGTATACTTTGTTACTTACGTGCATTCAAATTTATACTTTTTGGCTTACATGTTTTCATGCATATACCCTGTATTCGTGCATATACTCTATTTTAATTTGTGTATACTATGTATTCATGTGTATACTTTTTGAGGCTTACGTGTTTTTGAGTACTTGTACTTCCCTTATTGACATGTACATGTTTGACTTATTCACCTGTATAATTATTAATTGGTTAGCCCTAGCATTGATCTATGTCATCCTTAATGCATGATCCTTGAGATGGAGTAGGAACACCCTCAAGGTCAAAAGGAGTTTCACATGCATTCTTCATAGGCTCATTTTGGTAGTGAAACCAAAACCTCTTGCATCATTGAAACATTTTTTTTTTCCTTTATAGCAGGTTTGAAGCCATTATCATTCTCCATCAGTTCTTCATGTATCCAATCCCCATTAATAGTTGTCTCATGACCTTCATGAAACCAAGCACTTATCTCATTTGTGATAGAATAAATGTATGAAGATTTATCTTCCTCCTTATGAACCATTCATTATCATGAGAGATGGGTTCTTGTGAACCACTATTGATGAATCATGGATCAATGAGTTTGACTTGTAAAACTACACGATTGAATCCTGATAGCAATATCACAATATTTATACATCTAAATGTGTTATTTCCTTCAACTAAAATTTGTGCTTATACTTATGTGATTGATGTATGATTGTGTATGGGATCATAGTAATTTCTATTTGATGATGCTATTGTGTCTATAAGGTTTATTTATTAAAGGGTGCATTAAACAAGTTTTAAATCCTTAAAAATCTTTGAATTTCTTAGGTTTTTCTATTTGTCGAGTTTGGGCTCCGAGCTCGAGTCCAAGTCAAAAAATGGCTTGTGAAGTCTGAGGCAAGTCCTAGTCTTGTAACACTGGTGTGAATACATCGAGGAATAATGTGTATGTCGATGAAGAGAGAACCCATCCTTGTTTCCAAACAAACCATGGTATAGATATGGTTGGTTGAGATTAAACATCACTCTTCTAGATAGTTCGAACCATAATCTTTCATGGCTACAAACACACCTTCATTACATGTGTGTTCTTGATCCTACTGAAGAAATGGTGGAGCATGTTGTAGATCAAATATTGCAACCCTAAATCCACAAGAAGGTTACTTGTCCTGATTTTCGCAAATGTCTTTAAGATGTTCATCCTTCTTGAGTAATGCGAACTATTGATGTCATCTAGATCTTTGAAACTATCTGCAATCATGTGCAATACTATCGAAGCTAGAGCTATATCTAATACTGCAAATGACTGCTCAATTGAATCCTGATAGCAATATCACAATTTGACACATTGTAGAAAATACCTCTTACTTATCAATTGATGAGCTAGAGCGGCTCTATAATGAATGTTTCATAAGGCACAACACTTGCTGAAGGTTTTGCAAATGGGGTTGCAAGCTAAGTGGGCTTAACCTTGGGGGAAAAACTTCATGGTTAAGCGCTTGAGCTGGAGTATACTGGAATGGGTGACCTCCCGGGAAGGCCTAGTGCCTCACCTCTGTGAACATCACTTAGATGCAATGAGTGCTAACTAGGCCATTCAATATCATTTCAAATTTGTTGCTTTAAGCAACTTGCAAATTTGCAACTTTAGACTCCTCCAACCTAAGGGATCAACCCGGTGGAACATAGCTCAGAGCGATTCCATGTGTTTCGGTGCAAAGAGGACCATGCCTAACATAAAAATACCTATTTGGATGTGTTAGAATAGTCCACTTGGTCACACAAGTTGCAAAATGAAAGTTGCACCACTTTACACTGCTTGCATTTGATGCTTTTTCCATCAAGTGAAAATCCGCCACCACTGGAAAACCGCTCTGAGATAGCCAAAACCGAGAGAGGTTTTTGTAGATAGGCTCAACGTGATCCTATAGGATCAGACAAGAAGTTTCTAAGCATCATGGTATCTAAGTAATAGCATGCTGAAGTTTGCATCCATTTTGCACTTTGGACCCTTAAGGGATCAATCCGATGGAACATAGCTCAGAGTGATTCCACGTGTTTCGGTATGAAAGAGGAAAATGCCTAGTATAAAAATACCTATTGGACGTGTTGGATCAGTCCGCTTGGTCACACGAGTTGCAGAGCGAAAGTTGCACCACTTTGTAACTTTGCACAACTTCAATTTGACACTTTTTCCATCAAGTGAAAATCCGCCGCCATGAGAAAACCACTCCAAGATAGCCAAAACTGAGAGATATTTTTCTAGAGGGGCTCAACGCCTTTCTGTAGGATCAGACGAGAAGTTTATAAGTGTCACGATATCCAAGTAATAGCATGTTGAAGTTTGTAGCCATTTTGCACTTTGGACCCTTAAGGGATCAATCCGATGGAACATAGCTCGGAGTGATTCCACGTGTTTCGGTGCGAGAGAGGACCATTCCTAGCATAAAAATACCTATTCGGATGTGTTGGAATAGTCTGCTTGGTCACACAAGTTGCAGAACAGAAGTTGCACCACTTTGCAACTTTGCACTGCTTGCATTTGATGTTTTTTCCATCAAGTGAAAATCCGCCACCATGGGAAAACCACTCCAAGATACAAAAAACTGAGAGAGGTTTTTGTAGAGGGGTTCAATGTGATCCTATAGGATAAGATGAGAAGTTTCTAAGTGTCACGGTATCTGAGTAATAACATGCTGAAGTTTGCAGCCATTTTGCACTTTGGACCCTTAAGGGATCGATCCGGTGGAACGTAGCTCAGAGTGATTCCACATGTTTCGGTGCAAAAAAAGACCATTCCTACCATAAAAATACCTATTCGGATGCATTGGAACATTTATTTTGGTCATACGAGTTGTAGAGCGAAAGTTGCACCACTTTGCAACTTTGCACAGCTTGAATTTGACACTTTTTCCATCAAGTGAAAATCCGCTGCCACGAGAAAACCACTCGAAGATAGCCAAAATTGAGAGAGGATTTTCTAGAGGGGCCCAATGCATTCTTGTAGGATCAGATGAAAATTTTCTAAGTGTAATGATATCCAAGTAATAGCATGCTGAAGTTTGCAGCCATTTTGCACTTTGGACCCTTTAGGGATCGATCCAGTGGAACATAGCTTAGAGCGATTCCATGTGTTTCGGTGTGAAAGAGGACAGTGCCTAGCATAAACATACATATTCAGACATGTTGGAACAGTCTTCTTGGTCACACAAGTTGCAAAATGAAAGTTGCACCACTTTGCAACTTTGCACTGCTTGAATTTGATGCTTTTTCCATCAAGTGAAAATTCATCGCCATGAGAAAACCACTCCAAGATAGTCAAAATTGAGAGAGGCTTTTCTAGAGGGGCCCAATGCATTCTTGTAGGATGAGATGAAAAGTTTCTAAGTGTAATGATATCCAAGTAATAGCATGCTAAAGTTTGCAGCCATTTTGCACTTTGGACCCTTTAGGGATCGATCCGATGGAACATAGCTCAGAGCGATTCCATGTGTTTCGGTGTGAAAGAGGACCATGCCTAGCATAAACATACATATTCAGACATGTTGGAATAGTCTACTTGGTCACACAAGTTGCAAAATGAAAGTTGCACCACTTTGCACTGCTTGAATTTGATACTTTTTCCATCAAGTGAAAATCCATCGCCACGAGAAAACCACTCCAAGATAGCCAAAACCGAGAGTGTTTTTTCTAGAGGGGCCCAATTCCTTTCTGTAGGATCAGACAAGAAGTTTCTAAGTGTCACGGTATCCAAGTAATAGCATGCTGAAGTTTGCAGCCATTTTGCACTTTGGACCCTTAAGGGATCAATCTGGTGGAACATAGCTCAGAGCGATTCCACGTGTTTTGGTGCAAAAGAGGACCATGCCTAGTGTAAAAATACCTCTTCGGACGTGTTGGAATAGTCGGCTTGGTCACACAAGTTGCAGAACAAAAGTTGCACCACTTTGCATTGCTTGCATTTGATGCTTTTTCCATCAAGTGAAAATCTGCCACCACTGGAAAACCACTCTGAGATAGCCAAAACCAAGAGAGGTTTTTGTAGATAGGCTCAACACAATCCTATAGGATTAGATGAGAAGTTTCTAAGCATCATGGTATCTGAGTAATAGCATGCTGAAGTTTGCAACCATTTTACACTTTGGACCCTTAAGGGATCGATCCGGTGGAACATAGCTTGGAGCGATTCCACGTGTTTCGATGCGAAAGAGGAAAATGCCTAGCGTAAAAATACCTATTCAGATGTGTTGGAATAGTCCGCTTGGTCACACGAGTTGCAGAGTGAAAGTTGCACCACTTTGCAACTTTGCATAGCTTGAATTTGACACTTTTTCCATCAAGTGAAAATCCGCCGCCACGAGAAAACCACTCCAAGATAGCCAAAACCGAGAGAGTTTTTTCTAGAGGGGTCCAACGCCTTTCTGTAGGATGAGATGAGAATTTTCTAAGTTTCATGGTATCCAAGTAATAACATGCTGAAGTTTGCAGCCATTTTGCACTTTGGACCCTTAAAGGATCGATTCGGTGGAACATAGCTCAGAGTGATTCCACGTGTTTCGGTGTGAAAGAGGACCATTCCCAAACTAAAAATACCTATTCAGATGTGTTGGAAGATTCCACTTGGTCACACAAGTTGCAGAATGAAATTTGCACCACTTTGCAACTTTGCACTGCTTGCATTTGATGCTTTTTCCATCAAGTGAAAATCCGCCACCACGGGAAAACCACTACGAGATAGCCAAAATCAAGAAAGGGTTTTGTAGAGGAGCCCAACACCTTTCTGTAGGACTAGATGAAAATTTTCTAAGTGTCATGGTATCCAATTAATAGCATGCTGAAGTTTGCAGCCATTTTGCACTTTGGATCCTTAAGGGATCGATCCGGTGGAACATAGCTCGAAGCGATTCTACGTGTTTCGGTGCGAAAGAGGACTATGCCTAGCATAAATATACCTATTCGGATGTGTTGGAATAGTCTACTTGGTCACATGAGTTGTAAAAAAATGTGTACAAATTGTTTGCATGACCTTTATATGACCTTTTTCACATTGTTTACATTTCAAAATTCAAAGTTTGCAAATTTTCCTACTCAAGCCATTTACAGAACAAGGTGGTGCTACACCAAACATGAACTCCAACCTTAAAATATTTGAGTATATCTTATTATGTAATTAAATCTTATTACAATGCCTCTGGCACTTCGTTCTCTTAGATCTTTTACAAAGTCACTCATATATTCAAGATTCTCTTTAAATGTCTACATCATAGGTGCTCATTATGAGGTTAGCTTCAAATGAGTAACTTGAGATTCCCTCGCTAAGCTTCACATGCTCTCTTATAATGGCTTGAAATCAAAATTGAGATATGTCAAAATCATCAAAATAAGTATGTTGCATTGTTTTTTTGGCTGAGATTCTCTCTGATGGCTCTTAAATCAGCATTTTCTGCAACGAAGATCAATCAATTTTTAGTAGTTTACTTACAAATACGCAAAGTAAAAGAGAAAAAGAAAGAGCATCCAAAATGGAAATGAAATAAAAATAGATGGAAGGCACTTAGAGATGTTGCATGCAGGCATCAAAATAAGGATGTTGCATTGCTTTTTTGGTTGACATTCTCTTGGATGGCTCATATATCTACTTTTTTTGCAAGGGGACACCAATCACTGTAAAAGAAGATGATAGCATTGGCATCAAACAAATTAATGTGCATAAAAGTATAAATTAATAAGAACCAATGTGCATATACTTACAAATTAATCCAATGAACCATCCGGGTCTTCTCTACTCTTTATTGTGTCAAGTATTGCCTCATGGTCAAACTCACGGACCTTCCATAATGTCTTGTTCAAAGGTCTGCCCCCATATTTGGTCAAATGAACATTCGATGCCACAACAAGGTTCGAGTAATGAAGAATCTTACGATGCATGTCAAAGTCCTGAAATAGCCAATGTTTAACACTTGAATGTGGGTACCTTCTAAGCCATGTTCCAGTAGCCACAACTGAGCCTGTAGGGTATTCGATGTTTTCTCCATCTATAATTGGGGCCTCCAAAAAAAATTTGGTCTCAACACAATGACACAAGTAATAGTTTGTTCCCTCTTCATTGTCTTCATCTGCAATAACTGCATAAATATGCCTTGCATTGATATGTGGAAAAAATATCTTGAAATTTGTCAACATTACAAATACAGTACAAAGTAAGATAACGATATGGAATTTCAACAACTAAGAAAGTAGATATATCACCTAGTTGAACTAGATCTGATATGTGGTCAAAGTCGACCGATGATTCCATCTACGTCAGCTCCAATGCCGTTAGAGGGCGATACGTGTGAAGTGGGCTAAGATTACTTGTGAACCATTTGTCAACCCACTCCCCTGACTCACAATCATTCTAGGCTTGCATTGTACATGAAGAACAAAAGCATGCCATCTTTCATGTATTGATACTCCATGAACCTGAATTTGAGCTAAGGAAACAGTGTACCTCACTCGATCCTATTAGTGTACAATAGTCTTCATATGGTGCAATGTTAGTATCATCCATCAACCAAAATAATCTACGAATTGAAGACGTACCTTCATTACCTGGACCCATCAAAGTATTACACCACTTGATGATTGATTTTGCATCTGTCAACTTTGCACTATCTTTATACTTTAACTCTTCTCGTGCTAATGCTCTTTTCATGCATGCTCCTGCACCATCGTGCTCCCCCTTTCCATGTCCAGCCTCAAAAAAGTTCCACATATGTTGAACACCTATAACGACATGCATCCTGCACAACCAGTAGAACATGCGCGAGTTCTTGAACTGTGCTGCACAGTTATCAGACCATATTATATGTTGATCGTATTCTATGCCCCTCTGAGCCAAACCACTATAGAACATCTGGAAGCAACCTTGCACGAACTCTGGAGAATGTGTGTGATCATCACTAATGTAAAAGTGGTACTCCCTCAATACCTTCCTTTGCTCATCTGTACTATCAGATGCATGAATGAATGCTATGTGCACAAATATCAAAACTTGTGTGGAGTTGTAATACTGTGACTGCACCTCATGTTGTGGCTGTAGAGTGTAGTTCTCTGCAAATCCAACCACGCATACTATGCTTCCAACTAGAAAGGTGTCCTTGCATAGCTTGAACTATGTGTCCAACCATTGGGCTCTATGGGTATGCATTGCATACTCAGATAGTATACTGTCACGAAATGTGGTCATAAATTGGTACACTGGAATCTTCTCAATAACCAAATCACACCTTTTTTCTTGAGACCCATTTTTTGTAGCATATGCCACTATTTTATACTTCCCGAACTCTACTAGTTTTTGTCCCACCTCATTTGTGCTTTCCATATGTTGACATACTGGCATACGTTGGAAGCCACCGCAATGCTCGCATGAACCATCCAAGCATGTTGTTCTATAGAATATCTGGCCATCCTCTATTTCACATAATTTTTTTGATAAGAACTCTCTTGAATATTTTGGTGGGGCTTCTATGCCACAATCCTACAAAACATCATTAGTATGCAAATCTAAACATATAGAGCGATAAACATCATAATGGTTAGAAAACTCAATATGTAGTCTACAACAACAAGTAGTGCGTGTGTGATTTATCTTCACATAAAAAGGTTTAAGCATTTCAAACAATCTTTGAGAAATACTAATTTGAGGATAATCATTTTCAAATTTTTGAAAAAATTGGGTTTGAGTCATATCCAAAAAATGCTTTGGATGTGGCTCACGATTCCGACTACCGATTCTCCTTCTTACCACATCCCTTTGATTCAGAGACGGCCTTGTGTTATTCTTCCAATACTCTTCAATTAGTGTTCTCAAGGCTTGGACAACTTCTTTATCTTTTCATGACAGTCTCCCTGAGAATGCCCATAATTCATTTATATCATTGCCCTCAATTCTTTGTCGCCTTTGAATGGCTCTTGATAAAGTTTTTCTACTAATTCTTGTTTGTTCACTAGTCTTTTTAATTAGATGAGCTCTCTTTGTTTGATAGCGTACCAAAGTCTATGTAATGACACGTCGGGTGACATTACTATCCTTTGAGCATGGGGTCTTACCCACACTCTCATAAGCATCCATTAGATTCTTCACAATAGTTTCTTCACTCTATGCATTCGATGTTCTCAACCCAAGAGTCTTCATGATGTTCCTATACTTTACACCCCGCATCATTTCAACAAATAGTTGACATCTTGCAGTCTCATTTAGCCTTTCAAAGAATCGTTCCCAAATCTTATCAGCATATCTTCTACGAGTGCATCTTGAAATCTTACCTTCCATGTGCTGCAAAATATCATCATCAATATTAATCAAATACTTTGGCTTTCTACACAAAATTCTAGGTGGTGCTCTCCTAGGTACATACATCTCAACATTAGGAATTTCATCAATGTTTAATTGAGGTGGGCTAGATTGCGTACCTTTGATCAAGGGTGGAGAAGAAGACATACCTTAAGGTTCACATGGGGATGATGGCATACCTTCTTCGTCAATTCTGAGTGATGATGTACTGTCAACTTGAGATGTGTTGGATGGTGTCCAACAATATTCAATTGTGGTACATGGTGTCCCTCCATATTCACTTGCAGTAGATGGTGTCCCTCCATATTCGCTTCTTCTTAATGGTGTCCCTTCATATTCACTTGTCGTAGAGGGTGTGTCTCGAACTACGATATCTGAATTTGTCTTATGACGATGCTTTCGCATTAATGCATGTTGTGCTACCAATTCCCATTCTCTTTTTAACGGTTGAGGTTCCTCTACAATCGGGTTGTTTTCATCAATCATTCCCAATTTATTCTTTTCACGATATGTTGCCACCCAAACTCTCTCCTTTTCTTTCAAGGTTTCCTTCTCTTTGTCTGTTAGTTTCCTCTTTGTCTTTTTCTTCGGCATGGTAGATAATTTTATATGTACCATGGTAATGAGACAAATATTAGTTCCTGAGAAATGTATCCATTGAAGTTAATTGAAAAATATATTTTATTGAAGGCTTCATTTAAATAATACTTACAATCATCGTGGACAAAAGTTAACCTAGCATGTAGACAAATGTGTACAAATTATGGAAGCACTATGCTGGCAAGAGCACATTCCTAACTAAAAGTGAATAACCATGATGGTGATTCTGAAAACTAATGAGTGTAATGGAATTGTGAGTGTTTGATAAGTTTTTTGTGTAGGAGCACCTTGACAATCTATGCTTCCATTTTGAAATTTGATTCAATTTTGGGTATCTTCATGTTGTAAGAGGGTCATTAAAGACATTTTCCATGTACCGGTTCTATGAGCTTTCAAAGGTGGTTGGTTTTTATTTATAGGAATTGGGGGGAGTTGGTTGTCATTGAAAAAGGTTTAAACAACCTCCATTGGCTCGAAGGGAGGATTTTTGTTCATTTTGAAATCCATTTTTTTGATAAAAAAATGCTCTTTTGCAGAAATTCAATGGTTTTTTTGCACTTTCGTGCACTTGTACGCATCTATACAGCCTCCCCTTAATAGAAAACTAATATAATATTGTATGAAAATGTCTTAACTCTCTAATGCATCAGTTCTAAGGGCGTAACATTACGTTTGAAGGGAGCAATTGACAATTTTCTGAAACTGCTCATTTCAAGCCAGTCAAGGGTTTGAGTAGGATTTAATTATGAAATGACCATCCCACCTACTGTTATGACTTGTTTCTCAGTGGGATGGCATGTACATTTTTATAGTAGGGTCTTTTATTGTTTAACATGCCTTGGAATGAAACTAATGACAATAGGATGTGGTTCTTAGCTCGAACAAGCACTTTTCCATAAGAATTTGAGGAACCAAGGAGTGATTTTGAATTTTTTTTGAAGGAGTGGTCTATGTAATGAAATTTTGACCTTTTGTGGGGTATTTTGAAGATTTTTGATGCTTTGGAATGGTCTGGGAAGGCTCGGGTATAGGAGTTTCTATAAACCCTCCCTCTTTGCATTGAAAAATGGGCGTTTTTGTATTGGAAGCCTAGTTGAGCAGGTAAGGTCCTAAGACCTAGAATTTATCTTGTTTTGAGACCTAATTAAAGACTTTTTTTGGATTTGGAAGTCTGGTGTGATGATCTAAGGGTAGTTCCTTTGTAAAATTGGCCTACTTGGAGGCCTAAAATAGTGAAAAGGTCAGTTTTCTTAAAGTTGTCCCAAAGGAGTCATGTGATGGGTTAAGGTATGTCTTGCAAATCTGAAATTGGTGCTACAATCATTATTTTATTTTCTTGTTTTTTTGGAAAGTTTTGGAGTTAAGGGCCCAAAACTGGTTTTGCACAGTAACTAGATTCCAAGGGTGAAATGTGGGAAATAATGTTTCTGTTTATTTTCCAGCTTGGAGGAGTGTTGGGATTGGTCCATTATGCCTTTTTAATCTTCTTAGATGGATCTTGAAGGAAAGTTGACATCTTCAATGGTTTTGGGTCCTCTAACTCTGCATCAAAAATGAGTATCACAGTTTGAAGTGTGTGCATGGTTTGGGAGATACATGTGACAGTTTGCAGATGCTTGGCTACTAGTAATGTGGACAGTGAACAAAGGAGCTAAGTTTGTGTGTAAGGGCAGACTCCTAAAAGGTTTCATTTTTGTTGTACTAACTCAAACAAGATTTATTAAGCAAATAATGGTTTGGTTGTGCCTTAAGAATTATAGTTTGTGTTTGTAAACAATGGTTCCATTATGGAAGATTTAAGACAACTTGTGAATGACATAATCATTGGTTGATGTTTTGAGGAACCTAGTTGATTGTAATTAGTTATTTTCAATATTTTCAAGGTGTTTTGAAGCTCCTTAAGGAATTGGGAACTCTTAATGCTAATTTGAGTATACGAATCAAATGTTTTATGAAGGGAAATATAGTTGAATAAGTTTGTCAAGAAAGGTGTTGATTTCTTCCTTTGTGCTGCATCAGTTTGTGCAGAGGTATTGGAAGGTGTTTGGACCCTTCGGAGGAATGGGAGAGGCTTGGAGTTGTCTTAAAGGATGAATTTTTGTGAATGGTTCTGAATTTCTATAATTGGCAAGTGTATATAATTGTGTATATAATGGTAATTTAAAATGTGCATTGACAACCTAAGGTTATAATGACAAACAAAAATGAAAGCAAGCCATAATATAATGAAATAAAATGTGTAAAGACTTCACATACCTTAAAAACCAAACTTTCAAATGGAGGAGTTCAACCCAATTATGTAGCCTTAGCTTCTTCTTTCTTCAAACTCCACAACAATTTGACTTGTTTAAGAGATTGTTCCATTCCTAACTTCAATTGTATATCAATTTTCAATGGAATTCAAACTTCAATTGATATTATATGTCTTTAAACATGGAAACTCTGCTATTTCATGCAAAGGTGGTAAAAAGATCATGGAAAAGGTGATGGAATGTGAAAAAGATGCTTGCACACTTCACAACATCATCAAAAAGCTATTTTTTGTCAGAGCACACACAGAACTAGGGGAATATGTAGACTGTGGGACTTCAAATCATAGGTATATAGAATTTTTAACCATTTTAGAGGAGTAGAAAACGTGCTTGCATTATAACGCGAGCGCGTTATGTGAAATTTGGTTTTCTTAGTATATTATTGAGAGTGGGAGGGAGAGAGAGTGGGAGGGAGAGAGGGGGAGAGCGGGAGATAGAGAGGGAGGGAGAAGGGGAGAGTGGGAGAAAGAGAGAGTGGGAGGGAGAGAGGGAGAGTGGGAGATAAGGAGGGAGAGAGGGGGAGAGTGGGAGAAAGAGAGTGGGGAGGGAGAGTGGAGAGTGGGAGACCGAGAGAGTGGGAGATAGAGAGGAGGGAGAGATGGTGAGAGTGGGAAAAGATAGAGTGGAGAGGGAGAGTGGGAGGAGAGAATGGGAGAAGAGAGTGGGAGGGAGAGGGGGAGAGTGGGGAGAAGAGAGAGTGGGAGAAGGGGAGAAGTGGAGAGTGGGAGACCAAGAGAGTGGGAGATAGAGAGGGAGGGAGAGAGGTTGAGAGTGGAAGAAAGATAGAGTGGGAGAGAGTGGGGGAGAGTGGGAGAAGGGGAGAGTAGGAGAAAGAGAGATTGGGAGGGATAGAGGGGGAGAGTGGGAGATAGAGAGGGAGGGAGAGAGGGGGAGAGGGGGAGAAACCCTAAACCCTCTACCCTCAACCCTCAACCCTCAACCCTCAACCCTCAACCCTCAAACCCTAATCCCTCAACACTCAACCCTCAACCCTTTAACCTTAATCCTTCTACACCTATACCCTCTTAATCCTTGAACCCTCAACCCTCAACCCTTAAACCCTAATCCCCCAACCCCTATACCCTCTTAATCCTTGAACCCTCAACACTCAACCCTCAACCATCAATCCTTAAACCCTAATCCCTCAACCCATATACCCTCTTAATCCCTCAACCCTCAAACCCTAATCCCTAAACCCTCAACCCTTAAACCCTAATTCATCAATCCCTATACCCTCTTAATCCCTAACCCTCAACCCTTAAACCCTAATCCCTCAAACCCTATACCCTCTTAATCCCTCAACCCTTAAACCCTCAACCCTTAAACTCTAATCCCTCAACACCTATACCATCTTAATTCATCAACCCTCAACTCTCAACCCCCAACCCTTAAACCCTAATCCCTCTACCCCTATACCCTATTAATCCCTCAACCCTCAAACCCTAATCCCTCAACCCTCAACCCTCAACCCCTATACCCTCTTAAACCCTCAACCCTCAACCCTCAACCCTCAACCCTTAAACTCTAATCCCTCAACCCCTATACCTTCTTAATCCCTCAACCCTCAACCCTCAACCCTTAAACCCTAAACCCTCAACCCCTATACCCTCTTAATCCCTCAACCCTCAAACCCTAATCCCTCAACCCTCCACCCTTAAAACCTAATCCCTCAATCCCTATACCCTCTTAATCCCTCAAGCCTCAACCCTTAAACCCTAATTCCTCAACCCCTATGCCCTCTTAATCCCTCAAACCTTAACCCTTAAACCCTAATCCCTCAACCCGTATACCCTCTTAATCCCTCAACCCTTACACCCAAATCCCTCAATCCTCAACCCTTCAACCCTAATCCCTCAACCCCTATACCCTCCTAATCCGTCAACCCTCAGGCTTAAACCTCAACCCTTAAACACTAATCTCTCAAACCCTATACCATCTTAATCATTCAACCCTCAAACCCTAATCCCTCAACCCTCAACCCTCAACCCTCAACCCCTATACCCTCTTAAATCCTCAACCCTCAACCCTCAACACTCAACCCTTAAACCCTAATACCTCAACCACTATACCTTCTTAATCCCTCAACCCTCAACCCTCAACCCTCAACCCTTAAACCCTAATCCATCAATCCCTATAACCTCTTAGACCCTCAACCCTCAACCCTTAAACCCTAATCCCTCAACCCCTATACCCTTTAATCCCTCAACCCTCAACCCTCAACCCTTAAACCCTAATCCCTCAACCCCCATACCCTCTTAATCCATCAACCTTCAACCTTCAACCCTCAACCCTCAACCCTCAACCCTCAACCCTTAAACCCTAATCCCTCAACCCCTATACCTTCTTAATCCCTCAACCCCTATACCCTCTTAATCCCTCAACCATCAAACCCTAATCCCTCAACCCTCAACCCTTAAACCGTAATCCCTCAATCCCTATACCCTCTTAAATCCTCAACCCTCAACCCTTAAACCCTAATCCCTCAACCCATATACCCTCTTAATCCTCAACCCTTAAAGCCTAATCCCTCAACCCTTAAAACCTAGTCCCTCAACCCTCAATCCTCAACCCTTAAACCCTAATCCCTCAACCCATTAACCCTCTTAATCCTTGAACCCTCAACCCTCAACCCTTAAACCCTAATCCCTCAACCCCTATACCCTCTTAATCCCTCAACCCTTAAAACCTAATCCCTCAACCCCTATACCCTCTTAATCCCTCAACCCTCAAACCCTAATCCCTCAACCCTCAACCCTTAAACCCTAATCCCTCAATCCCTATACCCTCTTAATCCCTCAACCCTCAATCCCTCAACCCTCAACCCTTAAACCCTAATCCCTCACCCCTCTACCCTTAATCCCTAATCCCTCAACCCCTATACCCTCTTAATCTGCAACCCTCAACCCTCAACCCTTACACCCCAATCCATCAACCCCTCTACCCTCTTAAACCCTCAACCATCAACCCTTAAACCCTAATCCCTCAACCCATATACCTTCTTAATTCCTCAACCCCTATACCCTCTTAATCCCTCAACCCTCAAACCCTAGTCCCTCAACCCTTAAACCCTAATCCCTCAACCCCTATACCCTCTTAATCCCTCAACCCTTAAACCCTAATCCCTCAACCCCTATACCCTCTTAATCCCTCAACCGTCAATCCTCAACCCTTAAATCTAATCCCTCAACCCCTATACACTCTTAATCCTTGAACTCCCAACCCTCAACCCTCAACCCTAAAACCCTAATCCCTCAACCCCTATACTCCTCTTAATCCAACCCTCAACCTTTAAAACCTTAACTTTCAAAACCCTATAATTCTCTTAATCTCAATAACCTCAACCTCAACCTCAACCCTAAACCTTAACTTTCAACAACACCTATAATTCCTCTTAATCCTCAACACTCAAACTCCTAATCCCTCACAACCTCAACCCTAAACCCTAACTCTAATCCCTATACCTCTTAATCCTCAAATCTCAACCCTTAAACCTTAATCCTCAACCCCTATGCCCTTTTAATCCCTCAACCCTCAAACCCTAATCCCTCAACCCCTATACCCTCTTAATCCTTGAACCCTCAACCCTCAACCCTTAAACCCTAATCCCCCAACCCCTATACCCTCTTAATCTTTGAACCCTCAACCCTCAACCCTTAAACCCTAATCCCTCAACCCCTATACCCTCTTAATCTGTCAACCCTCAATCCTCAAATCCTAATCCCTCAACCCCTATACACTCTTAATCCATCAACCCTCAACCCTCAACTCTCAACCCTTAAACCATAATCCCTCAACCCCTATACCTTTGTAATCCCTCAACCCTCAAACCCCAATCCCTCAACCCTCAACCCTCAACCCCTATACCCTCTTAAACCCTCAACCCTCAACCCTTAAACCCTAATCGCTCAACTGGTGCAAGAGCACACAGTGGCTAACCTCCATTTTTGTTATTTTGGCTTGTACTTGACTCTAGCCAAGTCAAGAAGTTTGTTTGCTTTCAGAGCTTAGAAGGTCATTTGCTTTTGTGGGCTAGGTGAGTTAGTCATTAGGACTAAGGTTACACATTTAGCCATTGTTAGTAGTTTATGTTTTCTTAATGTTAGTTGTCTAGGGGAGATTAGAGTCTTAAAGTTGTTCTAAACACTTAATGTGGTTGTAAAGATGCCTTAAGGCCATTCAATGAGTTGGTTCCTCGGAATCTAGAGGGAATGGTGGTCCTAAGAAATAGGATCAAGGCATGAAGAAAGATGCCAAATGTTGTAAGGATGTTAGCATGGCAACCTTGGCAATTATTGTAATTTTTGCATGCAACTCGGTTGCCTTTGGATTCCCTTGAGAATAGGAAGTGAGAGATCGGCCAACAAGCCCTAAAATCATGGAGTGGGCATCTAATATGACCGAAGACTCGAATTTTAGCATGATTATGTGATTATGTGATTTGTAATTAGTTTTGAAGTGAAATACAGAGCTCTGCAACAGTGTTTTTCAAGAAGAACTCAAGTTTTTGTGATGATAGAGATGCTAAATGGATTGAGAACCTGAATCTAGAGTTTGTTCTGTGTTCTATAGGATTATATTAGTCTTTTTCATTCTATAAGAAAGTTGTTTTAGAGTAGATATTTTGGTTAGTTAAATTGTTTTAGTTTTAAGTCTTACTGGTTCAATCTTGACCACTCAGTGCTTTCATGGCTCCCCCATGAATTCTAGCGTTGGGAAACACCTAAGGATAGGTGGGAATGTTAGGGGAGTCATTAGTGTACATAGGTTTAGGGTTAGGAAGTATGAAAGAGTGGAGAGATCTTTTAATTACTAGTCTCTAGGTGAGCAGACAGAGCCCGGTTAGAGGTCTAGGAATGTCATTGAAGATTTCTTGCAGGGTAAGGAGGTACTGTACAGAACAGGTACAGGTTCAAGTAGGGTTTCACCTTAGCTCAACATTCTAGGTGGATTGAAGTCATGTCAATCATTTGGTTTAAGATTTGAGCAAGTTACCAACAAGAATACAATCAGTCCTAGTAATTAGGCCTAATTTCCCTATTGTCCTAAGTTGTAGGAAGCTAGTGTACGAAAGTTGTCAGGCCAGAAGCCCCATTGAAACTTTTAAAACTTCCAAAAGGGTATCCGAATCTGCCTTTATATTTGTAGGGTCTTTGGGAAAGTTTTGCAAAAATTGACAAAACAAGACTGGTAAAGAATACAAGAAAAAGGCCTATTTAAGGTCTCAAGTGGTGAATCCTTGAATCCGGTAAGGACAGTGTTGAAGAACCTGCTAAAATGGTTTAAATATGCAAGGTTATGATTGCTTTCAACAGGATGGACACCCCTGCAGTGAAGAATGATGTTTGTGAGAAGATAACACTTAGAGCTTTCTAAGTGAGGAAGAAGAATTGAACTTGTCAAATGGTGTTAGTCCTCCAAGGTGAAGCGCAAGGAATAGAAATCTTGGAATAGAGTTAAGATTGGACTTAGTTAATCATCTAATCCAGTCAGGACCTAGAGGAGACTAGGTTCCTAGAATAGACAAGCTGGGTCTCTTAGTTGCAATGCAAGCAAGCCTTGGAACACTCACATCATATTGGTATCAGAGCCTGTTTTGATTAGGCTTGTGGTGGATGTTGCATCCTACTGAATCAGTGGGAGAGAATACACCAGAGGAAGACACAACCATGGTGACTAACGCTGAGTTAGCCAAGAAGGTAGAAGAACAAGAAGAAGACAACAAGTCACTGAGAGAAAGATTGGCTCGAATGGAACAACTCTTGGATGAAGTCTAAGAAGAGGCAGACAAGGTAAAGGACAAAATTGATCAAAAGGATGAGGAAGAAGCAAGGGAAAAGGAATTAGAGTTGGAGGAGGAAGTGCCAACACCTGACCCTGTTCTTCCTGAAGAGCCATTCTTAAAGGCACTAAAGGCATTGAGTGGCAAAGCTTTGGAAGGTGTGCCACTATTTAGTGGACAAATGGATCCAGATTCAGTTGTGGATTGGATAGAGAACATTGAGAACCATTTTGAGTGTGATGGTATCTTAGAGGCACAAAAATTTATGGTGGCCAAGTCTAGACTAAGAGGTTCAGCTCTCACTTGGTGGAAATTTGTGCAAAACGAAAGAGAAAAGGATGGAAAAGGTCCTATAGTTACTTGGAAGGGCATGGTAAACAAAGTGAAGCAGACCTACCTACTTAATGACTATGAAGTTCAGTTGCATAGAAGGAGACACAATCTAAGACAAAAAGATTTAGATGTCCAAGCCTACATCGAGGAGTTTCAAAAGCTATGTTTTAGATCCAAAGTAGTAGAAGATGAAAGCATTAAGCTTGCAAGGTACTTGAATGGCCTCAAATGGTCTATTCAAGAGGAAATGACTCTAGTGAACTTCAAAACCATTCACCAATGCTATCAAATGGCCTTGAAGATAGAAGAGAAAAGAAAGAGAAATCAAAACCAAACCTCTAAAGGTAAAAGTAAAGGCAAGGATAGTAGAGGACAAAGAGGTGGCTATGGTGGAAGAAGTTCTGAAACAAAAACTCAAGGAGACACAAAATTTAGTGAGCAGCAAGAAGGAAGCTCAAGTAGAGGTGGTAGAGGAAGGAGTTCTAACTCTAGCTCTAGAGGAAGAAATGGTGGACAAGGAGGAAGAGGCAACTACTTTTCCAATATGAAATGTTATCATTGCAATCAAATGGGGCACCCTACCTATAGATGCCCAGAGAAAGGTAATTCTTCACATGGAGGTGACAAGAGAACTAACCTAGTTCATGAGGAATCAAATGCAACAGAGAAGCAATCTGAGGTTCCATTAAATTTTGAGGAAGGTGAGAACCTCATGATAAGGAGAACTTTGATCAAGGAGCCGGTGAAAGAGGAGCCAAGCCAAAGGAGGTCTTTATTTAGGATAAAATGCAAGATAATGGGAAAAGTATGTAGAGTCATCATTGACTCAAGTTCTACTGATAACATTGTGTCAGAGGAAGCAGTCAGCAAACTAAAGTTGACAAGGATACCCCACACCAATCCTTACAAGGTCACTTGGCTCAATAAAGGACAACATGTGTTAGTGAATGAACAAGCATGGGTGGAGTTCTCAACTGGAAGGTATAAATACAAAGTCTTTTGTGATGTGCTACCTATGGATGCATGTCATTTTCTCCTAGGTAGACCATGGCAATTTGACCGTCAAGCCATACATGATGGAGGATAGAATTCTTATTCTTTCAAGAAAGACAATGTGACCTTCAAAATATAGTCACTGTTGGAAGATGCTGAGGTGAAGACAACAGGTCCAAATGTTCTTATGGTGGGTGAAAAAGAATTCTTACAAGCTTTGGAAGAAGGAGAAGGAATTGGTTATGCATTGGTGCTAAGACCAAGAGAGGGAGATGAAGGCAAGGTGACCAAGAAGACAGAGTTACCAAAGGAGATTCAAAGTATGTTGCAAACTTACCAAGGTATAGTGAGTGATGGACAACCATCAGCCCTACCCCCTAAAAGAGCCATAAGTCATAGGATAGATCTTATCCCAGGAACTACCCTTCCCAATAAAGCAGCTTACAAAATGAGGAAATTGCTAGGCAAGTACAAGAACTCCTAAACCAAGAATTCATTAGAAAGAGTTTTAGTCCATGTGCTGTACCCACTGTCCTAGCACCTAAGAAAGGAGGAACTTGGAGGCTTTGTACTGATTCAAGGGCTATCAATAGGATAACTATAAGGTATAGGTTCCCTATCCCTAGAATTAAAGACCTAATGGATTGTCTAGGTGAAGCTAAGTACTATAGCAAGATAGACTTGAAGAGTGGCTATCACCAAATTAGGATACATGAGGGAGATGAGTGGAAAACAGCCTTCAAAACTAATGAGGGTCTATATGAGTGGCTTTTCATGCCCTTTGGATTACCTAATGCCCCCTCCACATTCATGAGGCTCATGAATGAAGTCCTCAATGACTACATAGGAAAATTTGCCATAGTATATCTAGATGATATACTGATTTTTAGCAAGATAAGGAGTGAGCATCTAGAACATCTTGAGATTGTTTTCAAGAAGCTACATGAGGAGAAGCTAATGATCAACTTGGAGAAGTGTGAGTTCATCAAAACAGAGCTAGTGTACCTTGGATTTGTCCTATCACATGGCAATCTGAAAATGGACCAAAGCAAAGTGGAGGCTATCATGAATTGGCCTACTCCAAGGACAGCAATAGAGGTAAGGAGTTTTCATGGCCTTGCACAATATTATAGGAAATTTATAAGGCATTTTAGTGCAATTTGTGCTCCTATGTTGGATACTATTAAGGAGGCATGAAGACCAAATTTGTATGGAATGAGCATGCTAACAAGAGCTTTGAGTTGTTGAAGGAAAAGATATCTACCCAACCTGTTTTGGTGCTACCAAGCTTTGAGAAGCTTTTCACCATTGAGTGTGATGCTAGCAATGTGGCAATTGGGGCTGTTCTAAGCCAAGAGGGTAGACCGCTGGCTTTTCATTCAAAAAAGTTAAGTGAAGCCAAAAAGAAGTACTCTTCTTATGACCTTGAGCTGTATGCATTGGTTCAAGCTCTAAGGAAGTGCAGGCACTACTTGCTTCCAAAGGAATTCATTGTATATTCAGACAATCAAGCACTTAGTTTCCTGAATTCACAAGAAAAGTTGAGCCACAAGCATATGAAGTGGGTTGAGTATCTACAAGCTTACACATTCAATATAAAGCACAAGAAAGGTGTCCTCAATAAAGTAGCAGATGCATTGTCAAGAAGAGCTCTCACAATTTAGGAAATACAGTTGAAGAACATGGGAATAGATCACTTCAAGGATCTATATGTTGATGATGAAGATTTTGCAGACATTTATAAGGTATGTGCTGAATACAGGAACCATTTTCATAGTAAATATGCTGAGTATACTTTGCAAAGTGGTCTATTGTTTAAAGGGAATCAATTATGTGTTCTTAGAGGCTCCATTAGGGAGAACTTGATACAAGAAAAGCATAATGGTGCTTTGAGTGGTCATTTTGGGATCACTAAGACTCAAGAACTTGTTCAAAGGTTCTATTATTGGCCTAAGATGAATCTTGATGTTAGGAGGTATGTGGAAAGTTGTGTAGTATGTCAAAAGGCAAAGGGCACTTCTTCAAATGCAGGCCTTTACCAACCACTACCTATTCCTACTAGGCCATGGGAGTGTTTGAGTATGGATTTTGTAGTTGGGTTACCCAAGACAAGGCAAGGCATGGATAGTGTTTATGTGGTGGTGGACAGGTTCAGCAAGATGGCTCACTTTATACCATGTAAGACCACACATGATGCTAGTCAAACAGCCTCTCTCTTCTTCAAAGAGATAGTAAGAATCCATGGGTTACCTATCAGCATTGTGTCTGACAGAGACACTAAATTCATGAGTCATTTTTGGAAGACTCTTTGGAAAAGGTTGGGCACTAATTTGTCCTTTGGATCAGCCTACCATCCCCAAACTGATGGTCAGACTGAGGTTGTTAATAGAAGCCTTGGAAATCTACTGAGGTGTTTGAAAAAAGAGTATGGGCAACAATGGGATTAGTTGATTGGGCAAGCTGAATATGCCTACAATGATACTATAAACAGATCCACAGGGAAGAGTCCCTTTGAAATAGTCTATGGAATACATCTTAGAGGAGTTTATGAGTTGAGAGATTTGAAGGATGGAGTGAAGGGAAGTGGATATGCTGATGACTTTGCTTATGCTATGTAGGAGATACATGATACAGTGAGGAAGACCTTGACAGAGAACACCATCAAACATAAAACCAAGGTGGATGAGCATCGAAGAACAGTGCAGTTCAATGTGGGTGACTTGGTTATGGTGCATCTTAACAAATCCAGACTTCAAAAGGGAGTCCCTCACAAGTTGCAGATGAAGAGGATAGGTCCCTGCCCTATCTTAGCTAAGTATGGTGATAATGCTTTCAAAGTTGAGCTACCGGATGACAGTGGACTGTCCCCTGTCTTCAACATTGCAGACTTAGTTCATTATAAAGGACCACAACAAGAGATGGATCAGAACCTTCATGAAGTGATCAAAGATGTGGAAGAACTACACTTACCTACTACTACAGTCACAGGAGTTGACATCATATTGGACACAAGGGTCTACAAACAGACTAGAACAAAAGCCTACAAGGAACACTTGATCAAGAAACATGGTCAAGTTCATGCTGATGTAGTATGGATAAAGGAAGCAGATTTCAAGAAGATGGGGATTGATCTAAGCATCCTCAATCCAAGGGTGGATTGAACTTTCTATTTTGGGGAGGATGGTGCAGGAGCACACCTTGGCTAACTTCCATTTTTGTTATTTTGGCTTGTACTTGACTCTAGCCAAGTCAGGAAGTTTGTTTGCTTTTAGACCTTAGAAGGTCAATTGCTTTTGTGGGCTAGGTGAGTTAGTCATTAGGACTAAGGTCACACATTTAGCCATTGTTAGTAGTTTATGTTTTCTTAATGTTAGTTGTCTAGGGGAGATTAGAGTCTTAAAGTTGTTCTAAACACTTAATGTGGTTGTAAAGATGCCTTAAGGCCATTCAATGAGTTGGTTCCTCCGAATCTAGAGGGAATGGTGGTCCTAAGAAATAGGATCAAGGCATGAAGAAAGAAGCCAAATGTTGTAAGGAAGTTAGCATGACAACCTTGGCAATTATTGTAATTGTTGCATGCAACTCGGTTGCCTTTGGATTCCCTTGAGAATAGGAAGTGGGAGATCGGCCAACAAGCCATAGAATCATGGAGTGGGCATCTAATATGACCCAAGACTAGAATCTCAGCATGATTATGCAATTATGTGATTTGTAATTAGTTTTGAAGTGAAATACAGAGCTCTGCAACAGTGTTTTTCAAAAAGAACTCAATTTTTTGTGATGATAGAGATGCTAAATGGATTGAGAACCTAAATCTAGAGTTTGTTTTGTATTCTATAGGATTATCTTAGTCTTTTTCATTCTATAAGCAAGTTGTTTTAGAGTAGATATTTTGGTTAGTTAAATTGTTTTAGTTTTAAGTCTTACTGGTTCAGTCTTGACCAGTCGGTGCTTTCATGGCTCCCCCATGAAGTCTAGCCTTGGGAAACACCTAAGGATAGGTGGGAATGTTAGGGGAGTCATTAGTGTACATAGGTTTAGGGTTAGGCAGTATGAAAGAGTGGAGAGCTCTTTTAATTACTAGTCTCTAGGCGAGCAGACAGAGCCCAATTAGAGGTCTAGAAATGTCATTGAAGATTTCTTGCAGGGTAAGGAGGTACTGTACGGAACAGGTATAGGTTCAAGTAGGGTTTCACCTTAGCTCAACATTCTAGGTGTATTGAAGTCATTTCAATCATTTGGTCTAAGATTTGAGCAAGTTACCAACAAGAATACAATCAGTCCTAGTAATTAGGCCTAATTGCCCTATTGTCCTAAGTTGTAGGAAGCTAGTGTACGGAAGTTGTCAGGCTAGAAGCCCCATTGAAACTTTTAAAACTTCCAAAAGGGTATTCGAATCTTCCTTTATATTTGTAGGGTCTTTGGGAAAGTTTTGCAAAAATTGACAAAACAGGACTGGTAAAGAATACAAGAAAAAGGCCTATTTAAGGTCTCAAGTGGTGAATCCTTGAATCCGGTAAGGACAAGGTTGAAGAACCTGCTAAAATGGTTCAAATATGCAAGGTTATGATTGCTTTCAATAGGATGGACACCCCTACAATGAAGAATGATGTTTGTGAGAAGATAGCACTTAGAGCTTTCTAAGTGAGGAAGAAGAATTGAACTAGTCAAATGGTGTTAGTCCTCCAAGGTGAAGCACAAGGAATAGAACTCTTGGAACAGAGTTAAGATTTGACTTAGTTAATCATCTAAGCCAGTCAGGACCTAGAGGAGACTAGGCTCCTAGAAGAGACAAGCTGGGTCTCTTAGTTGCAGTGTAAGCAAGCCTTTGAACACTAACATCATCAACCCCTATACCTTCTTAACCCCTCAACCCATATACCCTCTTAGTCCCTGAACCCTCAAACCCTAACCCCTCAACCCTCAACTCTTAAACCCTAATCCCTCAATCCCTATACCCTCTTAATCCCTTAACTCTCAACCCTTAAACCCTAATCCCTCAACCCCTATACCCTCTTAATCCCTCAACAATTAAATCCTAATACCTCAACCCTTAAACCCTAATCCCTCAACCCCTATACCCTCTTAGTCCCTCAACCCTCAATCCTCAACCCCTATACCCTCTTAATCCTTGAAACCTCAACCCTCAACCCTGAAACCCTAATCCCTCAACCCCTATACCCTCTTAATCCGTCAACCCTCAACCCTTAAACCTTAATCCCTCAACCCCTATACCCTCTTAATCCGTCAACCCTCAACCCTCAACCCTCAATCCTTAAACCCTAATCTCTCAACACCTATACCCTCTTAAGCCCTCAACCCTCAAACCCTAATCCCTCAACCCTCAACCCTTAAAACCTAATCCCTCAATCCCTATACCCTCTTAATCCCTCAACCCTCAACCCTTAAACCCTAATCTCTCAGCCCCTATACCTCTTAATCCCTCAACCCCTATACCATCTTAATCCCTCAACCCTTAAACCCTAATCCCATCAACCCTCAACCCTTAGACCCTAATCCCTCAACCCCTATACCCTCTTAATCTGTCAACCCTCAACCCTCAACCCTCAACCCTTAAACCCTAATCCATCAACCCCTATACCCTCTTAATCCCTCAACCCTCAAACCCTAATCCCTCAACCCTCAATCACAACCCCTTTACCCTCTTAAACCTTCAACCCTCCACCCTCAACCCTCAACCCTTAAACCCTAATCCCAAAACCCCTATACTTCTTAATTCCTCAACCCCTATACCCTCTTAATCCCTCAACCCTCAAACCCTAATCCCTCAACCCTCAACCCTTAAACCCTAATCCCTCAATTCCTATACCCTCTTAATCCCTAGACCCTCAACCCTTAAACCCTAATCCCTCAACCCCTATACCCTCGTAATCCCTAAACCCTTAAACACTAATCCCTCAACCCTTAAACCCTAATCCCTCAACCCCTATACCCTCTTAATCCCTCAACCGTCAATCCTCAACCCTTAAACCCTAATCCCTCAACCCCTATACCCTATTAATCCTTGAACCCTCAACCCTCAACCCTCAACCCTCAACCCTTAAACCCTAATCCCTCAACCTCTATACCCTCTTAATCCATCAACCCTCAACCCTTGAACTCTAATCGCTCAACCCCTACATAGTCTTAATCCGTCAACCCACAACCCTCGACCCTCAACCCTCAACCCTCAATCCTCAACCCTCAACCCTCAACCCTTAAACCCTAATCCCTCAATCCCTATACACTCTTAATCCCTCAACTCTCAACCCTTAAACCCTAATCCATCAACCTCTATACCCACTTAATCCCTCAACCCTCAACCCTTAAACACTAATCCATCAACCCCTATACCCTCTTAATCCTTGAACCCTCAACCCTCAACCCTTAAACCCTAATCCCCCAACCCTTCTACCCTCTTAATCCTTGAACCCTCAACCCTCAATCTTTAAACCCTAATCCCACAACCCCTATACCCTATTAATCCTTCAACCCTTAACCCTGAAACCCTAATCCATCAACCCCTATACCCTCTTAATCTGTCAACCCTCAACCCTCAACCCTTAAACCCTAATCCCTCAACCCCTATACCCTCTTAATCCCTCAACCGTCAAACCCTAATCCCTCAACCCTCAACCCCTATACCCTCTTAAATCCTCAACCCTCAACCCTCAACCCTTAACCCTTAAACCCTAATCCCTCAACC
>CM021104.1:602276925-602332557 GCA_007115665.2 Sequoiadendron giganteum
CCCTAAACCCTCTACCCCTTACATTGGATCCTAAACCTAATCCTTCAACCATATACCCTCAAACCTATACCCTAAACCCTCTACCCTCAACCAAGTAAACCCTTAACCCTAAACCCTTAACCCCAAACCCTTCAACTCTAATCGCTTAAACCTTAAACCTTCTACCCTATACCCTCAACCAAATACCCTCTACCATCAAACCTATTCCGTCAACCCTCAAACCTTAAACCCTAATACCCTAGAAACCATCAACCCTATAGGTCCTCCACCCTAATCCCTCAACCCCTATCACTTTCTCTCTATCTATACATCTCACCTCTCCCTCCTTCCCTCCCTCCCACCCTCTCTAATTGTCTCTATCTATTGTCTCCCTCTTTCTGCGTACCTCTTGTTCAATCAATGCCTACCACCCTCTATCACTCCCTCTATCCATCTCTCTTTATGTCCCTCCCACTCCATCCCTCTTTCCCACTACCTCTCTCCCTTTCTCTCATGTCTCTTCCTCCCACCCCCTCTCTCTCTAAGGTCTCTCCCTCTGGAAACCTACCTAGGTAACTCTCTCTTTGTCTCTCTCCCCTCTTTGTATTTATCCCTCCAACCCTACCTAGATAAGTCCCTCTCACTCCACCCCCCTCTTTCTCTACCTCTATCAGGTCACTCCCTCTCACACCCTCTCCCTCTCTCAGGTCTCTCACTCACACTCCCTCTCTCTCCCACTCCATCTCTCTCACACTCCCTCTCACTACCTATCTCTCAAGTCTCTCCCTCTCACCCCCTTCACACTCTCAAGTCTCTCCCTCTCACACTCTCAAGTCTCTCCCTTTCGCACCCTACCTACATAAATCTCTCTTTCTCTTTGTCTCTCCCTCTCCCTCAATTCTCTCTCTCCCACCCCCCCTCCCTCTCTCTCCCTCCCTCTATCCCTCCCACCCTCTACCCCTCCCACCCTACCTAGCCAAGTCCCTCTCAATCCAACCCCTTCTCTCCCACTCCCTCTCTCTTAAAATCTCACTTTGACCCCCTCTCCATCTCTCTAGACTCTCTCTCAATTCTCCCTTCATCTAAAGACATACATAGATGCATACATACAAGCATAATACATATGTACATATAAAATCTTACATCCATACAAGCATACATACATACATGACATACATGTACATAAAAATATATCAGCATACATTAATATATTGGAATTTAACATAAATTAAGACATAACGTGAGCGTGTCATAACACACTCACATTATGTGCTAGTAGACATGTTCCCCACATAAGCAAAAACCATGTCAAAAGTGAGATATAACGCGAGCGCGCTATAACACGCTCACGTTATATCTCGCTTTGGGAATTCTCGAGCCTTAGGCTTGGTATTTGCCTTGGAATACCAACCCAAAGGCTTGGAGGGCATTCCCAACGACTAGAGACGTGTTTTTAAAAAATCCACCATATTTCTCATAATCGAGTTTGTGCTCACCGTCAGGATTGCACGTGGTTCAATATCGAAAAAATCAAGCACATGGGTAATGTTGGGTTATCTCTTAGCTATCCAACGATGTAGTTTTTTTCACTTTATGAAAATGTTAAGTCTTTCATTTATAATTTATTTTATCTGTATGTCTTTTTTTTGCCAAAAAGCAGTGTTTGGTAATTTTTTCGTTATAAATTAACCGTTCATCAATTTTTCAAATAAATTACATTTTTAGAAACTAGACTCCATTCTACAAAATAAAAAAACAAAAAAAAAAAAAAAAATCAATTAGTTTCCAAAATTTGTACGGGTAGCATGGCCAAAATTCTATTTTCAGGATATGTCCACTTCGCAAATTAATAAAAAATCAAATATTCATTAAAAAATTATCAGAAAAATCATGCATCAGCTACATACTATTAGCTAACTTCTGGCCGTTGCGATTTTAAAAATACTAAAAAAAAGTTCACTGTAAAAGGGTTGTACAAGAGTTGCTATGTTATGTTTTTCTGACAAAAACAACACCAATTTGTGTATGTCCCTTGTTTGAACCCCTTAATCTCAACCATTTTCAAAATAAATTAGTAGTTTAGAAAGTAGACTTGGCGCACTTGAATCCTTCTTTTTGTTCCATCTCAAAATTTTGAGTCTAAGTATCCTCAATTTCACGTCCAAGGTCAGTATTTCTTGATTTCAAAAAAAAGCTGTCCGCTTAAGTCCCCTTTTTGGGAACCATCTTGGTGCACTTGCCCAAGTGCCTAAAGACAAAACATGGTCCAATATTGAAAAAAAATTGTCTCCCTTTTGGAAGAAACAAAACCAAATACAAATGTAGGTATGCTTCCCATTTTGGATAGGAATTAGCAAGTGAAATCCAAATGTAGAATGAAAATGCCTCTTAAATCTACTCATGTGTCACCAAGACATTGGAAGATGATGCCATGAACCAATCAGGAACATGCCCAATCACAATAGGAGGCAACAAACAAGGTATCATTGGAAATTGATTCTAAACATTCTCCAAATACTGAGATGGTTTGACAACAATTGTGCAATAATTATCATCAAAGAGGAGAGATAACCTCTCAAATGTGTCTTCCAAGTTAGAAATATGAGAGTCTATGAACAATGAACCAATATCTGACAAATAAGAATCTCAATCAGGAAGATAATAAGATACCGATTGTGATGAATCACTGGATGTGCTCAATGAATCATCAACACAAGATGAATGGTCATGTTGAACAAGAATGATAGGAGCCTCAATCAATGACTCTGCACAATGAATCACTGAAGGTGAAGGTATATCAACTGTCCCTGATAGAGAGGAAGGAGCATCTAAATAACCCTCATCATCTTCATTTGAAGACTCAAAGTATTCCAAAACTTCAAACTCTTGCATAGTAGTGTGTTCATAGGGTATCCTGTCTGAATAATGAAGAGGCATAAGACAATCTGAAACAGGACCATCTAGGAATAGTTGAGTATCAAAATCTCCATGTATTTCCCAAATTTTAGTTCAAAGAATATGAGGACACTCAAAATGGTCAACAACATTCAAAGTGGCATCATCAATATGCATTGCAATAACTCCTAGGACATGATCCCTTTTGCAATTCCATGCAAATTTATTACTCTTAGTACGAAGAGGACGAGATAGATTATACAAATGTGGCAAAAACTGAAGCCATCTGAGATGTTTTATGATAGCATCTCTCCATTGTTTATAGTTTTCCCTTTTGAACATAATCATAGTAGGATGAAATGAAAGCCCCATAACGAATTATGATGAATCTCCAAAAATACAAAGGCATTAACCTTCAACAACAATTAGAAACTCCCAAATAGTGGAAATGAAGCCTTCCTAAAAATACTTCTGGAAGTAATAATGCAAAAGAGGGCTAAGAATTTGAAAAAAATAGAGCAAAAAAAAACACCTTATTGGGTTCCAGTGCCAAATCACCAAGCCAGATCTCAAATCAACTCACCAAGCAACTCCAAAGAGCACAACAACACCAATCACCACAAGTGAGAAATAATTTTTGAGACTTTCTCCCACCAACCATTCACACTGCAATGTTATATGAATAGTGAAAAAATGCTTCACACTACGAATGTGAGATAAATGTTCCCCAAAACACTTCAAAGACAATTCAAAATGGGCCCACACCACTTCACAAAAGCCCTAAATTGTAATATTTGGGAGATAACTTTATAAAATATTTTTATTTTTTAAATTGTAGCCAACTAAAAATAACGCCTCCAAAAAAATGAAGTGGTGGTTGCAATTTTAAATCTCCTCCTTTACACAGTGAAGTTGACCTTCCAAGAACATGAAATGGTGCCTCTACAAAAAAATCACGGCCTCTTCACTTAGAAATTGTGGTCTTGGACCCATATTGCATTTTTCTTTTTTCTTTTTTGCATCTTCATTCTCCCTAAGTTTGAACTTAAGGGGGGTGTTAGTGTATTTAAGTTTAACTTAGGGTGATTACTTCGATGGTTTTTCCCATAGAGTAGTTTTCTCACTTGTTTGATGTTTTCAAGGCTTTAAAAGCTTGTACCTTTATGTATTTTATTAATCTCATATTTTTCCCTCTTTCTAGTGAAATAGCATGTATGCTTCTCTCATTATTCTATGAAGGTTATCTTGCAAATGGTGATCTTGGGCTCCACCTACAGATTTCCTATGGGTCATGATGACATGCTTCTTGGGAGAAGAAAACAAAGTTAGTAATGCCTATTTGGGTGGGTTTCAAATTTTTGTTGCATAAAACTTCTATGTACTTGGATTTGAAATTGACCAAAAAGACTAATTGATTGTATTATGGATAAGATATTGAGAATAGTGTGCAAGACTACACAATTAAATTTTGTAGACAAATCATGTTTCTTGGTATTGGAGGAGAATACCCTTATCAAATATCTTAGTGGGTTGCACTTTAATGTTAGGAGAAGAGTCATCATTGTAAAGCCAAAGGACCTAGATGAAGCATGTGTTTGACATGCTACATATATTTAAAGAAGAAAACAAGGGTAAGTGCATTTGTAGATCTTAGTTCTCAATAAAATTTGGTTTCACAAGTGATGTAGTTGAGAATATTAGTTTTAAAATATATAATCATCCTCACCCATATCCATTGAATTGGTTGAAAGGAGTTTTGAGATTAAAATTATTAAAAAAAAATGGTTCGGTATGAGCCCAAAATATGTTGATGAGGTGGAGAATTATGTGTTTGCATTTGACATATTTGATATTATACTTGGAAGTTCATTTTTGTGAGGAAATTGAGGTGAACAAAATCTATGCAGAAAAATGGAGGTGAACTACACCTAGTAGGTGTAGATGGACATGAAAATCTTGTAAAAGGAGAAAACACTAGAACAAACCAAAAACTAATTAGGCTTTGGATTTTAGACATCCCAACAATATTTAATACATGAATAGGCACATGAAGGGTGATGGAAAGACACCTTAGGTAAAATAAATCATATAAACCTGCATGAAACATCTTGGAGCAATTATATGCAATGGAAAAATGAAACTTAAGTGCACTAAGGGAAAAGGAATTGAGAAAAAAACGGGCAAAGCAAGGCTAAGTCCCCTTCAAGACAAACCATTGACCTAAAGTCAAGATTGTATGAAGAAAAATCATCGACCTAAAGACAAATCGCTAATTAAAAGTATGAAGCAAAATTTACAAAAAGAAATGATAGCTTGACGAAAAATCATCAACCTATAGTCAAGATAGTATTTCAAAATTCTATACATAAAAATTACTATTGTATACATATGAAATTGTAAATAAAAATTATTATATCTTTTATACACATAAAATTTTACTCTCTAGCATATTAACTTATATAATTTTATATTGGTATAACCCTTGCACCTCCTTCCAATGCAAGTGCTACTTACTTATGAGACAATCAGTTTATTTACCTATGAAAGTAGAATAATTTATTTTTGAATGACTCAAAGCTTCAAATAAAACTCTAATTACTCATGAAATCAATATCATGATGATGTTAGATATAATACTATATCTACTTATTTGAGAATAAAACAAAACCATCTCAATTCATGTTCCTACAAACACGAGCATACTCCCATACTCTCCCTGCGTCGCAAAGAAAACCTGGAGCACAGTGTCTAACCTCTCTACATTTACACATCTTCTCTAGAGCACATCCATCTCTCAACTCCTCCACACCTTTCCCTCCAATTCCAAACAAACCGTCCGTCCAATAATTAGAAAACACTCCTTGCGGATCGAGCCTCTTCTTCACCTTCAAAAATCCTTCCAAGTTCGCTGTCGCTTTGGCCAACCCTCCGAACAAGTGACCTCCAGATTTTCCCCAGTGCAATCCCCCTCCGTACTTCTCGATCACCATCTGCTCTATCTCTTGGTACACATCTTCATTCCACTTGGGCATACCGGCTTCCCTTGGTCGATAAGTTACGAGCTCTATCGTCACCTGATCTTCAGTGGGTCCTAGGTACGCCTTGGACTTCTTAATAGACCGAATATATATTACATCTTGGTCACACATCCTTTTGGGATTCAAATCTCTTATTTTCTTTACATCTCTCATGGCTTCTCGGAATCTCCTTTTTGGCTTCCACGTCAAAGAACAAAGACGTGTGCACACGACGGTCCCAGATACAAATGGTCTCATTTTTATCTAAAATTTGGGTAGGAGTACAGCTCTTTTCCTTTTCCTCAGGGACATTTTCACATTCACCAGATGCCTGCATGCGATGATTGAAACCGACCACTGGGTAACCTGTGAAGCGTTTCCCGTCGTTCAAAAACCCGTTGCCATTCGCTGCATTTTGAATTGTTCCATTTCCAACAAGGTTGCAAATTGCATCAACGTCTGCTTCTGCCTGGATTGAATCGACTGAAAGGCAATGCCATGCGAAACAAGTTGATCGATATATGTAATCGGGATCCATTTTTATAACAAAAATACTATCGTGGGAATGAGCAATTAGTTATTTTTGAAAACGATTCAAATGTTAAAACACTCACCTTGATAAGCACTTGTTTCAATGTCAGCGACTGTGGCGGGAGTACCAGTCATTGAGCTGCTGCCGTCTCCTGCAACATCAACAGAAACGCGATCTATGGCTAGAAAAACGGCCTTCCGGTGTGAAGGAAGCCATCTTATATCACCAAATGTGTGAGCTCTGAGGAAACGTTCGGCTTCATTTTCCAGACCGTAATCATCTTTGACTGAGACGGAAACCGATCTTTTAAACATGGGCTGCAAGGCAAATGTTATCTCTGAAATTGCTCCCAGCGTTCCCAGAGCCAATCTGGCAGCGTTCAGATCTTCGTCTGCTTCTGTCAAACTTATGATCTTTGCGTAGCCTTCTGAAGGAGACGCAGGCACTACGATTCTCATTCCCACCACGTACTCATAAACTCCGCTGCCTTTGTCGGCGAAGCTACTACCGTGGGCTCCGGTGGAAATAACGCCGGCTGTAGAAACTCCACTAATGTAAGCCATGGCAGGCAGAGCGAGGCCGTGCTTTGCAGCTGCTTCAATCACGTCTCTCATCAGCATTCCGGCTTGGACTGTGATTGTCATGGCGTTGCTATTCACTTCAATGATGGAGTCATAATTCTGGGTTGAGATGACGAGTCCTCCTCTCTCCACACAGACGAGATTTGATATGCTGTGAGCATGTCTGCTCACCACTCTGATCTTCTGGTTGCTTTGAACAGCGTGGGAAACTGCACGGAGGAGTTGGGGCTCTGAAGTAGGCCATGCCACAGTAGCCACTTTGCAAATAGAACGGTCGGCCCATATGCCTTGATAATTGAAGATTTCACATCCATCTCTTCGGCATTGCAGTGATGGAGCAGGCAGGCACGCTCTTGCTTTTGCGTCTGTGCTCAACACTGGGGTGAAATACAAGATAAGGACAACCAAAATACGAATCATTACGTTTATTTCGCTCTTTTCCAAGTGGGAGACAAGTTAGGTCTACTCCGAGGTGACTCTACCAATGTGTTTATATAAAAATTATGCGTCGGTTTAGAAAGTATTCCAAATTGACAGCTGGATAAGCACAGACTAAATTTATATGCCTTCCTTGTCAAACAATCTTCTTCCAAATCATGTGTGGACTTAAATCTTTCAAATTGCCGTGTCAAACACTCTTCTTGCACAAGTCACGTGTGGATATAAAACTCTTACAGTGCACATCTCTTTCAGATATTTTACCCCATGCAGCTAACATATGGATAACTCTTGGAACATATACTAGAGCAACGAGAGACTAGAGCAACGACCATGAGATAATTTCATTACTTTCCATCGCCAGCTTACCATCCAGTCGGGATAAGCATTTCTTTCATATTTCATGGCAAAAAAAAATCTAAATAAACATAAACTTGGATTTATGCAATGTCATCGTATCTAACCATGTCTAACTATTGTGACAAGTGTCAAATAGTTGATCACATATTTGAATTTTAAAATGTCAAAGTTAAAGATCTTTGAAATAAGGTAGGGGAGTTTACATTTCTTTCATATTTCAAGACAAAAAAAGACCTAAACAAATATAAACTTGGATTTATGCAATGTCACCATATCTAACCATGTCTAATTATTGTGACAAGTGTGAAATAGTTGATCACATATTCAAATTTTAAAATGCCAAAGTCAAAGAAGTTTGAAATAAGGTACTGGAATTTATCATTTCCTTCATATTTCATGGCAAAAAAGGGACCTAAACAAACATAAACTTTGATTTATGCAATGTCACCATACCTAACTATTGTGACAAGTGTGAAATAGTTGATCACATATTTGAATTTTAAAATGCCAAAGTCAAAGAAGTTTGAAATAACTTGTAGGGGAGTTTATCTTCAAGTTAGGTACTATATCAAAAAGGCATTTGGACAAACATTTGGATTCACGAAAGATTCTAACAAACTATTCAATATTAGTGGACAACATTTCGACTCAAAGAAGATTCTAATAATTTTTTCAACATTAATGTGTTAGCCTTTAAATATTAATCAAATATAATTGCTCTTTCATTTGTGTTTTTCTAATGGGAGATATCTACAAGAGAATGATTCTACTAAAACATAATGAATTATTTGTTTGTATCAATGTTCTAGAGATATTGCTAAGCATATTCCTTATGTTATTATCAAAATATTAGACAAGAAAATGGCACAATAGTTAGTGAACCCACCTTAGTGTTATTGTGTGAGAACTTATGATTGTCTAAATCTACTCACCACAACTATGTACGAGTTGGAATTTGGATAACACATGCATTGCACCCTTGTTATCTAAATCAAATCACTCTAACTCATATGATAAAAGCCAATGGAGTTGTAGTGCCCTCACTAAACTAAACAAATTAAACACAACCAAATAACTAAATTTAAGTACTAAATGATAAAATAATTAAAGTTAACAACTTATGCTTAATTAAAAATTCCTTAATAATATGGCTATAAAAGAGAATTGTTGAAAACTCACATGTAACCACTTAATTGGGATTTTGTTTCTAGGTTAAATATTTACAATACAATTTCAATAAAAAAAATTACGAGAGAGAGAAAGAAAAATAATAATAGTATTGAAGAAACCACAACTCATGGTACCCCAAATTCTATTACTAAAGTATCTATTTATCATTAAAATATAACAAGAACTCTGAAGGAGCTAGAGTCCTTGTCAAAGGGGAAAAAATTGCTTTTGGATATTCGCAATAGAGTGTGAAAAATAAAGTCAACAACTTTAAATCATGCTATAAAATTTATAATTTTTAGTCAAGTGTTATAATATGTATATATATCTATATATCTATATATCTATATATATGGATATATATTTATATATACAATGTATATATATATATGTATTTGTATAATTTTTTATATATACATGCATATATATACACATATATATACATACATATGTACGTACATACATATATATACATCTACACATACATACACACATATATAGATACATGTTTACATATTATAAAGAAAAGACATTGCTAGATTTGAAATAAACAGGTTACAAAAGACACATCAAATGAGAGATAGTTGGGCATATTAGTGGCAATACAAAATATCATCAACATTTGAATTAGAATTCGAATGCGAAATCAAGGAGTAGAAAAAGACACATAACCAAATGTACGATGGTGATAGGAATAAATGCTCATTATCACTTTGTCCATAACATGGTAGTAGGTGGTATGTTCACAATATAGAAGAATGACACTTTGGTTAATATTGGGGTGATCCCACAATATTGGTTTACAATTTTTAGGAGATTCTGATTTTTGTTGAAATCACATATTTTTAGAAAATATAATGATTTAAGCCTTAAAAAGTTCCATTTGAAGGATTCCAATTGAAGAGGGTTTGATCAAACCACCTTGGATCAAACCCCCTTGGATAGAACCCCATTTTTATTTACCTTTTTGGGGCTCAAATGGATTCATTAAAAAAAAAAAATGTATGTATGTAGTCCTTATTATAAGCTTCCCAAAAAGTATAATTGTAAATAAATTTAATTTAAATAATATATTTAGCCGATAGGCTGTTTTGTTTGAATTTTTCGTCGGGATTTTCCTCAGCCCAGCCATGAATTGGATTTTTCGGTGGTGGGGATTTGTTGGCTAGTGGGGACTTGATTGGGTTTTTTTGTGGTGAGGTGAAGCTTCATAATTATGTGGGTTGGTAGTGGTGGAGTTGGTGTCCTCAATATGCAAAAGTTGAATGGTATGTGTTTGCTTCTAGGAGTGTTAATGCATTCTATAGTTGTTGTACGATGGGGGCAAAAGAAGTAATTGTAGGGGAAGGAATTAAATGCAATATTGAGTGTTGCAATGTGGGAAAGTATACTTTGATTAAGTTGTATTGTCAAAACAATGATTCTGGTGTTGGTTTGAGAGACTATTGTAAAAATCATCTATGTGGTTGATTTGATAGCAGACTATTGTAAAATCCATCTTCGTGGTTGGTTTGATAGCAAACTATTGTGGTATTGTCAAAACCATTTTATGCTAGATTAAAAAGTGTTGTTCTCTAGAATCTGTAAGTCATTTTACATGAGTATTTTGCATAGATGATTAATTTATTGTTCACGTCTTCTTGTTATATGTTTCTATCTTTGGCATTATAGACATTTATGGAGAGATTGCAGTTAAATATTCTTTCTTTCATCAAAAAACATGGTTAGGGTTAGTAATTTTTTTTCCATTGGTTTATTGTTTTAGTTATCTCTGTGCATCTGTATGGTAGGTTGTTTTATATGGCTATTTTTCATATGCAATTAGTTTACTATTCATGTCTTCTTATTATATGTTTTTATCCTTTGTGTTATACCCATTTTAGAGATTTCAAAGAGATTTTCACTTTGTGTGGATGGAGAAATTGCAATTAAATCTTCTTTCTTTTTGTGAAAAAACATGGGTAGGGTTAGTAATTTTTCACCATTGGTTTATTGTTCTAGTTATCTCTATGCATCTGTATGGTAAGTCATTTCATATGGGTATTTTGCATAGATGATTAATTTATTGTTCATGTTTTCTTGTTATATGTTTTTATCTTTGGCATTATACCCATTTTGGAGATTTGAAAGAGATTATCGCTCTGTATGGATGGAGAAATTGTAGTTAAATCTTCTTTGTTTCATGAGAAAATATGGTTAGGGTTAGTCATTTTTTCATCATTGGTTTATTGTTTCAGTTATCTATGTGCATCTTTGGCGTTATACTGATTAACATAGGAGAAATTGCACATTAAAATAGGAGCATTTTTTTTTCCCCTTCGTTTATGGTTTTAGTTATTTTTGTGCATCTTTTTTTTATTGTTTGTAGTTATCTCTATGCATCTTTCGTCTATTCTTTAGCACCAAGCCCACATTAAATAGAACTGGTAAAGCCAATGATTTGTAATAGCCTATACAAAATCTATTCACGCCTCACTTGACAAAAATCCCATCAGGAACTTCAAACAAATAAATTGAACAACTAAAAAAGATATTAGAAAGAATAAGATTTAATACCCACCAAACTAATTTTATCTCCAACATGTTTTTGCTTTCATTCTAACCCTCTCCATAGATATACATATATATATATATATATATATGTGTGTGTGTGTGTGTGTGTGTGTGTGTGTGTGTGTGTGTGTGTGTATATACATATATATATATGTGTGTGTGTGTGGGTGTATACATACATATATATGTGTGTGTGTGTGTGTGTATAACACTTTAGGCTTAATCGATAAAATTTGAGTTGCATTGGCTAGCACTAAAAATTCTAGACAAATAGGGAAATTGTAAAAGAGTTATTACATGACAAATCCTATTCACGGTTGGTCTGACGAAAATGTCATCGAAAACTTAAAACAAATAAATGGAAGAGATAAAGGAAATATTAGAAAGTAGTGCCTGGTGATGTAGCTAGAATTTTCAATGAAGTCTGCGGGGTTATACTCATTATTACATTGTTGTTTGTGTTTTTTCGTACGAGTGTTAATGCATTATGTTGTTGTTGTATGATGGAGGCAGATGAAGTAAATGCAATATTGAGTTTTGCAGTGTGCAAAAGTATACTTTGATTAATTTGAATTATTGAAAGAACCATTGTGGTGTTGGTTTCATAGCAGATTGGAGGATTTTAAAACTATTGTTCTCCGCAATTTGTAAGTCGTTTCGCATGGGTGTTCTGCATAAATGATTTATTTATTGTTGATGTTAAAACTATTGTTCTTCGGAATCTCTAAGTCATTTTACCTGGGTGTTTTCATTGTGGTGTTGGTTTCATAGTAGATTGGAGAGTTTTAAAACTGTTGTTCTCTGTAATTTGTAAGGCATTTTACATGGTTTTTTGCATAAATGATTTGTTTATTGTTTATGTTAAAACTGTTGTTCTCCATAATTTGTAAGTCATTTTAGATGGGTGTTGCAGTGTGGGAAAATATACTCTAAAATGTTCCACAAAATAAATATAAAGTTGAACAAATAAAAGAGCTTTTAGAATAATAGTTAAAAGCCACCAAAGTATTATTTTCTCCACATTTATATAGATATCTTTTCAACTTGCAAAATCAATTATGTAAACCCAGTTCTTAATGAGAATACCTATTTTCTTTAGGCTATGACAAAATTATATGATGCAACAATCTTTGGAAAATGTGTATAACGCCACACGCTTAATTGTAAATTCGATCTACATTGATTGGCATTAAATATTATACACAAGTTATTCATACGAAATACCCATGTAAGATGTGTTTATGTAGGCGGTGGAGCTTGTTAAGTATGTGGGATGGCAGTGTCTTATATGAATATGTTTCATTATGTTCTTTTCCCCTTGTTTGTTTCATGTTCCCCACAACAAAGTGCTCTTCATGATATTCCTTTTTTCAGTTCCCCGTAACAAATTGTTGATTATCGTAACTTTCCTCTTCTATTCTGCATATATGAAAATTCTATTTAATGTGGTTTTGAGAGCATCTATGATTTTCCTCTTATTCTTATGTGTTTTTGTAATAGGTGTTTTCCAATTTTTATTTTCCTATTGTATCAATATGTTTCATGGTATTGTTTTTTTCTCAACTATTTGAACTTCTCATTAGCAAAGTGTTCTTCTTGATATTCTTATTTCCATTTCTCCATACCAAACTGCTCATTATCATACTTTTCCTGTTGTATTCTCCATATTATAACGTTCTATTTAATGTGGGTTTTGAAACATCTCTCATTGCCCTTTGATTGTTAAGTTTTTTTCTAATAGGTCAATGAAATGCATGTATAGATTTGAGTTTGCATCATGTTCTTGCTTGCCAGAGACTCTATCATTGTCTAGACAAGGTGTAACAAAAACTTCTATGTGAGAGTTGGCTTGTCAATTAAAAATTCAAGCTACATTATTTCCCACTAAATATTATAGACAAAATAGGGAAATTGTAAAACAACTATTAGAAAAACAGTTGAGAATCATAGGTAGCACTAGAGATGTCCCATCTGGAAGGATGGTACTATTTTTATCTTGACTGTTTGAACTTCATGTCAATAAAGTGTTCTTCATGGTATTCTTATTTCGAGTTCCCCATACCAAAATGTTAATTACCATAGTGTGCCTATTCTATTCTCCATGTTTTAGGGTTCTTTTTAATGTGGGTTTTGAAATATGTCTTATTTTCCTTTGATTGAAGTATTTTTCTAATAGGTCAGTGAAATACATGTATAGATTTGAGCTTGCAGCATATACCTACTTACCATAAATTCTATTGTTTTATGGACAACGTGTATCAGCAAGAATTCTATTGATGTCTATACATGGTGTAACAGAAAATTCTATGTGATTGTTGGTTTGTTAATTAAAAATCCAAGCTACATTATTTTCGAGTAGATGTTATAGGAAAAATAGGGAAATTGTAAAATAACTATTAGAAAAAAAACTTAAGAATCATAGGTAGCCCTAGAGGTGTCCCACCCAACAAGAAGGTATTATTTTTTACCTGGTTGTTTGAACTCCCCATTAACAAAGTGTTCTTCATGATAATCTTGGTTGTCTTGACAAGGTGTAACAACAAGTTCTATGTAACTATTGCCTTGTCAATTCAAAATTAAAGCTACATTATTTCACATGAAATATTATAGACAAAATAGGGAGACTGTACAACAATTATTAGATAAGCACTTAAGAATCATAGGTAGCACAAGAGATGTCCTAGTCAGCAGGCTACTTGTTTGAAGTTTTTGCATGTAACTTTGTCAGCTCATCCATTAATTGCATTTGTTGGTGTGAGAGATGTCCTAGTCAGTGGTTTCTTGATTGAGTTTTGGGGTGGTGATGTGGAGCTTGGTGGTGGTAGAGTTGGTGTCCTTCTCATGTGGAGGCTCAATTGATAGTACTGAGATGTTAAGAACACAACATTTAATTGTTCAATTTGTGTACAATATTGATGGTACCACAATGGCTCTCCTGACAGTACAACCGAACCTATATATTTTTCTTGCATATTTTGGACTATGCTTTCCCACACTACAACATTGAATATTGCATTTACTTGCTGGTGTAGCAGATTGCATTGTTTTAAAACTATTGTTCTCCAGAATTTGTAGCTCGTTTCACATGGGTGTTTTGCATAAGTGATATATATATACATATATAATGGGTAATCCCACAAAGCTGGTTTACAATTTTTGGGAGATTTTGATTTTTGTTGAAATCACATATTTTTAGAAAATATAATGATTCAAGCCTTAAAAAGTTCCATTTTAAGGATTCTAGTTGAAGAGGGTTTGATCAAACCACCTTAGATAAAACCTCCTTCGATAGAACCCTGCTACTTTAAACCATACCTATAACGAAGTCTCTTTTACACCTATCAAAATGCTAATAAAAAGTCACTTTTGATTTACCTTTTGGGGAATCAAATGAATTCATTTAAAATTTATTTCAAATGATTATGATAGTCCTTGGAATGATCTATCCAAAAAATATAGTTTTAATATGTTTTGGTTTCATTATGTATTTGTTTTTTTAGTTTTATTAAACATAGGGTTTTCTTTGAAAATGAAGGTCTCTATTCTGCACATGTCAAAAATTAGCAGATTATAAAAAAAATTTAAAAATATGAGTGCACTAGATATTGAAGTCCTTGATCCAACAAAAAAAATGAATTTTGAATGTATATACATAACAAATTACATGTTATATGGTCGCGCTATGTCTGAATTGTAATTGGTTTGACTTCAAAACTTGATTAAAGAAAAAATATTCAATTAAAAACTATCTAACCAAGTGGAAGCACTATATATCGGAGATAAAAGAATTAGAATTTTATCCTTCATGAAAAAAAAATTATGTGTTATACGGTGTGTGTCACTGTTTAAAAATGTTTTTTTCTAAAAAAACCAGTTTTTGTGAAAGATGGAAAAAGAAGTGCAATCTGATTCCAAAAATTTTGAAAAAAATATTTTTAGAATCTACAGACAAAATGTGATGAGACTCTAGTTTGCATCATCTTCAAATACCTCACGATTTAGCTGCTATAGGTGTCGGAATGTGAATATTTAGTTAAAAATAATAATTTCAATCTCCAATTTGGCCAAAAATTGTAAACCACTATTGTGGGATCACTCATATATATATATATATATTGTAAATTTGAGTTTCGTTGTTTGGCACTAAATATCATAGATAAATAGGAAAATTGTAAAAGACCTACTACCAAAACACTAAAGAATTGCATACGTCTGATTCTTAAGTATTATCCTAATACCTCTTACAACTATTACATAGACTCCTTGAAGCTGTGTAACACCCCGCCACGTAACCCTAAAGGAAGTAGCAACACAACACGAAAGCGTATAATTTTTTTTTTTAAGTGCATTAATAACAAGGAAAATGCACAACTCTACTACAAGAACCTCTAAGGTATGCAAAAAGATTAGATCTAATACCAAAAGACATACCTTACTCTTATAAAGCTTTTAATTAAATTACTAATTATATAATTAAAAGCACATACATACAAAGCATTAAAGATACCAACAAATAGAATATAATATAACAAGCTTTAGTTTACATTCTTAACAAGTAAGATTACAACAAGAATTCACATCACATTAACTCTATAGATAGGTTACATCTCTCATTCCCCAAATGAGGTAAATCCAAAAAAACGTGATTACAAATTACAACCTTCCACCTCAAATACAAATGAGGGGTAATAAATTATATGAAACAACTGAAATGAATATAAGCATAAAGTGTATCTAGATTCCACGAGCTCTCCTATTGGAAATCTCGTCAACACGAACAAGAAGAAAACCCATCAGAGTAAGGTGCACGATCCACCCAACCAAGTGGTACCCAAAGGCCCACCCCCCGTGCTAGGAGATAGTAAAAAGGATTCCTGTACAAAACCATCTACCTCTAGACATAGGCTAAAACATAACTGAACTTAATCAAATACAAATATAGATACAATTTACTAACATAATGGTTACAATGCTTCCAGAGTTAATTAACCAATTGCATCACTAATACAAACATACTGCTGACTTAGGAGAAGTTTCATCACAATGCTACAATGGATATCCCGATAAGTCTTCTTAGGCTGCGACCCCCATCTCAGGTTCTCTTGGAAACCTCTAACGAATTTTGGCCCCTCATGCAAACCAATGCGGAATCAGTTATCTCTAGTAGAGACAAGCTAACAATCTGTGTAATGCCCCGCCAAGTAACCCTAAAGGAAGTTGCAATTAACGTCTTAAGCGAACCAAATTTTCTATTAAAAAGTGCATCTGACATACACATTCACTTACTAATTAACAACAACCTCTAAGGCTACAAGGTTAGGATTACTTAAACCCACACATACATATTACATATAACCATAGTATTATATACTTTATGAAATAAACATCATACATCATAAGGATACCACATAACATAATAAAATAAACATCCAAGATACAATCTCATAATCATTATCTTAATCCAATAGTTACATCACTCATTCCCAGAATGAGACAATAGTACAAATGTATTACAATTACATAACTCCACCTCATAACAAAAGAGGGATAAATAACTTATACAAAATGAAATATTACAAAGCAAGAATAACACAAGAACTCGAGCTGTCCATCTGGATGTCTCGCCACCAAGTACTGAAGATAGATGGGGACCCAACGGTGTACGGTGCATGTTCCACCCAACCAAGTGGTACCCGAAGGCCCACCCCCCATGCTAGGAGATAGTAACAAAGTAACATGGACAAAGATCTACAACCTCTAACCAAAGGCAGACTCATACTGACTCATATTGATATAACCAAACAAATGAACTAACCAAGTACAACTCAATTACAATACAAGTACAAATCAAGTACAACTCAAACATCACTGACATAGGTCACATTGCTTCCAGACATAATATTAATCAAATATGTTCAAAGAACCATACATAAAACAATTAACCACCATTGTTCTAGATAGAGTGTCATCGCATAGTAGTCATGAGATCTCCTCTAGGCATCCTTCATAGGCTTCGGCAATCCTGGTCGCCTCAACCGAATCCCGGCCCCCATGCTCACTCAAGCGGCATCAAATACCTCTCGTACTGACAAGATAGATGACTATGCCATTTCAAGCCTTCTCACTCATCCCAAGTCTAAACGAGCCCTTGTGTCTATGAGTGAGGATTAAACTATCTTGATTAATGTGGAAGGAATCCTAATCATCAAAGTACATTAATTTAATTATCACTTGATTAACTCACCTCTGAAGGTTACCCGGTTTACCACTTTGGGCTCTGACACCTAATAGAAGCCACTCTTCTATTCGACAACGCACACCCAAACAATCCACCAAGGGAAACACAAGTGCATACAAACTAGGCATCATAACCACTCCAACACAAGGAGGATACAAATAATAGAACTCACTCCAAACATCTTGGAGGCAACAAACACATAGTCTACTCCTTTCACAGGAGGTACAAAACATCCCCGTTTGTGGAAACCGGGTATACTGAATAGACACCATGCACTACCCAAGGGAAAACAACTGGTTGACAGAATGAATCGACAACCCTCATCCTCTAAGATCTTCTGGAAGACTTACCAATTTGGACCTACATTTAATCCCATATCCCACAATGCAGCATGACGACATAGCTACAAAAGCATTCAAGTCATTAATCAAACCTAATATTTGGATTTCCTAAATCCATATTCATTCAATAGGCAACATTGACAAAGTCAAAGGCAAGATAATAGGGTTTACTCAAATAACCATATATCCTTTTTTTTCATTTTCATAATAGGCAGTTTTAAACAATTTAACTCACATCCCTATGCGAAATACATAGAAATAAAACATCTAAGGCAACCATGAAGATTATTACTATTTTTCGGATATTCTAAATCCATAACTCTTCCATATTCCAATCACAATGATTAAATTGATCTAATGGAAATAAATAAAACATAATAAATATTTGCCTTTTTAAATATAATTATTTCCTAAATTTACTTTTAATACCACATATAACTATTACAAATAATCTTTTCACTTTTCTATCCAACTCCTATATCTCTTTAACTTTCCATTTTAAAAAAAACAAGTAATTTATGAATGATATTTTTCCTCATCTAATTGCCCATGCATTCAAAACTTATCATTTAAGATCTCCATGCAAAGCTAGTTTACATGTACTTAAATAAATTAAATTAAATACTGATTATACTCCTAATTGAAATAAACATGTTTATATTCATCAATATAATAAAATATCTTCTTTCTTATATAATCTACCATGCACTATAATCTTATCTTTTAAATCTCTACTCACAATAATTACATGCACCTAACTAAGATAGGACAAAATAAAGATTGAGTATAATCCTTAACAAAAATACTCAAGTAATATATACATCTCAATATTTTCTTCAATCATATTGACAAATTAAATATTTCATTCCCATAATCCAATATGTTCAATTCTTCAATCAAATATTCCTTCTTACATCTTTCATTGTATGCAAGTAATTATTCAATTAAACACATTAGATATACAACTTTATCTATAAACTAAATTGCACAAGAATTCCACAACAAAATTAAATATATTTAAATAATTTATTTTACTCCATTAATCATATTGAAATAATATACAATATAAATATACTACATATATACAATATGTATATATACATAATATATATATATATAACTTTTGTTTATGCAATATATATTCTGTATATATCTTAATACATCAAGATTTCAAAATGCAAATGAATTTCCATTAAATGGAACTCGAATCCATACACAAAAGGAGTGAACGAAATAACAAATGTCGTTGTTTTGCTTTGTTCACAGGAGGGAAGAACAAACCCCAACGCATTTTCATTGGAGAAAGGGCAGACGAAACCAGGTACGTTTTCCCTTTTTTTTTACCATGGTGAATGTGGGGAGGGGCGGCTGTCACAGCCGACCCTATCCACATGTATTATGGAGAGGGGTGGCTATCATCGCCGACCTTCTCCCAACAGGCCACACCAATAAGGAAAATGGGAGGGGGTTGTGGAGGTCTCCCTCCACAGTCGTCCCCTCATGGGGGTGGCTGTGGAGGTCTCCCTCCACAGTTGTCCCCTCATGGGGGCAGCTGTGGAGGCAGCACCTCCCATGCCTCCCCCATCCATTGCTTGAGCCCGAAACAAAAAATGAAAATCGACGAGATTTAATGAAACAAAATCTCGGTTTTCAAAACCCTCAACAATGGATGTCGTACGGACGGCGATTCAACATTTTAAATCGAAATTTAAATAAAATAGAAACTGTATATATATATATTTTATACATATATATATATATATATATATATATATATATATATATATATAAATGGATTTAACCCAATAAACAAATTGGGGAAAATTTGTGAAAATATTCACCTACAGGTGAAATTGTAAAACTTTTCCAGAAATCCAGATTTCATAGAGACTTTAAAACTAATTTCTTCTAAACCATTTTTTTTTTTAACTCATGAACAATAAAAGAACAATAAAACAAAAAATGATCTAAATTAAAAACCATAAGTTTCTAAATCCTCAAAGTTTCTCCACCTAATTTCTACAGAGGGTTATCAAAATAAATTTGATTTTCTACAGAGGTTTTAAATTTTCCAAAACAGATCTACTGTGTTACTCAACCTCTAGGTTTGATTCAAATAACAAAACAATCCATTTCCTCAAATAAGTTAAATTCTATTGAGGTTTTCACAATCTTGCTAAAGAATTTTCACAGAAAATTAAAAGCTTGAAATTTATTTATTTCCTTTCTTCTAATAACAAATTTCTTTTCTAAAACAAATTTATCAAACAAATCTTAAATCATTACTATTTTAAAAGCAACCAAGAACAATAAAAACACAGAAGAAAACCTGGTTCAAGAAGCTACAGGAAAAGATGAATTTCTGATGCAAGCCTCCTCCAAAGATCTCCCGAATTTTCTTCAATCATCCAACGAATCCAATCCAAAACCCAACAAATGCAAACAATCTTTCCTCCAATCAATTCTACAATCAAAACTTTCTTCAAACCCTTCTCTGTGCAAATTTTTCCAAAAATTCTTCTCTGCTGTAAAAATGAATTTTCCCAAAAACTTCTCTCACCCCCAAAATTAAAACATGCATTCCTCCTTTATCAAAACACCTAATACAACCCTAATTCACATTGCATGCAAAGTTGAAAATTATATATTAATTTCAATTTCAATTTCAATTTCAATTTCAATTTTCGAAAACCCACTTTCAATTTTAAATGCAATTTGAAATAATAAATTAATTTCCAAAGTTGCAGCTAATTTCCCAAATAAACATTTAATTACAATTTCTAATTTAATTCCCACAAGTTGAAATTAAATTCCAAAATTAATTTTAATTCTTTTATTTCCTTTCATTTTCTTGCATCACATTTAATTAATTAATCTAATTATTTAATAACTAAATTCATCGTTTGGATTAAATTTAATTAGTTAAATAATTAAATTTAATCAATTAATTTAAATAATACTTTCAATCAACAAAATATAATTTTAATTAAATAACCATCAACATGATTTCATGCAATAATTCTAAAAATTGATTAAATAAATACGCACCTTTCAGAATCAAATAATATTAAAATAAGGTAAACTATGACTCAACAACCAAGGCTGACGACACACTAAGGCTAGGGCGTAGACTTGACACATGTTACCTATCTACTATCTCCCGTTCAACTTAACCGTTGGATCGACACGCTCAAACTTGTGAAACGAGGTGGAGTCGATGTCATGTACCTGCAATCCTGAAACCAAGTAAACAACATCATACCATATATCCAGCATATAATACACACCGTGAAGAAGAAATCACGGATTCACAGGGCGCTCGCAAGCTAGTGATGCGAACTTGTCCTCTTCACCAATACACTCATCGAAACTGACACTTCCATCATAATCCAATAATCTCATAATAACATCTCATGTTAACTTTACAACATCATTAATCCATAATGCATGTGAAACAATAATTAGATAACCACATCCCACAATAATAGTTGTCGCTCAATAGTAGCAATCAAAACATCATAAGAAAATGTATCCAGTATCAAAGTAGCTACAACCAAACATAGCATAAAAAAAACCGAACAAGAAGAAAATCGGAGGGGTATTACATTCTCCCCCCCCAAAGATTAGGCTTACTCCTAGAAGCCTTCAAAAACCCATAGTGCAAACTCCATACAATCACATGTAGCCAAGGGTTCCAAACTGAACCACTCCATACCTCAACACATAAACAACAACAACCCATGTCATAAACAACTCAGCCAAGTACACTATCAATCCAACCAAGACAACATGGTGAAGCAACCACCAACCAAGTCTCCAAAAACACATAACCATGAACTATCATACAAAATACACATATGTACCAATACACAACACCAACAACCATCACAAGACTACACCAAGGACCAACTAGACACCAGAAAGCAGCATACCAATCCATGATAGAAGAATCCATGAACCAAGAACAATTAACCAACTCAACTAAATCTAACATCAAACCAGTGGCGTGATGGTGTTAGGTCATACATAAAGTGAGACCATCCAAATAAGACCACAATGACCTGTCTCTTATTGTGTAAGGTGATCAGCCTCCAAGAGATAGTCATCACACAAAGGTGAGTAGTGGGTTCTAGCTGTGTCAAGCCTCACATACCCCCATTCTCAACGTTTCCTACATCTACTTCCTCGTACACACTCACCAAGTTTGCCTCAAACAACCTTGGAGAGGAATCACAATACGACACATAGCCGACATTGAAAACAACAAAGATAACTAGCTTAGCCACCAAGTTCATAAAGAATAGCAAATTAAAGTTTAATTTCAACAATAAGGCAATAAATGTGCATAATTTCAACACTGGATCAAATATATAACCACTAGGGTTATAAGAAATAAGATCACAAGTTGTGGCTAAACCTTCACAATTAAATATAAACAAAGTGTCGACCCTCACAATCAACTGAAAAGAATCATCAATAACCGAAAGATAGTTCACAATCTTTAAATTCCACTATACAACAACTATGTGACTAGATACTAGCCACCAAATGAGGAAGGAGGAAACAACATCCAACAAGAATGATAAATACCCTCATGTGATGCAAAATGGACACGCTATCCACATGACTAGAGTGTATCCACGACTAAAGAAGACATCATCACTCTACTAGGTCATATGCCAGCCGGAAAAGGCACGTATTGGTCGCATGCCACATGGTAGTGCGTCTGTGGGTCTGCGGTAGTAGGCACGTGCAAAACTCACACCACACACAATACCTTGTGGAGAAGACACATGTAGGAACTCGCTATAGCCAGAGGTATACATGGCTAGGATCAACCCATATGCTACCCGACCAACATAGTCAAGGCAACCATGAGGATCCCTCTACAAGTGTTCAAGGCCCCAAAATGCTCATCGCACAAGTAGGCAACAAAGAAAATATCGTAATGTGCCTTCACGTGTCTCAACACGTGGCATCGTGTAACATAGCATCATCACCATTACTATGTCGGAGCATAAATAAGGTGTGGAATCGTATCTCTTGCATCATGTCGGAACACATGCAGATAGGGTACATATACATAATGCAATACGATAATATCACTAAGGGGCTATCGAGCTTCACCTCTCATATGGATGAGGTTATCTCACTAATTCCAGGTCATCACCTCTACGGACGTCTAGGCATAACTAACAACCATGCTGCTATACTCAAATCTGGGGGATAAGGCTAACACATATAGATCAAGTATCTTGATCCAGCATTAGGGAAAGTAGTGGGTACGATTCTTTGGAATTGGTTGAGCTGAGACGCTCTGCGCCTCATATGCGTACGCTACACACTCCACCCAAGAAAACTTGTGACTACTACTATCCCTTCATAGATTGAGGATCTAAAGAACCAAAAGAAAAATAGCTACTTTTGGTTACTCCTATATATAGGTTTCAACCACACCTGGGTTGGTCCTCTCAATCAGGTAACAAACATGCAAACACACATAATGGTATGGTAAAATCCACACCCAAATGTGACTTTTCCCCATGGATGGGTACCAAGTATTTCCATCACATGGACACACAAAGCAGGTACAGGTTTCCACAATATTCAAACAAGATACAGTTACTGGTTTCTTACATTTACAAGGGGGTATAACTACATACATAATCCCATAGGAACATCAAATTTCATAACCCATAGGATTCGTATCATTACTTTCCAACCATAACCTTATATCAAGTTACTAACACGCTACTCTCTTTCACAGAGTATATCATGCTAAAGTAAAAGCCATGAACACGTGATCACTTAACACTCTACTAACAAATCACAAGAACAACTTAGTGGGCACAAATGTACCCAAAGAGCCCAGTGTTTAAACCTAGGCTTTGATACCATGTGTAATGCCCCGCCAAGTAACCCTAAAGGAAGTTGCAATTAACATCTTAAGCGAACCAATTTGTTTTTTAAAAAGTGCATTTGACATACACATTCACTTACTAATTAACAACAACCTCTAAGGCTACAAGGTTAGGATTACTTAAACCCACACATACATATTACATATAACCATAGTATTATATACTTTATGAAATAAACATCATACATCATAAGGATACCACATAACATAATAAAATAAACATCCAAGATACAATCTCATAATCATTATCTTAATCCAATAGTTACATCACTCATTTCCAGAATGAGACAATAGTACAAATGTATTACAATTACATAACTCCACCTCATAACAAAAGAGGGATAAATAACTTATACAAAATGAAATATTACAAAGCAAGAATAACACAAGAACTCGAGCTGTCCATCTGGATGTCTCGCCACCAAGTACTAAAGATAGATGGGGACCCAACGGTGTACGGTGCATGTTCCACCCAACCAAGTGGTACCCGAAGGCCCACACCCCATGCTAGGAGATAGTAACAAAGTAACATGGACAAAGATCTACAACCTCTAACCAAACAAATGAACTAAACAAGTACAACTCAATTACAATACAAGTACAAATCAAGTACAACTCAAACATCACTGACATAGGTCACATTGCTTCCAAACATAATATTAATCAGATATGTTCAAAGAACCATACATAAAACAATTAACCACCATTGTCCTAGATAGAGTGTCATCACATAGTAGTCATGAGATCTCCTTTGGGCATCCTTCATAGGCTCCGACAATCCTGGTGGTCTCAACTGAATCCCGGCCCCCATGCTCACTCAAGCAGCATCAAATACCTCTCATACTGACAAGATAGATGACTATGCCATTTCAGGCCTTCTCACTCATCCCAAGTCTAAACGAGCCCTTGTGTCTATGAGTGAGGATTAAATTATCTTGATTAATGTGGAAGGCATCCTAATCATCTAAGTACATTAATTTAATTATCACTTGATTAACTCACTTCTAAAGGTTACCTGATTTACCACTTTGGGCTCTGACACCTAACAGAAGCCACTCTTCTATTCAACAACAAACACCCAAACAATCCACCAAGGGAAACACAAGTGCATACAAACTAGGAATCATAACAAACTAGGCTTCTATCTTTTTCATTGATGTCAAAGGGGGAGAGAGAGCAATGAAAAATGCCTTATCAATCTAAGAGGGAGCTATGTTTTGAAATATTTGAATTTTGGCAGCGTACTCATATTGGTTTTGACACTTAGTCATTTTTCACTAAGTGTTGTCATCAATGCCAAAGGGTGAGATTGTTGGCATATTGATTCTAGTTGTTATCATTGATGGAAACCTAAAGTCATTTATCTAGTCCATAATTTAGTATTGATTCATACCATTGGAATAGAGTGAAGAACAGGGCATCCAGTTAAACCTGAGTCTATCGATCAATGTACATTATCTGCTTATCAATTTGTGTGGTGCATCTCAGGGAAGATCATTAGGTATCTGGAATACCTTATTCTATATTTTTTTTCTATGCATTCACTGGTGTATGATCTAGGAGATCCGGTGCACTAATATTTTGGTTATCTATGCTAGAAGGTGAACTTGGCGAAATTAGCCGTTGCAGATGTTTAAGAAGTAATTTGTTAAATGTTTTATGTTCGAATATGTTTATTTGGATCCTCACTATGCTTTTACTAACTATGGGTGGTGTGCATAAGGAATTAGTTGTGAATTTAGCTAACAGTTGGAAAGTATTTTATGTTTTATGAAAGATGACATATGAATGATCAAATCCTTGATAGTGGATATATGTATGAGATCCCTAGTATCATTGTTTAGAAGCGAATTTGTGTGATGTGAAGTATATTAGGGTGTGGTATGAGAAGGATAGTGGTGTGAATTCATCTGTGCATGGATTTGTGATGCAAATTATAGAGTAGAGCAGAGTGAAGAGCATAATCAGACAGAAGGTCCAGAATCTCATCTATGAGCCTAACCGAAACTGTAACCTAGCATAAGTAGATGCTACTACTTTAGTTCAACCTTTTAGATGGACTTAATCTAAACATTTTGTAAGGTATTGAACCTTTCTATTTTGAGCAGTAATCTCTAGGTAGTGAGCCTGAATGCAAGTGCATTCCCTTTTTATAAAACTTATATTTGAGTACTCAAATTGTGGACTGACCTCCACTGTGGTTTTTCCCCTAGCAGGTTTTCCACATAAAAATCCTTGTGTTATGGTGTTGTGGATGATTAATTTGTGTGTTTGCATCTTTCCTTTGGTTTAATGTTGAAATGGTTTAAATATCATACTAATAAATTTTAGATTTGCAGAACACTGATTCACCCCCCCTCTCAGTGTTCCCTTGAGTCCAACAGTATATGTATATGTATATGTATATGTATATATATGTATAATGTTGATCTATAGAATTCTCTTTTGAGCATTCAACTATTTTTCTCTTCCTCTATATTGCTTTGACAAACATATAATCTTCTGTCCATTGCATTTTTTTCTTAGTATATTATAAGACTCCATGCAATTTGTGAGGTCGTTCCTAAGCTTCTTCACAAAAGTGGTGGAGTTTCTTGAGCGCAAGGGTTGGTGGTAGTGGGCTTGGTTTCCTCATTCAATAGGTACATAATGGTGTAAACTTTCCATGCATCTTTACTGGTTGGCATATTTGATGGTTTAACAAGTGTTGTGTTTTGAAATCTACACTATGTTGTCCTCCCTATTGTTGTTGTAAGTTGTTTTCAAACTATCTTTTTGAACATTCCATAGACATCTAACCACTGATATGTATTTTGATAGATTGAAAGAAAATGTTGCTTTGCAATTATACGATGTTCACTTTCAAACAAGAATAGAAGGGAAAGGAGATACAGAGCCCATATGTGGAACTATCCATGCCTAAAATATTCCCACAATTGTAACCATAACCAAGGTTTGTTTTATAAATTTATATTTTTCTGATTTATACATTCACCCCTTTTCTTCCTATAGGGCTACATATGCTCCAGTACATATCAAAGTTATAGATTAAGCCTCTTTGTTTTTGCAAGGCTAGATACATTCCAGTACATACCAGCATCAAGTATGTTTAAAAATTTATTTGTATACATTGTATGCTTTGAAGCAAAAACTTTGGTATTTCTTTGATGTCTTCCTTTTAATTATATTTTTGTATTTCATCTATGGAATTCATTCTTCTTTGAAACACGACCTCTTGTATATTTTGCTTTTCCTATATTTATCAACATTACAGAAAAACTTGATCTTTCCTAGTTCTTTATTAGCATTATATTTTTTTGAAAAGTTATTGCACCACAAAAAAAGCACTAGGAAAAGCAATCCATATATTGGAACATGCAAATTTTTTAGCAACTTTTTCATTGTTGATATATGATGGAACTGCATCAAAATTTTCTTTAGTGTTTCATGCTTTTCCTGGTTGATAGTTTTCCACAAGCCCATAAAGCTTCATGATGGTGATGTGGTGGGGAGGATACCAACTGTATGATTTGCGCTTTTGCCTTTCCCTATCATATTAGATATATATATATATACATACAGAGTGAATTGTATGTGAAAATAAATCATTTGAAACATAGACAAATACATATATGCATATATATTAAAGACAAATAGAGTATTCACACCAGAGGTATTAGAATAACACTTATTTGTTACTAAATACTATACACAACCATTCAAATTTCATGTTTCAAGGACACCAACTCCACCACCACCAACCCATGTAATTACCAAGCTCCATGTCACCACAAAAAGAAACCTCGATCAAGTCCCCACTAGCTGGGGCAACTGCGGTGCTGGAAAATCCAATTCATAGTTGGGCTAGCAAAAACACTAGTGGAAACTTGAAGGAAATTCTTAGGAAATGGTTGTTTCGATAATACAATTTAATAAAAGTATACTTCCCCACACTACAACACTCAAAATTGCATTTACTACATCTTCTCGCATTTACTTTGTCTACCCCCATCGTACAACAATGAAAAAATGCATTAAAACTCTCGTGAGTAAACACTTGTCATTCAACTTCGATGTATCGAGGCATCTCTGGCACCAACAAAAAAAAACTAGTGGAAACTTGAAGCAAATTTTTGGCCAATGGTTGTTTTGACAATACAACTCAATCAAAATATACTTTCCCACACTGCAACACTTAGTATTGCATTCACTTTTTCCACCTCGAAAACACCTATTACAAAACACATAAGAATCAGAGGAAAATTTCAGACATTCTGAAAACCACATTAAATAAAACTTTAAGATATGGATAATAGAAGAGGAAAACTGCAATAATGAACAATTTGTTATGGGGAACTGAAAATAAGAATATCATGAAGAATAGTTTTGCATCACAAGGAAATTGATCTAGTTCGATCTCAAAGTATGTGTGAAGGAAAAAAAAATTAAAACATTTAAATAAAATTTCAAAATTTCCATCATATCTACAATTGGTCCTATGTTAATAGCTGTAACGACAAAGATGCATGAAGGTAACTAAAACAGTAAATGGATGATGATAAAATTACTAACCCTAACCATATTTTTTGACAAAAGGAACAAGATTTAGCTACAACTGCTCCTAGAGTAATGGGTATAAGGCAAAAGATGCACATAGATAACTACAAACAATAAACGAGGGATGAAAAAATGACTAACCCTAACCATATTTTTTGATGAAAGAAAAAATATTTAACTACAATTTATCCACCCATACACACCCATAATTCCAATCACCTATGTAAAACACGTTACAAATTTAAGACAACAACAATTTTAGCATAAACAATAAATAAATCATTTATGCAAAACACCCATTCAAAATTACTTACAAATTGCGGATAATCTGTCCAAAATGTGTATAACACTAGAGACTCCATTGGAAATTTGAGCTAAATTGTTTGGTATTCAATATTATGGAAAAATCATTTATGCACAACACCTATGTAAAATGACTTACAAATTCCAGAGCACAACAGTTTTAAAATCCTCAAATCTGCTATAGAATAGACCTGGTGGCAACAATTCTTAGAATAGTCTTATACCAAACCAACATCACAATGGCTCTTTCGACAATGTAACTTAATCAATATATTTTCTTGTCATACAAAAAAAAAAACAATGAGAATTAAGAGTTTTGTATAAAGGGCTTCAAATGGATGAGGCAAAAATAATATCATGCAATATATTAGTACAAGACATGTAGTCTATGTAACAATTATAAGAGGTATTAGGATAATACTTAAGAATCAAATGTATGTGGTTCTTCAGTGTTTGGATAATAGTTCTTTTAGAATTTACCTATTTCTACATAATATTTAGTGCCAAATAATGGAGCTCAAATTTAGAATATATGCATATATTTATATATATATGTGTGTATATATACCATTTATGCAAAAACTTGTAATACCCCTCCATTTTTGCCTTCTGATTGGTCAGTGTGTCTTTGTGTGGGTATGTTGCTTTCATGAGTTTCTGGTTATTCAAATGTTATCTTTATTCCATGCTTTGGATTAGCATAGTGGTTATTTGAATTAAAGATGTTTATGCTTTGGATTATAATAGTATGTTAGATTTGTCAGTTATTAGCAGTGTATTGGTGAAGGGGACGGTATCGTATCACTCGCTTGTGAGCACCCTGCGATCCCGTGATTACCTCTTCACGGTGTGTATTTTATGCTGGATATATTATATATTGTTGGTTACTTGATTTGCAGGTTGACAGGTACAGGACATCGACTCCACCTAGCTTCACAGGTTGGAGCATGTTCAATTCCCAACAGTATTCGATTGGGAGATAGTAGCTAGGTTTTTTGTGCAAAGTCGTCACCCTAGTTCTAGTATATCGTCAGTTGTTTGTCGGGTTGTGTTGCTTTGAATATTTTGCCCTCTCTTCGTTATTTAATTTCAAGTTTGAAAAGGGTAATTAAATGGCTTAATGTATTTAAGTTGTGGTTTAATTTGTTCTGAGATTATGTTGAAATGTAAATTATTTTATTATTAGTTTAATTTAATTAATAAATAATTTAATCGTTGATTAAATCTATTTATTAATTAATTAAATTTATGGTGTTGAAAGAATTTAATTTATTTATGTTGAAGTTATTGTTATTTTGTTGAATTTGAAAATAAAGAAAATGCATAAAAGTCAATTTGAGAAATTTGGAATTGAAAAATAAGGAAAATGAGTTAAAAGTCAAATTTGAAAGTTTGAATTCAAAAAATTGAAGAAATTGAAATATCTTGCATTTTCTGTTTTGGAGAATTTATGAGGGTGGTTGTTGAAATTTTAGGGTTTGATCCTTATGGTTGAATTTCTTTTCTCAATTATGGATTATGAAGTTTTTGGAAAAATTGAAAATAGAGAGAAGAAGTATTGTTGCAATTTGTGGGTTTTTGGATTGAAGTTGTAAAAATGGCTGATCTGAAGAGAGAATCCAAGCAAGGAACTGGGCACCATCTAGATCTTCTCCAAATTCAAAATACTAGGTTCATTCTTTGTAAATTTGATTGTCTTAAAAAAAAAATGGGTATTCATTTATATTATGATGTTAAAAATCACGTGGGAGAATTTAAAAGCCTAACCTATGTTGAAAACTTCATGTTTAAAATTGTAGCATATTATGAACCCCTGTTTTGTTTGAGTTCTCTCATAAAAAAAATTGTGTTCTTGGCTGAAATTGAGTTTTGAATATTTTCTTTCTCAACTAATCATGCAAATTATCTTTTGAGGATTTAAATGTGTATATATATATATACATATGTATATATACTGATATACACACACACACACATATATATATATATATATATATATAATATAAATATTTTATACTAAATTGTTATGCTATTTTAATTTCAAAAATACCCTTCTGAACGGGCACAGATTTCAAAATCCACAAGAAATGGTTGTTGAATTAATAATAATTAAAAAAAAAACATGGGAGGTCGCTAGGGGCTCGACCCCCACCACACCCCATGGGAGGCGAGTGGAGGGAGCCACACCTAGCGCGCTCCTCCCCCACTCCTTCAAACCCCCGCAGCTTCCACCTGCGGCCAACGCGGTGGCTATTTACACAGTCGCCGCCACCACTGCCAGAGGTGGTGGCTGGTTGTGTACCCAGTCACCACTACCACCAGCTGTGCCTTCTAAACCGCCACCCTCTGTGTGTAAACCGCAGACTGTGGAAAAAAAAACACGGTCGCTGCCTGCAAACCGCGGCTGGCGCCCAACCTAACCCTAATCCACAATGCGGCACATGATTCGAGGCCGATCATCTTGGGTGTAAATAAAATATTATTTATTATTATAATATGTGGATAATATTTAAGATATATAATATTATATTATAATATTAATGTGTTAATATATGTTATGATTTTATAACATGTATTAATAATTAATATTGTATTATATAATGTTATATTATTATTATATATATGTGATTTGTTTCTTTAAATGTATATTGGTATTAAATTAAGCTTTTCTTAAAAGCATGATGTTAGTCAAATCGAACAAATTAAAAAGATGATGATTTTAATTAAATTATTATTTTCTTTAAAAACGTATTCTTATAGGGGAGTTAGTTTTGGATATTAAACAATGCGTTTTCAAGTCAAGTTAATTTTAAATGACTACATTGGAACGAGGAACACTATATCTATTTCAAGCAACGTATTTGATTTATATAATAGACGGGTAAATTTTCATTATTTAAATGCAAATAGGAAAATTAGATAATTAGTGATAATTTCTCCCTTATCTGAAAAAGATGTATTCTTAATTCAATTTTATTGATGCAATAATGAACATAATGAAGAAATGGATTTAGTGAATCCAAAGTAAATTTTGTAACTGTCTTCTTGTTCATCGTGATTGTGAACAGTTTTTGTCTTCGTTTGGGGGAATTGAGTTATAGAGTTTAATAAGCCTTCCAGGTGGGGTTTTTCGTCATGTGGGTTGTCATTTGTGATGTCAGCCTATTGTGTATTCTCTTGGGTAGTGCATGAGGTTATTTCTATGTTAGTACCCGGTTTTCACGAACAGGGATGTTTTGTACCTCCTTAGTTAAGGAGTGGATTTCGTGAGTTGTGCCTCCTTGTCAGGAATGACTTTGTTATCTCATTACCTCCAAGTGTTTGGAGAGGGTTTGAACTTATGTTGCCTCTTGAAAAGGAGAGGTCGTGGTATCTTGTTTATGTGCACTTTGTTACCCTTGGTGATTGGGTTTGTTTGGTATGTTGTCAAGTAGAAGAGTGGCTTCCGTAGGAGCCAGAGCCCAAAGAGGTAAACTGGGAAACCTTCAGAAGTGATATAATCAAGTGATAACTAAAACAATACTTAGAATATTAGGACTAACTTCTCGCTAATCAAGATAATTTTACCTCACTCATAGACACAAGGGCTCGTTTAAACTTGGGATGAGTGGGAAGGCCTGGAATGGCAAGGTCATCTATCTTGTCTGTATGAAAGGTATTTGGTTCCACATGAGTGAGTGTGGTGGCCGGGAGTCGGTTGAGGCGACCGGGACAACTATTTAAGTTGGCCGGAGCCTATGAAGATTCCCATAGGTAAACCCATGATGAGCTGTGTGATGACACTCTGTCTAAGATAACTATTGGTATTTTAGTTTATGGGTATGGTTTCCGTAACATACCAAATGTGACCATAGTTGGTATTCATTTATTATGTGTACGGTTATTTTAACATACTTGATCTGCTTTATTTCTAGAAGCAATGTGACCATGTAGAGTTGTACTTGTGTTGTACATGTGTTTGATTGTGTTAGTTGGCTCAATTATGTTTTAGTCTGTGTCTAGAGGTGTTGGTCTTGGCTAGGATTCCTTGTTACTATCTCCTAGCACGGGGGGTGGGCCTTTGGGTTCCACTTGGTTGGGTGACGTGTACCTAAATCCGTTGGGTTCTTTCTTCATGTTCGTGTGGACAAGACTTCCAATTGGAGAGCTCGTTGGTTTTAGTATCAGTTCTTGCTTTGTTGCATTTCAGTTGTTCTTGCATTATTTTACCCCTCAATTGTTATTGAGGTGGAAGTTATAATTGTAATTATATTTGTTGGACTTGCCTCATTCGGGGAATGAGTGTTGTAACCTTATTGTTTAATGAATGGATTATTGAATAGAAATTTATCCTTATGTTTGATGTAAATTATCTTATTGGAATGTATGTGCTTAAATTTATTTAGTAATTAAATGACATGGTTTAATTCATGTTTTTTGTTGAGGTTCTATATAACCTATGTCTCATAACCTTAGAGGTTGTTGGCATTAGTTGTGAACTTGCATGTTAATTGTTCTTTAAATAAAAAATAAAAAAATAGCCTGTTTAAGTATGTTGTTTGCAACTTCCTCTAGGGTTGTGTGGCGGGGCGTTACAAAACCCATGTAAAATGACTTACAAATTGTAGAGAAAAATAGTTTTAAAAATCCAATCTACCACTCCAACATGTAAATATAATATTCAATGTTTGTAGTGTGGGAAAGTATAGTCCAAAATATGCAAGAAAAAATATATAGATTTAGTTGTATTGTCAGGAGAGTCGTTGTGGAATTATGAATATTGTACACACACTGAATAATTAAATGCTCTTTTCTTAACATCTCAAGGCTATATCATTGAATGTTGTGGCTCTATTGTACTGATTTTGTTTGCAATGTACAAAATACGTATACATTCTATTTTGTTATGGCTTTATTGTACTGAATTTTCTGACAACGTAGCAAACAAGTCTTATCCTAATACTTTTTATACAATTCCTCTATTTGTCTTCAATGGCTACTACCACAAAATGTAGCTCAAATCTTATATTGATATGTTTCATGATATTCTTTTTCCATCATCTGTTTGAAGCCCCCTAAAAAAATTACTTAGAGTACTTATGACAGTCGTAGAGCTTCCTATGTGCATACGTTGATAGTGCTACAGTTGGTTGCCTCAATACGCCAAACCAAAAGTTAAGCGTTTCACTGTGTTAGCAATTCTCATTAGACAAGGCAAGACTTACACAAACTACTTTCCTTGTATCAATATATTCATGTGGGTTTCAATTATTTGTCATCTATCTCTAATTCTTAAAGTGTTTTCCTAATAGTTCTTTTAAAATTACTCTATTTTATCCAGTAGCTTGAATTTTCAATTGAGAAGCCAACTGTTACATAGATTGCTTGTTTTGTATCAATATATTTAATGATATTCTTTTGACTTTCTCCCCCAAAGAAAAATGTGCATTGTGTATCAGTATGTGGTCCATGTAACAACTGGCCTGTCAATTCGATGATGATTTTTACTATATTCTTCCTTAGATTGTTGTTGTGTTTTTAATATAGGTATATTTAAACTTGTATCATGAGATTAGATGGATGTTTCCACTTATTGTACATTGTTCAATACATCCCATCTATCAATATTCGTGTAACCATCTTCAAATCCCATTATTCTAATTATTTACCAGGATATCTGCGTTCTGTGAACTTGTCAAACAAAACAAAATACTCCAATATCATAGAACTTGTTTCAAAACACCAACGCTCCCCAATTTTTTTATTGTGTGCTATATAGTAAGATTCCATGAGATTTTATATGGACTTTACCTTTTTTTTTGCTTGGGGGTTTGGCTAGAGCCCATGAGGCTTCATGATGCCAATATGGTAGGGAGGAGAATGAGTGTGGGTTTATGTGATTATGGACAAGAACTGAACACCGTTGTCATGTGATTCTAAGAGGACAAACAATTTTATCCCCAGAAGCACATGGCAATGGTGTTTGTTGCTCCATTCAACTAAACCATTTACAATGTCATGGTTGGCTTGGTTTTCTTTTTCTATATGACTACATCTTTTTCATTTCTGGTTATTGGTTGTTATATGTGCCCATGTTTCACAAAAGATTTTCTATTTACAATAGATAGTGCTAACCTCTTTTATTGTATATGTATATTATTTCTTTTATATTGTTCTAAAGATATAATAGGCATTCAACAAAATTAGCATATTGTACACTATTTATTTCAAATTATTTCATGCTCCTAGTACTTGATCTAATCCAGCTCATCCTTTTAAAGATGATCAACAGTGTATGTAAGTAAAAAAATTTCCCATTGTCAGTAGACACATTTTTTTAACCAATTGTACAAATTATTGATTATTTTCAGCTTCACATTCTATTTATTTATTTTGCTTGCTCACTTTTTATTGTTCCTTTTTTATTTTTCTTGCTTATGCATTAACATACCTTTGTATTTCATTTTCAAGAACTAGGTATAAGCATGCAAAAGGATTCGCAAACTAGGATACCTTTTTTCCTTAAAGTTGTCACATCAAAGAAAAGACAACAATATCAGATATTATATATAAAAAAAATATGATTAAACTCCATGAAATCTCTCATGGCCATTTCATCCTTTCATTGCTTGGGGGTTTGGCTAGAGTCCATGGGGATTCATGATGCCAATATGGAAGGGAGAAAAATGAGCGTGGGTTTTGTGGTTTTAATTTTAACACCATATATTTTTTGTTTACACAAATCCTCGTATAAATTTAGCTTTGACAAACATACTTTATAGTAACATGTTTTCCAAGTCATAGCAAGTTGTATCAAAGCAAAAATATCTTTCTTGCTATAATACTCTATAAGAAAATGAAGCTCGCCATTCTTAAACATGATTAACAGTGTATTTAAGTACAAAACATTCCCATTGTCAATAAACAATTTTGTTAGCTAGTTGTACCAATTATTGATTATTTTCAACTTCACATTGTATATATTAATTTTACCCATGATTTACTTACTCAATTTTTATCATTCCTTTTTATTCTTTCTTGCTTCTACATTGGCATACCCTTCTATTTCATTTGCAGGAACTAGGTATAAGCATGCAAAAGGATTCACAAAGTAGAATACATTTTTCCTTTAAAGTTGCCACATCAAAGAAAAGACAACTATGTCAGATATTATATATGAAAACGTTAGAGTTTCCCCAAGTTTTTTATTATGTAATGTATGATGAAACTCCATGAAATATCTAATGGCCATTTCATCCTTTTCTTGCTCGAGGGTTTGGCTAGAGTCCATGCGGCTTCATGATGCCAATATGGTAGGGAGGAAAATGAGTGTGGGTTTTGTAGTTTTACTTTTAACGCCACATATTTGTTGTTCTATAGACTTATGTGTACACAAATCCTTGTATATATTTAGGTTTGACAAACATACTCTATAATAACATGTTTTCCATGCCATAGTAAGTTGTATCAAATAAAAAATATCTTTCTCATTGGGTGATCCCACAAAGCTAGTTTACAATTTCAGAGAGGAACTGATTTTTGTTGAAATCACATATTTTTAGAAAATATAATGATTTAAGCCTTTAAAAGTTCCATTTTAAGGATTCCAATTGAATATTGTTTGATCAAACCACCTTAGATCAAACCCCCTTGGATATAACCTCGCTAGTTTTAAACCATACCTATAAATGAGTCTCCTTTACACCTATCAAAATGTTGATAAAAAATCACTTTTGATTTACCTTTTGTGGGATCAAATGAATTCATTTAAAATTTATTTCAAACTATTATGGTAGTCCTCAAAATGAGCTATCCCATGAATATAATTTTAATATGTTTTGGTTTTATTATGTATGTGTTTTTTTAGTTTTATTAAACATAGGATTTTCACTAAAAATCAAGCTCTTTGTTTTGCACATGTGGAAAAATAGAAAATTATCAAAATAATATTTTTAAAAATATGTTCGTGCTGGGTATTGATGTCCTTGATCCATTAAAAAAAAAAATTGAATTTTGATACATACAGAAAAAGTTATGTTGTATACAGTCCGCCTATGTCTGAATTACAATTGGTTTGACTTCGAAACTCTATTAAGGAAAAAATATTCAATAAAAAAAGATGAGACCAAATGAAAGTGCTAGATATCATAGTTAAAAATATAAATTCAGAAAAAATATAATTTTATGCTTCATACAAAAAAAGTTATGTTGTATACGGTGAGCGTCACTTTTTAAAAATGTTGTTTTCTGAAAAAAACTAGTTTTCGTGGGAGATGGAAAAAGAAGTGCAATCTTATTCCAAAAATTTTGAAAAAAATATTTTTAGAATCTAAAGACAAAATGTGATGAGACTATACTTCTCATCATTTTAAAATTCCTCATGGTTTAGCCGCTATAGGTGCCTGAATGTGAAGATTTAGTTACAAATAATAATTTTAGTGTCCAGTTTGGCCAAAAATTGTAAACCACTATTGTGGGATCACCCCATTGTTATACTCTATAATAGCATGTCTCTGATGTTCCCTCAAAGTAAGGCATTCATTTTAATTCAATTACTCTAACAATGCAAAATATGTGTTTTGTTTCATTGGATTCTTCTAACCCATAAATTAGAAGCAAAAAATCATTTTATTCCCAAAATTATGTAGTAGATATTGCTTATAACATCTTTCTTTTTTTAAAAGGTCATTTGTGATGACGACTATAACTAATATTCAAATAAAAAATGACATTTTTAAAGAAGACCTTTTTACTCAATGTTAATAATAAAAAAGATGATTATGCTAATGGAATGATTTTTTTCTAAAAATACTTTTTTATTCAACGTTGTAATAAAAGAGATGGCTAATAAGTCTTTAAAAAGGAAAATCCTTTAATGTTCCATACTTTTTGGGATCTGTATCTTAAGATAATTAAATAATAATAAATCAACTCATTGATTAACCTACATAAAAAGATCAAATATAAATGTACATCTAGGTCTAGTAAATGTAAAACTAAGACAAAGCTAAAATTATAGTGTCTGAAATTTTGAACAAATTATTATTATTTAACAAATTAATTATTAAAAATTTAAATTTACTTACTTTTTAAATTCTCTTTTTAAAAGGAAATTTTTTCTTTCATACCTAAAATTATTCATTAAAGTGAAATTTAAAAAACTATTCTACCTCAAATTAATAAATATTATGTAATGCCCAGTCACACAACCCTAGAGGAAGTTTCAATTCACAATAAAAGCGTACTAATTTTTTTTTATTAGAGTGAATTAAACAAACATGTTCATCTACAATTTACAACATCCCCTAAGGCTACGTAACTGAGATTACTTAAACCCAACTAACATACATCATTTAAAAAACCATTGCATTTAATTACTCATGTAGTAAGCATTAATTCAACATACATAAACAACATAAGATAAGAAGATAAACATCCATTACATAAATTCATAACTTAAACCAGTGGTTACATCACTCATTCCCAGAATGAGGCAAAAGTACAATAGTATTACAATTACATAATTCCACCTCGTAAATACAAGAGGGGTAAAATAACTTATTACATTTTGAAATACAACAATGCTTGAATTAAAACAAGAACCTCGAGCTGTCCAACTAGATGTCTCGCCACCAAGTACTGAAGATAAAGGGGGACTCAACGGTTTATGGTGCATGTTCCACCCAACCAAGTGGTACCTGAAGGCCCACCCCCCATGCTAGGAGATAGTAACAATGTAACATGGACAAAGATCTACTACCTCTAACCAAAGGAAAACTCATACTGACACATACTGACTCAACCAAAAATATGCACAATAAAATTCTATCACTAACATGGTCACATTGCTTCTAGACATAAAATTGATCAAGTATGACAAGGAATCCATACACATATCACAAAACCCAATGTTATCCTAGACAGAGTGTCATCGCACAGTTAGTCATGAGATCTCCTATGGGCATTCTACATAGGCATCGAAGTTCTTGGTGACCTCTAACGAATCCCGACCCTCATGCTTACTCATGCGGAATCGACTACCTCTCGTGAGGACAAGATAGTTGACCTTGCCATTCCAGGCCTACCAACTCATCCCAAGTCTAAACGAGCCCTTATGTCTATGAGTGAGGCTAAGTTATCTTGATTAGTGTGAAATGCATCCTAATCATCTAAGTACATTAATACTCCAACGATAATCTGATAATATTATTAATGCTCCAACGATGATCTGATAATATTATTAGTATTAGCCAATTTTGATGCTAGTATTAGTAATGCCTATATATAAACTTCCTAAGGTGGTTGATTAGTGTTTCAATATTGTTCTTACGCTAATGAGATAATGAACTATTGTTAATGCTTACCAATGCTTAAGAAATGAGGTTCTTGTTATGGTTTAGTCAATTTCAAATCACGAGATCATTCTTTTGTAAATATGCTTGGGGGGTGTATAGGTATTGATAAAATAATACTATCACCATGTCTACTTGAGGAAAAATTGAATGCTGCAAGAGAGAGATGTAATTAGGAAAATAGATGATGATGGAGTTCATGCCTTGAGTAATAACAATTTAAGAATCCTATAAGTTTGATGTTATTACTAAAATTGAATGTCAAACATGATAGTCAATCACATCAAGTGTGTGGTTTTTAATTGCTAGTGTTGATACCTATGTTTTCTTTCTTTGATAAATAAATAAATAAAAATTGAAGGGTTTTTCTAGTGAAAAATTATGGGAATGACACTTGGTATCAGAGCCCTAGGTTGCAACTCTAGGGAACTCTAGGAATATATTGGGCATTTAGTATTTGGGGTGTGTGTGGTGAACATGCAAACCACTTTATGTTAGTTAAAATAAAATGTTTGTAAGGAAAATTCTAAGGGGCTTAGGTGGTATCGTAAACGAAAACTTGGTTGTATCTATCCAACTCAAATGAGGTAGTACAATACCTAGTGATAATTTTTTTTTTTTTTACCATAATTCTTAAATACAATGATAACTCAACTCCTTAAATTATGTTTGTATTGGGAGCAACATATTTGGTTATTGAAACCTTAGTACAAATAAAGAATGAAAACTATACTTTTGAGAACTTATTACTAGATAAAGGAAGGAATCATATGAACCTCCAAAAGGGATTAGTGTGTTAAAGGTTGAAATTAAATAAGTTAAAATCTTTAACCCCTTAAGTTGATTAAGTGGAATAAACAAGATGAGTGAAACAATAGAAAACCTCTTGACTTTGTGTTATGTGCAATTCGTGTAGCCCGTACATTTTGACTTTAAAATATTATTAAAGAATAAAATCAAACCTTTAAGGTGTAGATTGTTGGACCTAAGTCCAAGGAATTGTTCATGATTTGGTAGTAGATTTAAGATAATCATGGAATAATACTTTGTATGCTTAAGACCATGGTATTTCTAAGACTTTCCTTTCTAATCCTTTCTTGTCACTCAAAAACCTTAAATTACACATAGTGTATAAAGACTTAATTCATGTTCTTGTGAAGCAATGAATGAATCACCTTGTGATTGGTATGTAAGAATTTTATGTAAGATGATTTCAAGCCTTCCATTATTCAGCAAGACCAATTTAGAAAAGTGGTCAAAACCATATTTCACCTTGAATAAAATAGGAAACTAGAAGACTAATTCAACATGTTTACAGGTAAATGATGACCTAGTAAACTAAATAAAGTTGCAACAGCTACTAAAAGAAGTAAAAGAACATGGTTACTAAATCTCAGGACAAATGTAAGGATGCAAAAGTTACAACTAAGTCATAACTAGTGAAAATTGAATTAGGTAATGTATTGATAAATTCCCTCTAGTAATTAAGCTTAAAATCTTTGTGAAGAGACCTTGTCAAATATAAATTTAGAGATAAAGGACACAAGTTATTACTACTTTCCTCGCACATAGTTAAGGATTAAAGGCATTTAATGCCAAAATAGGAAAGGATGCATGTCTTATTGAAAGTAATAATGTATTGAATAGGTATTGACCTTGAAGGTTGTGTGCATGTCATGAGAATTGAATAATCAATTGGTGAATTGATAAATTGAGTAATGTATTATGTTCACAGTATATTAGGTGATTTGAAAGTTAGCTATATAGATAAGAGAAACTAAAGTAGACTTGTAAGACTTTCTTCAAATTTTGTGCATTCTATACCATTGAGTATACATACTGTTTGGGGGGAAAAAAAATCACACCAAATTTAAAGGAGAAAACCTAAACCTATAGATAAAACTTTTAATACTTCTACGCTTTGTGCATCTTTATGAGGTTATATGGAATTTTGGTTGTAAAATGATGGTTATAACATGTTACTAAATTATTCAACATTAGATAGTGAAATGCAAGATTCGTAAAAAGATATCAATGAGGTGAGAATTACTATTCCGTGATTTATCATGTATTTTATGCATTGAGTGTGCTTTCCTTTTTCATATTGTTATATTTCAAACAAAAATGGATCACTGTGTTCTTTATTAAGTAGGAAACTTTCTTTAACATGTTGTGAAAATTATAGTGGAATTACCCATATTGATATGTCAGTAAACATAACAAACATAGTCGAATGGAAGAGAAATAATGGTGTGGGTGAATATAGAGAACCAATCTTGATCATATATGTGAAGACAAACACTAACTTAGATGGAAAGAGTAGTGCACCGTGTAATTGTTAATTCTTCAAAAAATAGAGTAATATGCCTAGACTACAATTTGCATCACCTAGCAATATCTTGTACTTATGCAACGTGAGAAGATTTTTTTTTTTTAAATTGAGAAGAAAAGTGAATATTGGCTATTTAAGCGTATTGGTTTTGTTCTATGATATGTTGAATTTTGTAAAGTGTACTATGTTATTGCATGTGAAGTGAAAGCCAGTATATGTGTTGTGCCCCAAGTATGAGATATAGGGTATCCGACTTGGGATAAGGGTGGTGGATGTCTAGTACGATCCCCTATGTGTACCCTTCGTTATGGCCTTTATGTAAGCTAGTTAGTTGTGAGTTATGTAAACTTGTTAAGTGTGTAAGTGTTAAATGAAATATGATGTATTCTTTTGTGTTAGTCTTATTTGTATGTTAAATGTGTACCCCTAGTGTATGGTTCCCCCCTTATGGGAGTGAGATGCCAGCTAGTGTAAAACAAGGGGTCGAGAGGCACATGTTCTCCCATTGGGAAGTTACGAGCTCAGGGCATTGTCCCTAATCCTGATAAAGGATCTATGTCGAGTCATTGTAATCCTCCCATGGATGTTGACCATCGCCTACTCCCCCACATATGAGAGCCACACTTGTTGGTTCATAGTGCAAATTGATTCCTTGATGTTTATAACCCATGGGTAAAGGGTGGAATTACATGGATCACCAGTTATTCATATTTATGTTGTCAGGGACCACCACTTATTCATATTTATGTGGTCAGGGACCACTAGTTATTCATATTCCTATGGTTAGGGACCACTAGTGATGCATACTTATGTGGTCAGGGACCACCAGCTATTCATATTTTCATGCTCAGGGACCAGTAGTTATTGCATGCTATTATACTTATGTGGTTAGATAACCACCATTCCCCTCCTCCCCTTAGGTGGCTTATCAAGTCACATGGTGCTTGTAATGTGCAGATTTTATTGTTGCAATATGAATCATTAGTAATTCTTGATGGATGTTTTATTTTACTATGCGCCAACAATGTGGAATTTTACATTTATTTATTTAGGCTATTTAGCCATTTGAAGGTTGTTATAGTCCAATTTGCCTCAAGGACTCATTTAATTTTTCCTTTGGATTAGGATCGAAATATTGCAATGTAACTACAATTGATCTTTATTTTGTTACTCTCTCTTGGATTTATAATTTCCTCTTTGGAAGTTCTATTGAAACTTTGGTTTATGATCCTATGTTACTCAATTTGAGGCTTTCTCCTTGTTTGCAAATTGCTGGCATGTGTAGTGCAATGTGAAATCTGTAAACTACCATATCCTGTGGGGTTCCCTGGCAGGTCGTATAGGGGAGTAGATGCGCTGGGGAATCATCTTGAAAGGGGTTGTAAATGGGACCGGTATGGGACGGTCATTGATCCATTCTCCCCCTCATTCTATGATTGTTCTTATCTATATGGAGGAGTCCTTAGAGAAGGACATTGAGATCATCTTTTTGATTTTCTATGGTATCCAGGAATATCCATCCTTGTAAACCCCATTGTGTGAGCCTTATGTTGTAAATTGTGTGATTGTATGAGGACAGGCGCACCCATTTGGAAGAACATCCTTTGTATGAGGATAGGCGCATCCATTGGGAAGAGCATCCTTGCTATTGTTGTGTGTACATGTGAAATTGCAAGTAAATGTGATGTGACATACCTATGAACTATGTGAGGAGGATAGTAACAAATGATGCAAGTTAATATTCCATGAGACATGGTATGAGTGCCATGATTATAAGGTAAAATATCCACTTAAAGACATATTTGGATAAAATGTGAAGCTAGCAATTCTAAGAAATGATGGGCCATTGACACAAAATATATATATCAAAGGTTGTTAATTCATTTAGATATATTTTTGTATTGAAGTTGGTTACATTATTAATAGCTTAAAGATACATGGATGGTTGTTAGCTTTTTTGAATTAAGTGTGTATCAAATAAAGGTTCTATTGTGATAAATTTTGTTTTGTGTATTTGAATGTTTAAATCATGGAAGAGATTGTCTATAATGCATGCTTATAGTTGAATGTTTTGGTTCTTTCATCAAGAAAGCAAAGTAGTTAGTATGTTTAATATGTTAATGTATGTTACTATATGGAGATTATGTTCCAAACCCTAATGACTTCCAGGAGGAAGTTTGAGCTAAGGGGAGGGGGATGTAAAACCCTTCTTCATGTGTGATTGATACAACCCTAGTTTGTTATATGTATCCTTGAATAGATGGTGAGATGTGATGTGAGAAATAAATAGTGTGGTTATGTGGAAATATTCTTGTATTTCATTTTGACGTTTTGGTTTCATTGTCATTGCCATGAGTGTGTTAGGCATGTATGTAAATCAGGGAATATAATTGAAATGTTAAATTGAATTGTTGTAAGGTCAAATCTTGGGATATTCAACAAATAAACAAATGTGATGTATGATTGTTTCTAATGATTGCATTGGTAATGTGGTACCAATACAAGAAGGGATAATTTATTTTTAGGGTTGCGAGGGTATTTATTTATGTCATGTGATCTATGTAAGTTAGGGTTAAGGTTAAAAGTCATTATCCAAGTTTGAATTTTGGATGGGTCCCTAAATGGGTCTTTAAAGAGGATTGTTGGTCAGTTTCCTTGGTTGGGATGCAAAAATAAACCCCCTAGGGTCTATACCATAATAGTAGTAGAGGTCAAATGGGCATATAATAATGCCCCAAGGACATGATTTGACCCTTGAAAAATCGTCATAATGGAAAGTGACGAGTTTTGAGTGAAAGATGGGATGGAAGAATGGGAGGTTTGTCCAAGTGCATGTTCCTATTTAATAAGGAAAAGACTCATTGATGGAAGTAGGTGCACTTCACACCTCCCCACCCAAATTTTGCAAGTTGAAACTCCTATATATTTTGGACAGGAAGAAGGAATAGGGTGTTACCCACTTCTCCTCTTGGAGAACTTGAGTAGAGATGGTGATCAAGGTGGCTTGGAGAGGAAAGAAGGATAAGGAGTTTAGTATCCCCACCTAGAGATAAGAGATAACTTTACTTCCTACTTTCATTCCCTTTTGTTATTTGTTGTAAAAATGTGATATATTGTATGGTTACGGTAGAACATAGAAAGTAGAAAACCAAGATGCATGAAATGCATGTTATGTCATTTTACCCATTTGAAAATAAAATTAAAAAAAGGAAGAGGCTCCATTCATCATTTTGGAGCAAAAATAATTCCTTGCTCGGGGGTACGGCTAGAGCCCACAATGCTCCAAGACGTCATTATGGTAGGGTGGAGAGCAAGCCTTAATCATATGTGTTCCTTTCATGGTATTTCTTTAAAATTTGGTTGCAAGTTGGAAAGCTAGTGTTTTTTTTTAAACATGAAAGAGATTGGAAAAAGGCAAGGCAAATTTACTTGGCATGAAAATTCATTATATCTTATTTCAATAATGATTGTAATACTATCAATTCAAGGTTTACGTGATACCTTTCAATGTTAGGTTTTCCAGTATTGACATTGTTAATATAATGGATAAACTGATTGTAGAATATGGATAAAGTTGTTATCAACCTCTTGTATGTATTTTGGAAGAAGGATAAAACTACGTTTAGCTAAACTAATTTCTCCTATTGATTTAAAGTACCCTATTGTTTAAAAGAAATTACTGTTGAGGTCAAGATTATCTCATTGTGTGTTATCTGGTTGAAATCTTGACGCATGATAAGCCAGCATTGTGATGGATAGGTCAAGAAAAAAAAAATATTCCTTATATTTATAACCTCCCAACGAACCTAGACTACTAAAGATAATCACAAAGACATAAAACTTCTGTTATCATCTCTAAATGGAATGTGGACAATTGTTCTATGCACACCTGCTTTGTTTTTCCCATCTTGGGTCTGCAAGAGAATATCCAAAGTTAACGCCCATTCGAATTAAAATAAATCACCTTGAACCTAAAAAACAGTATGCAGTTATCGTGTAGGGGTACAGCCTGGAAACCAACCCGAAATGCATTCCTCTGTAGTCAAACTAGAAATGTGCCCTTCCTCTTTCTCACCGCTCTTGGAAACTTGTGTTGCAGGCTACACCTATTCTCAATGGTCACTGCCCTACGTCCCACCTCTCAGACAAAGCCTTGGTAGAAAAAGGTGGGGAGGTGTTGGGTGATTTTGTTTGATTAGGCATCAAGACTAGATCTAAACAAGACTGCAAAAACTTCTACCCATAAGATCTTCAATAGAATCTTCTTCATGAATGAGGGCCCAAGACCAGACGTACTATTGCTCTCAGCAGTGAGCACACAATATGCATAAATCTATCAATGTCTGAAGGTATGGTCATGACCACCATAATAGGGAGGTAATGAAGTGGTGATCGTCACTGTTGCAGATCATCGTTATCGCCAAGGAAGTATAAAGAACGATAGAGTAAACCACAACAAGTGTGTGTCGTGCTAATATGGGGAAAGGCATATTGTATGCATCTCCATTTTGGCAGTAAACAGATGGTTGGGTGAGTCGTTAATTACTCATTTATTGACTATCCAGGAAAAACACTAGGGTCTGTTGGATTCCAATAACACCCTCATTAAACTCTTACCATCCTCTACGCAAGTTGGCTAGCGAATCGATGCATTAAGTCTCTATCCATGGCGGTCATTAGTTTTATCAATCTCCTATGGAGGCATATGGATTATAGCACCCACACATGTTTACCTTTTTATCATCGATATTAATGTTGTGTATCTGTTACTTTAAGTCATATAGGCGAGTCTTACTCTGTGCAGATATTTTCACTGGTTGGCTACGCCTGGCCATTGGGAATAGTTATTGGAAATTAAATAAAGTTGATAATGTGGTGTTGCAGCCTTATTGCAGTAGGTGAGGGAAGTCTTGGCCAGAGTCAGGTGTAACAAAAAAGAAATAGTTAATGTTCGACTTGACATTAGCAATGATCTTTGTCACCATTTAAGAGAGGCAACATTAAATTCGCTCCCTTTTCGTGTTGGTGTGCGCCTGTAACATGAACAACAGGTGTCACTGTGGATGGTAGAGTAGGTTGAGTGTTGAATAATTCTCTACTGAGTTTCCTTTCATGATAGGACTTGTACATTAGGTAATCAATATAAGTACACTGGAGATGGTGCGTCGAGAAGAAATACAATGGAAAACCAAATAAGCATGATGGTACGAGTCATTCAGTTCAAACTCGTAACGTGATAGTATAGAATATGTGTATAATTATATAGGTCAATAATGGTTCATCAAGCACTAGGCGACTTACGAGAATTCCTGCAACAACCAGTCAGTCAAATGAGGTAACTAACGTAGTAAGGTAGTTCCTCTCGTACTAAAACATTAACAGCAATCATCGAATCAACCAGTGACATCAATTTTCAGACAAAATCACCTCAAAAATTCAGTAATCTTAATCTTCAACCACTCTCTGAGGACTGCAACTCTTACGTCAATCATTTCAGGCTGTAACTTGTTGACGTGTTGAGGATGGCATGTGGGCTTCGCACTATTAGATTGGCAGCTAATATACAACTATTTGGTCTGCATAATTCCTAAGAGTCAAGCGATTAATAAACTCATGTGGTAAGTTTCTTTTTCTTTCAATCTCTAATTCCCCGGGACGTGCCATCAAGAGTTTCCACACGTGAGAATCCAAAGTCTAATCTCAAGTATAATAGTTTCTTCCTTAATTTAATCCCATAAACACTCGAGTCATGGATACCTCCTACGTGGGAATGGTAATAAACTTTAAAATAATGTAGTTAACATATTTTCGATGCCAATGCATGCTTTGGTAAATATATCTCAATGGTGATGACTTTCTAGCACGAGATAACACTAATGTTATTAGTTCACGAGTAAAATAAAATAAAAGTTTGTGATGATAAGTGTTAAGTGATATCTTGCCATGAAACAATTCATGAATTAAATAGTTACATGGTAAAGTGGAAGGGGGAATACATCCCCATATCCTTAAGTTAAAAGAAAGTTTTTATATAAGGACAAAGTAGGATATTACTTTGGATTCTAAAAAGGAGAGAGTTCATTTCCTCCTTATTCGATTTTTATTTTTTTGGAAAAATAATAACTTGGAAGTAAAAGGAAATAATATATATTTAATTCTTAAAAATCCTTTCTTAAATCTTTTTTTAGAGAGAATAAAAAGGTAAATTCATAAAGATAAATATGTTATTTTTGTTATTTATTTAGTGAGTAATTAAATTTATATTATAGAAGAATAAAATAATATGTAAATATGTTATTGATTATGTATTTATTTATCTTGTTAAGTACAAATAAGAAATTAAATTAATTTTAAATTTGAATAAATAATTAGACACATAAATTTGTTAATTAATATGCAAATATTCTTCCCACTCTCACATTTGAACTCCAAGTATTGTTGATAATGTTGACTTCACCAACTTAGGTCGTGGGGCTCAAAGAGTGTAGGGAGAACAAGTAAGTTTGTGTTTCATATAGAAGAGATAATTATTTTATTTATGTATAGTTCTAATAATATTTATATCAACTCTAGATAAGGTTTCGTATTACAATAGTTGTAATGATTATAGCATCGTCTCCATCAAGATATTCCACTTCATGCGAAATAATAACAACATCTTTCTTAATTTCGAAATAATATTATCATATATTTGGTTAATGATAATAGTGTTGACACTGTTCCCCCCTTTTTTGATCCCTACTAGTTACGCACTCATTGATGGTTTCAAAAAAAAATAGTAGTGTTTTGTCTTAGTGTAAATTTAGGGCATTACATTGTCAAACTATTTGATGAGCAAAAATAAATAAATAAATGTATCATGAATGAATGTTTGAGCCATCCAAGACACGACATTATATTTATTATTGTTTATTTTGGAATTTAAATAATAACATTATTATGGAGGATTAAAATTTATTTAAATAATAATATTAAGTGTTGTCAGAAGGATAAATTGGAATATATATATTCCCATTATCTTTTGGAAATAATTGTCAAAATCATGACTAAATAAAGAGGTTATCATTATTAATGCTCCAACGAATTAGGTAATTTTGATGCTAGTATTAGTAATTCTTATATATAAACTTCCTAAGGTGGTTGATTAGTGTTTCAATATTGTTCTTATGCTAATGAGATAATGAACTACTGTTAATTCTTACCAATGCTTAAGAAATGAGGTTCTTGTTATGGTTCAGTAAATTTCAAATCACAAGATCATTCTTTTGCAAATATGCTTGGGGGGTGTATAGGTACTGATAAAATAATACTATCCCCATGTCTACTTGAGGAAAAATTGAATGCTGCAAGAGAGATGTAATTAGGAAAATGGATGATGATGGAGTTCATGCCTTGAGTAATAATAATTTAAGAATCCTATAAGTTTGATGTTATTAATAAAATTGAATGTTGAACATGATAGTCAATCACATCAAGTGTGTGGTTTTTAATTGTTGGTGTTGATACCTATGTTTGCTTTCTTTGATAAATAAAAAAAAAAAATTGTAGGGTTTTTCTAACGAAAAATTATGGGCATGACAACTACTTCCAAATGTTACCCTATCTTACCTTTTTGGGCTCCAACCCCTAATGGAAGCCACTCTTCTACTGGAAAACACACAAACAAACTAATCACCAAGCGAATCACAAGTGCATACAACCTAGGCATCATAACCACTCCATCTCAAGGAGGAAACAAATAATAGAACTCACTCCAAATATCTTGGAGGCAACAAAACACATAGTCCACTCCTTTCACAGGAGGTACAAAACATCCTCGTTCATGAAAACCGGGTAAATTACTGAAAAGAGACCATGCACTACCCAAGGGAATAACACTTGGTTGACATAATGAATCGACAACCCTCATCCTCTAAGATCCTCTAGAAGACATACAATTTTGGACTAACACTTAATCCCATATCCCAAAATGCAACTTGACGACATAGCTACAAAAAGAATTCAAGTCATAATTCAAATCTAATATTGGGATTTCTTAAATCCATTCTCATTCAATTGTAATGCCCCACCAGGCAACCCTAAAGGAAGTTGTAATTAACAACTTAAGCGAACCAATTTTTTTTTAATAAAGTGTAATTAACATACACATTCACTTAATAATTAGCAACAACCTCTACGGCTACAAGGTTGGGATTACTTAAACCCACACATACATCTTACTTATAACCATAGCATTAAATTACTTTAAGCAATAAGTATTAAATCAACATAAATTTTTAACATAACATAATGAGTTAACCATCCTAGATATAAAATTCAATAACTTAAACCACTGGTTACATCACTCATTCCCAGAATGAGGCAATAGTACAAATGTGTTACAATTACAAAATTCCACCTCATAAACATAAAAGGGGTAAAATAACTTATACAAATTGAAATATTACAATGCTTGAATTTAAAACAAGAAACTACGAGTTGTCCAACTGGATGTCTCGCCACCAAGTATTGAAGATAAATGGGGACCCAATGGTGTATGGTGCATGTTCCACCCAACCAAGTGGTACCCGAATGCCCACCCCCCATGCTAGAAGATAGTAACAATGTAACATGGACAAAGATCAACAACCTCTAACCAAAGGTTGACTCATACCGACTCATACTGACATAATCAAATAAATGCACAACACAAGTACAACTCAAGTACAACTTTCACATCACTGACATAGGTCGCATTGCTTCCAGACATAAAATAGATCAAGTATATTCAAAGAACCATACACATAAAACAAATAACAACTATTGTCATAGATAAAGTGTCATCGCATAGTTAGTCATGAGATCTCCTCTAGGCATTCTTCATAGGCTTCAGATTTCTTGGGACCTCAACCGAACCCTGGCCCTCATGCTCACTCATACAGAATCAAATACCTCTTGTAAGGACAAGATATATGACCATGCCATCTTAGGCCTTCCCACTCATCCCAAGTCTAAACGAGCCCTTGTATCTACGAGAGACTAAATTATCTTGATTAGTGTGAAATGCATCTTAATCATCTAAGTACATTAATTTAGTTATCACTTAATTAAACTACTTCCAAAGGTTACCCAATCTTACCTCTTTGGGCTCCGGCCCCTAATGAAAGCCACTCTTCTACTTGACAACACACAAACAAACTAATCACCAAGGGAATCACAAGTGCATACAACCTAAGCACCATAACCACTCCATCTCAAGGAGGAAACAAATAATAGAACTCACTCCAAACATTTTGGAGGCAACAAGACACATAGTCCACTCCTTTCACAGGAGGTGCAAAACATTCCCGTTCGTGGAAACCGGGTAAATTATTCAAAAGACACCATGCACTACCCAAGGGAAAAACAATTGGTTGACATAATGAATCGACATGTAATACCCCTCTGTTTTGTTTCTTGTTCAAGTTGCTTTATGCTATGTTTGGTTGCAGTTACTTTGATACTAGATACATTTTGTTATGATGTTTTGATCGTTACTATTGAGCAACAACTATTATTGTGGGATGTAGTTATCTGATTATTGTTTCACATGCATTATGGATTAATGATGTTGTAGAGTTAACATGAGATGTTATTATGAGATTACTAGATTATGATGGAAGTGTCAGTTTCGATGAGTGTATTGGTGAAGAGGACGATTTCGCATCACTCGTTTGCGAACGCCCTACGAATCCGTAATTTCTTCTTCACGGTGTGTATTATATGCTGGATATATTGTATGATGTTGTTTACTTGTTTTTTCAGGATTGCAGGTACATGACATCGACTCCACCTAGTTTCAAAGGTTTGAGCGTGTCGATCCAACGGTTAAGTTGAACAGGAGATAGTAGCTAGGTAACATGTGTCAAGTTTACACCCTAGCCTTAGTGTGTCGTCAGTCGTGTGTGTCGAGTCATTGTCTGTCTTGCTTTAATGTTATTTAATTCTGAAGGATTCTTGATTTGGAAATAGATATTTAGAATAATTGCATTTAAATCATGTTGATGGTTATTTAATTTAAATAATGCAATGTGGATAAAATTTTATATTTAAATTAATTAATTATATTTAATTTATTTAATTAATTAAATTTAATTTATTTAATTAATTAAATTTAATCCAAGGGGGTTGAATTTAGTTATTAAATAATTAAATTAATTATTTAAACGTGATGCAAGAAAATGAAAGGGAATAAAAGAATTGAAATTAATTTTAGAATTTAATTTCAACGTGTGGGAATTAAATTAGAAATTGTAATTAAATGTTTATTTGGGAAATTAGTTGCAACTTTGGAAATTAATTTATTATTTGAAATTGCATTTTAAATTGAAAGTGGGTTTTCGAAAATTGAAATTGAAATTGAAATTGAAATTGAAATATCTAATTTGCATGTAATGTGAATTAGGGTTGTATTAGGTATTTTTATTTTATAATGAATGCATGTTTTAATTTTAGGGCAAAGAAAAAGTTTTTAAAACAAATACATTTTTACAACAAAGAAGAAATTTTGAAAAATTGCATAAGAAGGGTTTGAAGAAAGTTTTGATTGTAGAATTGATTGAAGAAAAGATTGTTTGCATTTGGTCGGTTTTGGATTGGATTCATTGGAAGATTGAAAAAAATTCAGGAAATCTTTGGAGGAGGCTTGCATCAGAAATTCATCTCTTCCTGTAGCTTCTTGTACCAAGTTTTCCTCTTTGTTTTTTATTGTTTTTTTTAAAATAGTAGTGATTAAAGATTTGTTTGTTAAATCTGTTTTAGAAAATAAATTTGATATTAGAAGAAAAGAATTAAATAAATTCACAGCCTTTGCTTGTGAAAATTCTTGAGTGAAAATTGTGAAAACCTCAGTTGAATTTAAATTATTTGGGGAAATCATTTATGTTGTTATTGAAATCAAAAATAGAGATTGAACAATGCATTTAGAATGTTTTTAGAAAATGAAACCCTCTGTTTATTATTAAAAATCGGATTTTAAAATCTGCAGGGTAGTTATATTTTTCATGGTAAAATGGTCTGGTTGCGTCGCATATAACTCCACTTACACAAACTAAGTTGTCAGGAAATTTAAAGGGTTTCTGCATCTTAAATTTTTTTTATCCCTGTCAAAAAATCGCAAATACCCAGATCGTAGTTTTTGAGTTATGCTTGAAACACGAGACTGCTGTTAAGCTATTTTCCCATGGCTGCTCTGATAATAAAATAATAATAAATTGATATTTATAAATATTAATATTTTATGTATTGTTACTATAATATTAAAATATTACTTAATAATATTTTATATTATAATTTATAATATTAAAGTATTATATTTATTTATATTATTTTAAATAAAATTTGTATATTAGATTAGTGGAATTAAAATTATAAACATATGGGGAAAATTATTGTTTATTTTAAAATAACATGTTAAAGTTTAATTGAATGAGTTAAATATTTGATTTAAAGAATGCATAATTTAAAATTTAATTGTGGAATTTAAATTTATGTGTAAAAGGTCTAATTATTAATTTGATTTAATTGGAAAAATATATATATGATATTGGGTTATAGTCCAAATATTGATCTTATTTTAACACAATAAGTTATGGAAGAGACCAAATGTTAATTTGATTAATTTTATAATGATTTAATTTGCAAGGGCAATTGGTTATTTAATTTAAAGTGAAATGTTTTGAGTTATAGTTGAAACTACTTATTTTGTTAAGAACAATTAGAGAATAAAATATTAGTGTAATTTCTCCCTTATCTGAAAAGATGAATTTTTAATTCAGTTTTATCGATATAATGAATTACGTAATGAAATGAGAAATGGATTTAGAGTATCCAAATGTAGATTCTTCTATTGCCTTCAATGATTATGTCTTTCATGTTTATGCTTTGAGAATGGGTTGAATACCTGTTAGTTTATAAGTCTTCCAGATGGTCTGTTGGTTGTGAGGGTTGTCATTGTGATGTCAACCTGTTGTGAATTCTCTTGATAGTGCATGGGATCGTGTTGTTTTAAAAGTAAATTTAGGAATTGATTATTATGAAGAGACAATTAATTATTTTAATTTAATCATTTTCTATTTGAACAATTTATTTGTTGAGAATGTATATTTTATGGTTTGAATAAATGGATGTATGTAATAAGAGTTTGGAAAGGGAAACTTTTAAATGAGATTAACATAGGGTGTTGTTGGAAAACTAGAAGAAATATAAGGTTTGGGTTAGAAAATTGAAAAGAATTATTGTAGAAGATTTATGTTAATTTTAAAGGAAAACAATGGATTCGACTTAAATTATTTGAACTAGTCTATCTTTTATTATAAAGGCACTTATTTAGTTTTTTTTCAATTAATTTTGAAAGGGCAATAGTTATTATGTTTTATTTCCATAGAGTAAATTAATCATTTCGATTGGAATATTAAAGAATCTATATAATTGAGTTTATTAATATATATGTTTGGTGTATATATAATATGGAGCATATAAAAATATGTTAAGGGTAAATTCATTATCGTATTTCATTTTAATAAGATGTATACAATATATTATTGAATAGAGATTTAAAATGGATTGATTAGTGTATATGGGTAAGTGGATACAGAAACAATATTTTATTATATTAAAGTGATTGCATGTTCTAAATAGGAAATTGAATGAAATGTAAGATTTGGTTAGGAAATGGAAAGAGTTTACTTGCATGGATTTGTGCCGATTTAAAAGTAAATTAAGAAGTTGTTTTATTGATGAGACAATCAATTATGTTATTTATTAATTTCTATTTAGATTAATTGAATCATTGTGATTGGATTATGAAAGAGATATGGATTTAGTATATCCAAAAGTAGTATCTTCCTCATGATTATCTTAAAAGATTTAATTCTCTGTATTCAGTAAAGGGAAGTAAGTTTAATTGTTTTAGATTTCCAATAATGAAAGGGGAAATAGGGGTTATGATTATTTTAGATGATCTAGTTATCGTGTCTTTGACTTTGTCAACACTACCTATTGAATGAGTATGGATTTAGGAAATCCAAATATTACATTTGATTAATGACTTGAATGTTTTTATTGCCATGTCGTCAAGTTGCATTGTGGGTTTTGGGATTTAGTGTTAGTCTTAAATTATAAGTCTTCCAGAAGAACTTGAGGATGAGGGTTGTTGAACCTTTATGTCATCCAATTGTTTTCCCTTGGGTAGTGCATGGCGTCTTTTCAGTTTATTTGATTTCCTTGAACGAGGATCTTTTGTACCTCCTATGAAAGGAGTGGACTATGTGATTGTTGCCTCCAAGATGTTTGGAGTGAGTTCTATCTTTTGTTTCCTCATTGTTTTGGAGTGGATTATGATGCCTAGTTGATATGCACTTGTGTTTCCCTTGGTGGATTGTTTGGGTGTGTGTTGTCGAATAGAAGAGTGGCTTTTGTTAGGGGCCGGATCCCAAAGTGGTAAATCGGGTAACCTTCAGAAGTGAGTTAATCAAGTGATAATTAAATTAATGTACTTATATGATTAGGATGCAGTTCACACTAATCAAGATAATTTAATCCTCACTCATAGACACAAGGGCTCGTATAGACTTGGGATGAGTGAGAAGGCCTGGAATGGCATAGTCATTTATCTTGTCAGTACGAGGGGTATTTGATGCCGCATGAGTGAGTATGAGTGTCGGGATTCGGTTGAGGCCACCAGGATTACCGGAGCCTATGAAGGATGCCCAAAGGAGATCTCATGACTACTATGCGATGACACTCTATCTAAGACAACTGTTGTTAATTATTTTATGTGTATGGTTCGGTGAAAATACTTGATTAATATTATGTCTGGAAGCAATGTGACCTATGTTAGTGATGTTGGAGTTGTACTTGTTTTGTACTTGTATGGTAATTGAGTGGTACTTGTTAGTTCATTTATTTGGTTACATCAGTATGAGTCAGTATGAGTCAGTCTTTGGTTAGTGGTTGTAAATATTTGTCCATGTTACTTTGTTACTATCTCCTAGCATGGGGGGTGGGCCTTCGGGTACCACTTGGTTGGGTGGAACATGCACCAAAACCGTTGGGTCCCCATCTATC